>OX465505.1:10238990-10838990 GCA_950022335.1 Eurois occulta
ATAAGAAAATACTTTCTACAATTTGATGATACATACATATAAAAAAACAGACGTTTCCTACAAAAGTGCAATACTTGGAAAATTAAATGGATTGTCGAGTTCAGATAGGCAGTCGCTCCATTTAAAATACTGGTGTTCTGCTGCATCCGGTGAGACTGGATGCCGAACCCAATGTATGAAAAAGCTAGGCTGATGATGGAGAGTTGTCTCTGATCGATAAATATTCAGCAACAAGAAGTACTTCCCGCGGAAATGAACGTGTGAATATAAATTCAAACAGATTTCTATCTTTTTCATCTAGTAAGTTGGTACAGTCACCAGCAAGCACTAATGTGACACACACTTAGTTTTTAGGCTTCCGTACCCAAAGGATAAAACGGGACCCTATTACTAAGACTCCGCTGTCTGTCTGTCACCAGGCTGTATCTCATGAACCGTGACAGTTAGACAGTTGAAATTTTCACAGATGATGATCTGTTGCCGCTATGAATGAATGAATTTGAATGTCTTGTAATGTCTGTCTGTTTGTTTCGGCTAATCTCCGAAACGGCGTTACCGATTTTGACGGGAATTTTACTAAAAGAATTAGGGTTTCGTGCAGAAAAATTAAAACCCACGCAATTATTAACAAAATCCGATTCAAATAAGGAATAAATATTTTTATAACAATTTCGCGCGTACGAAGGTCGAGGGCAACAGCTAGTTTAACATATTAGTGATCGTGACTGTACATACATAAGGTAAAGGGCCCAGTAACCGTGAAGTTTTGAACTTCACTGACTTTGCAGGTCTGCTATGCTAAAACTAGAAGACTTACAAAAAAAATAATTACATGACTAGAGAGATAATTTAAACTAGTTTTAGTGTAATATTCATTTTTTTTATTAGTCTATATTTTCTTTAACAATAATACAAAAAAATAAAACAAAGGGCTAATTGTACCAGTACCCGGTAGATTTGTACTAGTAAACGTTAAATTGTCCCTGAATCCGGTAATTTTCACCGCGAATTTGAACTCTATTGCTTTACGTTAAAGTTCACAGAAATGCTATTTTTGCATTTCTGTGAACTGTGTAATATAAATAAAAAACGGCTTATCGAAAGAAGAGACATTTTTTGTTCTCCTAAGCGCATGCTTGGAGAGAGGCCAGTTCTCGCTTCGTTGGAAGACGGGGAAGCTGGTCCTCATTCGGAAGCCGGGGCGCCCTGCGGACTCTCCGTCCGCATACTGGCCCATTGTGTTCCTCGACGAGGTGAGCAAGCTCTTTGAAATAGTCATTGCAAACCGCCTCGCCGGGCACCTTGCGGGGATGGGGCTGGATCTTGCGGTTTGGCCCACCAGTTTGGTTTCCGCAAGGGGCGCTCGATGGTGGACGCCATCATGCGCGTGAGAGCCCTCACGACGCTGAAGGGGGACGCGGTGTCCCGGGGTGGGGTCGTCTTGGCTTGGCGGTGTCTCTTGACATTGCCAACGCCTTCAACACCATGCCCTGGAGCTGCATTAGGGAGGCACTCCTGACGAAACGCTGGTGCTGGCACAAGGGAGGTTGCACGAGGTGGCGGCCGAAATTATGACACGCGGGGTTGCGATAGTCATAAATAGGATCCGGCAATTGGGTCTCGAGGCGGCATTGCACAAGTCCGAGGCCATGTGCTTACATGGACCTTGGAATGCGCCACCGTCATGATCCATGCTGACGGTAGGAGGGGTTCCCATCGGCGTCGAGTCGACGTTGAAGTACCTTGGACTCGTCCTCGACAGCCGGTGGAACTTCGTGGAGCATTTCCGACGTTTGGCTCCCAAAGTGGAACGGGCCGGGGTTGCCTTCAAGCGGCTCTTGCCCAACCTGAGGGGTCCAAACGCCTCCTGCCGGAGGGTCTACGCGGGTGTCGTGCGGTCCATGGCCCTTTACGGGGCCCCGGTGCGGGCGCGATCCTTGACGCGGCTCGCCGCCCACTACCTGAACGCGCCCCAAAAGGTGGTAGCCGTAAGGCTGTACGATCTCCAACGAGGCGGCGAGCCTCCTTGCTGGATTGCCACCATGGGATCTGGAGGCGATAGTCCTCGCGCGCCTGCACGAGGGGCGCGCGGAGGCACTACGTCGCGGGGAAACTCAGCTGCCGCGGCACATTGTCGCTCAGCGGACAGACCTCCGGCGCTATCTCATGGCGACATGGAGAGAGCGACTGTCGCAACCCTGTGCAGGGCACGCCACAATAATGGCGGTAAGTTCCCTCTTTGAGGAGTGGCTAGAGAGGCGCCACGACGCCCTCACATTCCGCCTGACGCAGGTCTTCACCGGACACGGTTGTTTCGAGAGGTACCGGCACCGAATCGGGCGGGAGGAAACGCCCGGGTGTTATTATTGTGAGGATCGCCCGGAGAACACGGTGGAGCACACCGTGAAGGTCTGCTCCGCTTGGGCGGAGCACCGCCGTGTCCTCGTAGCGGCGATTGGCGGCTCGCGTTCGGCCCTGGTTCAAGCCATGGTCCCGGGCGAGAGGGAATGGGAAGCCGTCACCTCCTTCTGCTAAGCAGTCATGCTAACGAAGGAGGTAGCAGAACGTGAGAGGTAGATAACCTCACATCCCAGTCGCCGCGGGAGACGCCCCGGGCGTCGGGGGCCACGTGGTGGCTCTCGACCACCGTAGGGGCGGGCCTGTGGGCGGTGAGTAATGGGCTAGCTCGCCGTCCGTCCGTCTTATGACGACAGGCCGTGTCGTCGGCGCGTTCGTGTTCCACGCGCACCTCAAAGAGATGTTAGCAAACAAGAGGGGCCCGCAAGGACCGCGCCACACGATGCGCATCGAAAAACCTGGTTTCAGAACAGCAGAGCAGTAACGCGAAACGTGCAAAAATTTGAAAATCATAAAAAAACTAAAGAGGAAATCGAATCCAAGTGATTATAACACAAACAAGAAGCATAGAAACTATATTCTATTGATTCGAAAGAAAAGAGGACTTAACACAAGGCAATAAGGACGCTGTCGGGTTTAAATGCAACTATTATTTGAAGTCCCAATATCAGGCAAAAATGTATTCTACAGTTTTAAAGGAAAATGAGACCTATTTCAAGGCAATAAGTACACAATAACGGGTTTCGGTACAACGTGTATTACCGGGTTGATCGTGTACCAATATCCGATAAAAAAAAATACGATTTTAACGGGTACTAGGTCAAGTAGGGGTTTGTTAGTACCAATAGATGTGAACGGCAAAAATATTTATTTCCCAATTAGATTCACCTGGATTTATAAGTTATATCGCAAAATAATATACTTAAATATCTTAGAAAATTAACACTCTTACTTTAATGTTATCCGTCACAGTATGGCTAGCTCATCAATGCGACGTGGTGGTTTCGTAGTTCACTGACAGAACTTTGAACTTTCATAATATTCAGTTACAGCAAACTTTTGTCATCGCATGGTTTTGACGCCATTGAACTTTTTGGACAATGATGCCATTACAATTGTACAAAATATTACCGAGAAGGTATTGCCCTTCACAAACTTTAATTTATTTTTGGTAGAAAAGTGCAATAATAAAAAAACTGACTTGTTAACGGGTACTGGTACACTAACGGGAATACGTACTTTTACCTTATATGTAAAAGAAAGATGGCGCCGCTTGGCGCCTACCAGTACAGAGTAATTCGTGTCGTTAAACCGTACTTTGTCACCTGTCATTTCAGTCTGTCACTTTCTCTTCACTTCCACCTAGTTTCTAATGCAATCATTGATACGTGATTATGTCGTTCCCACGCAGGTTAAGCGGGCGGTGTCGAGGTTTGGATTTTGATGGGTGGGTGGTGAATGTGATGATTGTGTTTGTAGATCTGTTGTTCTGATGTTAGTTAATAATGTAATTGTGTCGTTTGTAAGTTCCTCTTCCTACGCAAGTTGATCGTCACCTCATGTTGTTGAGATGTAATCTATATACCTACCTATAGGAGGGAATATCGACGTACAAACGGTTACCACATATTTGGTACACCATTCCGAAACCTCCCATAAGAATTTTTAATCAGTAATTTAAAAAAAAACAACTGTTGCATGCTTTTTAGCCGTGTAGGACACAGCAATATACTTTTTTTTAATTTATTATAACCAACCAACTAATACTGACAGTTTACACCACATATACAAGTTATTGGTTGAACATAAAAATCTAGTAAAATCACATAAAATTTGACAAATTAGAATAAAAAATAGTAATAACATTAGGAAGTAAACAATAATTATGTAAGAATAGTAAACAAAACATTTTTAGTAACTAGACAGAAATTAGAATAAACACAACAAGAGAACATCATAAAACTACATAATCTTAAAGGGATACACTTTATACACTTTTGTTACCGTTGATAAGTCACATACAAAAAAATATAGCCTTCTTGATATTTTCGGTCAGAGATTGGCGACACGCAGGAAATACTATAATGCACAAGTGTGTGCATAAACACAGGTCATTCACTCACATAGTTCGATGGGACGGTAATCTGAGACAGGAAAGATCAGATTCGAGACCAACGGGTATCTGAGGCACGGAGTTAACTGCCAACTGCCAATCTCTAGGCTGCTACTACGAAATGCCTAATAGAAAATACAAATAGCACTTTGGTCGACCTCCTTTTTAGGGTTCCGTACCCAAAGGGTAAAACGGGACCCTATTACTAAGACTTCGCTGTCTGTCTGTCTGTCTCCAGGCTGTATCTCATAAACCGTGATAGCTAGAAAGCTGAAATTTTCACTTAATGATGTATTACTATTGCCGCTATAACAACAAATACTAAAAATTAAAAAAAAATATATTAAGGGGGGCTCCCATACAACAGATATGATTTTTTTTGCCGTTTTTATAGATAATGGTACGGAACCCTTCGTGCGCGAGTCCGAAACGCACTTGGCCGGTTTTTTGTTGCTTCTCTGTGTGAGCTGCGTAATGTTTCTCCACGGAACAGAAAAATAAAATGAAAATCCAAGATGGCGCTATCGAAAATTTCCGGCTTTTTCTTCATGTCGTTTTCGTGATTTTCGGGGTCGCTGATAACGAAAACGAGGTCAAAATGAAAATTCAAGATAGCGCCGAATTTTTTTTCTGTTTTTCCTTTTTTTTGGAAGCCCGGAGAAAAGTGACGAGACAATGAAGCTCGATGAAGTCCCGGAGAAACAATTTAACTGTCTTGGATCCCGCAACGAAATTAATCAGAAAAGAATAGCAGAGGAGGAGGAAAAACATAATTTCCACTTTCCTTCATATCAGCAGGAGACAGGACAAAACAAGGCCAGCAGGCACAGAGGGACACTTACCCCCACTGTCTATTGCCATGAGCCGAGAGATGCTAGTACACTCGCGCGACACCCTCGACTGGACTTTGCTCGACTTAGGAACCCAACGTTCAACAGTCGCGTGTGAGAACACATACTAAACTAGAGATTCGTCTTGTGCCGAAGGCGAAAGAATATTTTTATAACTAGCTTTTGCCCGCGGCTTCGCTCGCGTTAATTTAAAATTTGACAATCAATTAGGGTTGTACTCTGCTTGTAATTCAATCATGATTCGAAAGACACGTGGCGCCATCTATGACCATAATAACGTTATTGTTGTTTTCATCCGGCACAGTACTTTTTTTCGGGATGAAAGGTACCCTATGTCCGTTTCTGTACACCTGACAACGTATATGCAAAATTTCAGGATGATCGGTTCAGTGGTTTAGGCGTGAAAAGGTAACAAACAAACAAACAAACTTACTTTCGCATTTATAATATTAGTAAGAAGTAAGATTTTATAAAATTACATTCAAGTTTTCGTAACTCAAGTTCACAATGAGTACTTACAAACTTATATACCTACAGTATCCGATATCACTTTCCCACGGCCAGTGTTAGTAGGTTAAGCGTTCATCGTTGAGGCCGTTATCCGGATGGGCGACAGTTAAAGTTTAAGAGCCTATACTACCTCAAATAGCTTAGCAAAATCCTCTGATACGCCGAAAATACTGCAGCATTAATTTTGAAATAAATATATGGTAAAGTTGAGGATTAATGTTAAGTCCTATGTTTGGCGAAAACACGATTCCATAAAATTTTCTCGATAGAAAAAAATCTCAAAGTTACCTCTAAACTGAACTATAAACCGTTGGGAATCCTACAATACTTCAAATTAGATCATGAAACTTTTTATACTTACTGAACTAACTATAAAGCAGGTCTTATGTTATTTATTTTTTTGAATTTCCTACCAAAATAAATAAAATAAAATATCGGCCATATTAAAGTTGGTTCCCTGCCGCGCGCCACCCGCGCTCAGTCTTGTTCCGGCTTCCGTACGGGAGGGCTGTGTCATTTTGCGCTCAGGACACATTACGCAACAGAACGACGTAAAATAAAAATATTGAATTGCGTGAATTTTTAGTGTTTGCGTAATGGGAAATAACAGAAATAAAAATAAGAAGCGACGGGGTTGGCGTAAAGAAACAGGCAAACATATGATCGAAATGAAGTAAGTATCTACCGTATTTACAGTATTACTGTATTAGTGATTACAAACATGTAGGTAAATATGTAGTAGGTATACACGTCTGGAGCAGTTTTTGCATGTGTGGGTAGACCAGGTACCTACTTACCGTACATAGGTACTCATATTTTTTTATAACTTTCTAAACGCTTGACGGCTGCAGTACGTGTCGCGTGTTCGATTCCCGCACGGAACAATATGTGATGGCCAACAAATAGTTGTGAAGACTTGTAATTTGTAACCGCACCGTCCACGTTTCAGGAGAAATCAGTATACGGCAAATTTATAAAAAAATAAAATTACCTAAATAGGTTTGTTTTTGTTTTGACGCAACAAAATATAGGTTTTATATTTTTATAACTCCAATACCTATTTCTCCGATTGCTCCTGAAAAAGACGGTGCCAAGTCTTCACAATTATTTGTAGGGCATAACGCCCATAACATAATAAATGTTCCGTGCGGTAATCGAACCCGCGACCCGTACTGCAGCCACTAAGCGCTTAGAAAGTTACAAAAACATATAAGTAGGTATGTACGGTAAGTACCTACACTAGCTGCAAGAAACCAAACTTGCTTGCTTCATACACAATCGGACGTGCCGTGCTAGGTACCTATGCATGTTGTAAAATACATAAAAGAAATATGAACCTACTGGGCGTATATTAGCTAAATAATAAATATGATGATCTTTCCAGACGACGACGTCGATTACACACTACTGAAGATGATGTTGATAAAGAGAATATTTCAGAAAATTCGTGAGTATCTGCTATATGATTATGCATGTAACTGATCTGTAATTAGAACACACAGCTATACTATAATAAGGTATAAAAATATATTTCCAGTATAAGCTGATCTCGCATTGTATAGGCATTCCGCACAATGAGAGGTCAGCTTATACTGGAAATTACAGCTCCAATGTAGCCACGCGCCGCACCTGTATTTCTGTAATAAACGTAGGGAAATAATAATAATAATTACGTAGCTTTCTAATTATTCATTGTTACATTCGCAATTATGATTTTATGGACGATTTCGTCTTCTTTCTTTTTTTGCACAATTTTAGGGTTCCATATCGAAATGATAAACAAAAATATATAAGGTCTATAGGCCAGTATTATTATACCAGCCATTTGTGATTGTTACAGGACCCAAATACCTCCGATAGATGTAGAAATAAATTCGGACGAAACAAATGTTCACACATTACAAAATATTGAATTGTAAGTATCATACGTACTTGATCATCAAGATTTTTTTTTCTGTGCTTTGCCACAGCATTACTGTTTTGTACCAACGCGTAACGGTTACTATAACGAAATTGGCGAGTTCACAAACTTTCATATTGTTGTACTTTTTAGGGTTCCGTATTATTATTCATGTCGATATAATTATGTTTTCAGGTGTAAGTACTTTTATAATGAATGTTGCGTTTTCTTGCAGATTACAAGTACCTACTGAAGACACAAGCTGTTCACTGAATATACATAGTGACGATATTGGCAAGAAATGGAACCAAAATTAGTACATTTTTATATGACATGCATGTTGCCTGAGCTATGCGATCCCAGACATGTTAGAAATATGCCAATAAGAGATTTAAGCGAATTAAATGTTATGTAATTTTGACAATGTGTAATAACTTATGGTAAAAACCATATCTACCCTACCTACCTACCCTATCATACCCACCTACCCTATCATACCCACCTACCTATATACTTACCTATCCTACATCCTTGCCTACCTACCTAACTATCCTAACTATGTACATAACTACATACCTACCTAAGTATACTACCTACGTACCTACCTACTGATAGATAACACGGAAACGCAAAATATTTTTTACATACATGCACAGCTACATAACCAACTATCCTACTTATCTACATACTTACCTACCTATCTAATATTTATAGTCATACAAACCATGCCTTGAGTCACGAACAGAACAAAAAAAAATTCAATATGTTGCAGTCCTTCGGAAGCTATGCGCAGTCATACATTTCGGTGATTTATTTTGAAATTTGTATAATAGCACAGCGTTTTACTACCACGCCAAAGTACCTACAGAACCCTGACTGTAACGGTGACTCGCACTTGATTAGATTTTTGTAAGTAGAATTTATGCAGTGGCTCAGAATCGGTTTAAAAAAATTCTTATAAATATAGTACCTAATAATATTTATATTGATACATTTAGACCTACTACTAACATAATTACACACAAAAACGGGTGTCACAAATACATATTACAAGGAGAAAACTATAAAACTCAAACTTACTACAAAATCAATGTGCGGAACCCTCACCGAAACGTTGGCTCGTCTATTATTTTGTAGCAATTTCCAGTATAAGTTGATCTCGCATTGGCTCGGCTTTCCGTACAATGAGGGATCAGTTTATACTGGAAAATTAAGCTTGATAAGCAACTGTCAGTAGGTACATTGAAATTCCTGCCGGGGTCGCGGTACTGTCCAAAAGGGCTATTGAGGGGGTACACCGTAGATTTTAGTCAGTAAGAGTCTTCTTTGCGCTCCACACAGGGTGTGAGGATTTTACCACGATAAAAAGGTACCTACATTGAAATTAAAGTGATATAATTTTTATTTTGCTAATAGTGATTTATTATTAATAATTTTATTACTTTAGAAGTTTAAAACTTGTCCGATAAATAAAGTAGGTAGTTTAGTCTAAGAAAATTGCATCGTACTCGCGGTGTGCCCGCGTGACCGCCGACCGGGAGCAGCGCTCAGTGTGCGAGCGAGATAAAGAGTTAGGCGGCGCGGTGAAGTGGGGGCGAAATTAGAATTTGAGCTGAGGTTGTATAGGCTCTTAAACTCAAATCAAAATCAAAATCAAAGCATTTATTTCAAGTAGGCCCGTTACAGGCACTTTTGAACTGTCGAAACAAAGACAACAATAAAATTTAGCTACAGTCCCAGTCACAAGGCATAAAAACTGTGAAAGTACTGTAGTTGCCCATTCCCTAACGTAGATCTCTATGGAGAAGAACGGGCAAGAAACTCCATGGACACTCTTTTAAATCAGAATATTTTTACAAAACCTTGGTTACATCATTCATGTTTAGATGGTACATTATGTGAGAGCGATGTAGCAAGATGTGCACGTTAAAAGTGTCCATAGTAAAAACAAGGAAAAGAACAATTCACAAAATAAAATAATTAATTCAAATAAGCCGTGGCAACCAAGAGATGACCAGTCACAACTGACAGCGCCCGTTCACGAACATGACGCATGTATCAGCACCATTCACCTCAACCATTTTGAAGGGAACTAACTGATCCGACACACGCGCCACCATCAGCGAGACATTTGAGTGAGCATGACATACACTTAACCGCCAGGGCAAATTCAAGTCAAAAAAAAAAAAAATGACGTAGGTTTCCAACGAAGGATAGCTTTCTATTACATAGTACTCACATAATATGGGCTATGCGGTTATATAATACCAAAAGAAATTGAATCTATACAATGCAAAGATAGTTGTACAATCTTCAGCAGCTCCAACAATACTATTTAATGCTATCCATTAATCAGTTTATGCGCCCCTGTCCATGTGGAGCAGGACCGGCATTGAGCCAAGCATTTTTATCAGAGATATAATCGTCCAACTTGTAATATGCTTGCTTACATAGTGTGCGTTTAATGCATGATTTAAATTTCGTCTCATTCAGTTCAAGAATACTTTGTGGAATTTTATTATAGCATCTTAAACAGTACCCCATGAAAGATGAGTCTACTTTAGCGAGTCTGAAGCCCGGCTGAACTAATTGGTCTCTAGTTCTCGTACTGTAATTGTGTCTGTCACCTCTTTTATTAAAAAGATGTAGATTTTTTCTAACGTACATTATGTTTTCGTAGATGTATTGACAATGTACCGTCATGATTTTGATTTCCTTAAACAGTTCCCTTAGAGAATCGCGCCTACGAAGATTATATATGGCTCTGATGGCTCTTTTTTGCAGAATAAATATAGACTCAATGTCTGCAGCCCGTCCCCATAACAGAATGCCATAAGACATTATACTATGAAAGTAACTAAAATAGACCAGTCTAGCGGTATCTACATCAGAAAATTGACGGATTTTTCTAACAGCATATGCTGCTGAACTTAGGCGCCCCGCAAGAGATTTCAAATGAGAACCCCATTGTAGCCTTGAATCAAGCGTAAGCCCCAGGAAAACGGTTTTATCTACGAATTCAAGTTTCTCTTTATTCAATACTATATCACACTCGTTACTTTTAACATTTGGTAAAGCAAATCTTATGCATTTCGTTTTTTTTTCATTTAATACTAAATTGTTTGCTGTGAACCAATTATGGACCTGAAGTAGGGCATTATTTACGTCATCTAGATTTTGGGCCCGTCTATTTATCTTAAAAATTAGAGAAGTGTCATCAGCAAATAACACCATATTTTGAGGTTGGTTTTTCAATAAATAGGGTAGATCGTTTATATATACTAGAAAGAGGAAAGGACCCAATATTGAGCCTTGCGGAACCCCCATTTTTACTTTTAAACCCTGTGAATTAACACCATTTATTTGAACATATTGTTGTCTATCACTTAAATAAGATTTTACCAAACTAAGTGCAAGTTTACCTAGTCCGTAATGCTCAAGTTTCAAAAGCAATGTGTCGTGATTTACGCAATCAAATGCTTTGGAGAGGTCACAAAATATTCCTATTGCGTCTTGGGATGCTTCCCACGCAGAAAATATGTGCTTTAATAAGGTTACACCGGCGTCAGTTGTACAACGTCCCTTAGTGAAACCAAACTGTTGGTCGTGTAAGATTCTGTTGGTGTTAAAATGATTGAGCATTTGATTAAGCATTACTTTTTCAAACACCTTGCTAAAAACTGGCAACACGGATACAGGTCTATAATTATTAGTATCTTTACTATCCCCGGATTTGAAAAGAGGTATGACTTTACTGTATTTCATTAAATCAGGGAAAACTCCTTGGTCTACACACAAATTAAAAATTAAAGCTAAGTATGGTGCTACAGTCTCAACTATGGATGTACAAACTTTGATAGACATTCCCCAAAGATCTTCGGTCAGTTTGACTTTTATTTGCCGGAAAGCTTTAATAACTATCATAGGGTTTATGTGTTTAAATTTAAATTCAGCCGGGCAGCCAGACACATTCGCCTTTAATAAACCAATTGCTACTTCAGGAGAGGAATTAAGAGACTCCGTAGTTTTTAACGGTATATCGGTAAAAAAATTCACAAATTCTTGAGCTACTTCCTGATTAGAGCTTTTAGGACCACATGCTGTATCTAAGGTGTAGCTAGTGTTACGTATTTTCTTCCTGTTAGTCTCGTTATTTATGACTTTCCAAACTGTCTTTATTTTATTTTCTGCTGTTTTGATCTTGTTGCTAATGTGCAGGGCTTTGGCAACCTTGCATGTATTTCTAAAAATGTTTGAATACTTAGCAACATACTTATTAAAAGTTTCCGTGTTTATATAAGATTTAAGGTCATAAAGCTCAAATAGTCTTTCCCTACTTTTTCTGATACCTCTAGTTGCCCAATCACTAAATATAAATTTAGGGCAAATACTTTTTGTCTTCTTTTCAAAAGTTTTGTTGTATTCAGTGTGAACTATTGAAAAGAAATGATCATACAATTAATTTATATTAATATCGTCCATATGATGGCTCATAACACTTAACTTGTTCTGCAGGGAAATATTATACCTATTTAATTTGCTAGTAGTTATAGGTCTAAATTTAATCTGAACATTTTGCAATGGTGTGTTACACCTAAAAGTTACAGTTTGTCCGCTGTGGTCAGACGGCAGGCAATTTACTATGGCTTTATCTAAGTAATCGCAATCGCAGAAAACATTATCTATACAAGTAGCAGAAGATGGAGTGACTCTAGTAGGTTCTATAAAAATGTTGGTCAAGTCAAATGACTTAAAAAGATTTAATAACCGACTGCTATTTGAATTGTCTTCTAAAATATTGATATTGAAATCACCACAAATAATTGTAGATTTATTACTGGCTGCAAGTTTTGCCAGGACATCTTCCATTATTGATTCAAATAAGGAAAAGTTTTGATAGTTTGGGGGTCTGTACACACACACAATTACATGCTTATCTAGCTCAACACAGGACAGTTCGACGCAATGTTCAACCGAGAGACCTACTATGTCAATACGTTGTTTATATTTAACACAATTTTTCAAAAGTATTAGGGAACCTCCACGCAGCATAGATTTACGGTTAAAGCAGCTACCAACCGTATAGTTCTCATAATTAATCAGCATTTGGTAATCTTTTAGCCAATGTTCGGTAAAACAAATAATGTCAAACATATTTTTTTCTAAAAACAATTCAATTTCTAATAATTTGGAAGAAATGCCTTGGATATTTTGGTGGAATAATTTTAAGGTGTTCTGCTGAGGCCCTTTTTTACTAACTAATTGAGTGCAAGAAGATACCTTGTTGTTGATAGGTTTAACAATATTGTTAAAGGTACCTTCTTTTGTCTCACTACCTAGTTTAAATTAATATTAATATCTGGAGTGAGCCCCGAGACTCCACTACCAGTGGATTCTACTTGAGAATCATCTATAATTACGCATGGATCCTCCGATTTACAGTTATTATAAAAATGTTTATTAGTATGATTACTAATAGTCGCGGTGTTAATAATATAACTAAACTTAGACATACTATTTATGTCTGTGTGAATATTATAAGCTAATAGCCTAGCTATTTTGTGTCTACATCTAATAGGTAGATACACCTTACCCCGTGTCGACTTAAGTTTATCAACAATAGTGTTGATATCCAGATATATAAGTCTGTCACTATAGTGACCTACTAAGAAATGTACATGCTTATTTAACATATGTATATAATTGTTTTTTCTACTACTTAAATTTTTAAAATATGGAAAAGCACACAATATGATCTTACTACAGCTTAACTTTAACAACTCTGATACATAGTCGGTGATGTCTTCCTTTTTAATATTTGAACTATTTCCAACACATATGGTAATGGTGGTATTAGGATTACAAACATTATTTATTACCGAAGCCATGACCTGTTTGTAGGTTGACCCGGGCGTGCAATAATTTTGGGTACAATAACTAAGGTTATTACTGATTAATTTACCTAGCCCTCTACCTATACCATCAGAGAACATAACTGAATGATAACAATTTTTACTATCAGGTGATACAAAATGACTAATCTTAGGCTGTACTACTTGTGACTCATGAAATGTAATGACAGGGATTGCATCTGGGTTGATGGTGCAGTCCTGAGCGCTCATAGCTTGGGACGGGTCCTCCGTTGCCTCAGGCTGGAGGGCATCAAGACTGGGTTCACTCCTACAAGTACAATGAGTGTTGCTGAGAGTCAGCAAGTCCACTTTGTCTACTAACTCATTAGTGGCTAGAATATGCTCCTTAATTTGGTTGCTAGACATATCATATTTATTATATAATGATTTTAGTGACTTATTCAGTGCCTCAATTTCAGATTGTAAGCGCTGAGTGTCTATTTCATAAATATTTATACTATCTTCCAATTTAATCTGATAGTTATTTAATCTATTCACAAGATAAACACGTTCTTTCCTTAATTGAATATTTTTGGAATAGTGCTTTTGTTGTTTCTTGTATTTATTAAATTTTTTAATGATTTTATTCAATCTTGCATATTTCTTAATTTTATTTTTACTAGTTTTATGGTACGAATTATGTTTCAGTAAGGAGTCCTCTGTGAGGTCTATTGTTATTATGGAATTAGGGTTGCAATTTGTATTTACTAATTCATTGTACAAGTGTTCAGTTTCTATAGCCTGAGTATGATCCTGTTCCTGTTTCAAATTTAAAAGTTTTACATTAGCATAATTTAATTCATCCTCTAGGTCCCTAACTTTACACAAAGCCTCCTCATACAAGTTGCTACAGTTGTTAAACCCATCCGTAATCACCCTTAGCTGATCCCGTTCATTGACAACATTCAAGTAATCCTGATGAAGGTCTACTAGCTCCCGTTTTAAGCTGGAGTTTTTGCTATTGACGTTATTGACCTCCTCCTCACTGTCCTCTATCTCCTGTAACAGTTGTTGACATTGGAGTTTTGAGTCCTTCAGTTCTTGGAGGGCCGTTCTCAATTTTAACTCCATATCCTGAGCAGTAGCCTTACGTGTCATCACAGGCATGATTTCTGGATTGGGTACTGAAAATTGGAAATAAGGAAACGGTGAGAACTAATAGAATAGATCAATGTTAGAAAATTTAGAAATTAAAGGGGGAAATAAACAGGGAAAAAGTTTGTGTTACTCAAAGAAATGAGGTAGGCTGCTATATTAGCTTGACAAAATTGATATTATCTAACTGAATGTTCAATTTATTACTATAATAAGATTTTCTTATCTAAGAATTTAACTTTTTTTTATAAGTGGGTAGATTGCCTAGAATGAAAACTTAGAATTTTAAAGTACTTTTACTTCAAGACGTTAATAAAATAACTATCACGAACGTTATATTTAATTAATATTGAAAAGACTGATGTAAACAAAGTTTAAATAGTTAAAGTTTTACTTTTTACGAACTGACATTTGTCAAAGCGATTTTGAAACAATACTGGGTACCTACTAAATTCACAAAAAAAAAGAATTATTATTATTTAAATACGATTGTGTGCTATTATAATATAAAAGTAAACAAATACTCCCCGTATAATATCCGTATAATTCCGTAGTTAGACCGTCAGCTGTTGTTGTTTATAGGTTACCGGTAATGTCGTATAACCGAATACTTTATGAACTATCAGGAAAACAATTTTCCTAGGTATTTACACATTTAAAATACGTTATCACATTTAATTACACCATAATACAACCTAATTTCTAATTAAAATTAATTTTTAAACACGGAACAAAAACTTTACATGTCAATCGGGCAGTGTTGCCATATTCAATTCCAAACAACATATTCAATTCAAAACTGACATGGCATTGCGAATTTTGTATCCAACGTGTTAATTTGTGACCGGTCAAAATACTTTCATGAAACACAATCTGTGTTGTATTCTGCGGAAGTAGATCTCGTGGCTAAATGATAACAGACGCTCGGATTATCTTCAGGTTATTTCGCGCTTGCCTAGGATGGTCTGTGGATGGGTGACCACCCATTACATACCAAGTTTCCTCCGTGCCTCGGAAAACACGTTAAGCCGGTGGTCCCGGCTGTCATTTGTAGATCTTTAGATATGCAAAAGTGCCAGTCACGCACGGGGCTATTTGAAATAAATGCAAAAAAAAGTTGGTAAGACTGGATGTCAGACTTTCGGGCCACTGTCTACCTGCAACTGTCAAAAATCGACAAATGACCACCGGAACGGCTTAACGTGCCAACTTCTTCACGTGCTTTCCGAGGCACGGAGGAAACTCGGTATACATGGGTGGTCACCCATCCACGGACTAACCTAGGCAAGCGCAGCTTAACTTGAAGAGCGACCCGAACGGCTGTTATTATTTATCCACGAGCTCCTGGCAAAATTATAACGATGATGGTTAAGTTAAAATCACCTTGAATTTTACGTGTAAAAAGTCTATTTTACAAATCTACAACAGTCCCCGTTTGTAGATCAATTGACACTTTACAAGTATGTATGTCAGCAAATAATTATTGTTTGCTTACGATTTGACTTGTGAAAATAATGCTTATTACGATGAGACAAAGTTTGTTTTCGAATGAGAGAATTTGAGTAGTATTTACGTCAAGTTGCATGAGTTGACGTGTGAAAATTATACTTATTGCTGTTACGTAAGGTTGGTTTTTGAATAAGAGATTTTGAGTAGCATGTAGTGTTGTACGAAACATTGAATTATGGACGATAGATAGTGTTAAAGGAATTTGGAGCGTAGTAGGACATATTTTAGTGACCCTTTTTGATCAAACGTCGTAATCTATGGACACTGCAGTGGCGAAGTTTCCATACAACTCGATTCCTACCGGCTTCCCTTTGAAAAATGGCACAGTCAGTATTCTATAGACAAATAATATAATCACATTAAAGATCTGTACTCCGGCTTACCTCAAACAAAAATAGACCCTTCGCTACTGGGACACTGCTATTGAACTATTAGCCGCTGTAGATTATAATCTAGCTAAATGGCGTATCCTCGATCCATCACAAATAGAATGCCAGTGTGGAGCCCCTCTGCAGGATGTGCCCCACCTCCTGTCCTAGCCATCCTGCACAACCTTGCACCTTTCAGGATTTACTTAATCGAAGCATATGTTAGAGCTGTGCAGGTTACCTACATACTGGTCTAGGTACCACAATTTGAGTCTCATCGACACGTAAAGAAGCTATGGAACTACAAATTACTTATTACTTTAACCATTATTTGTTGCTAAACTAATGCCCATTTTCACCAACAGAAAGCCATACCTGAATTAAAGCGTAAATATTATAGCTTTGGTGGAATTTCAACTCTCAGCTCTGAGTCGAGCGTTTGAAAATTCAAGTGTTTTTATTTACTTAGGCATTTTCTAACGTGGCACCTTGTGTTGGTGAAAACGGAATTAAGGCATTCAACTCTGACCTGTTACATATTATAAAATTATACGTCTCATCTGAGTTATTAACAATCTGCCGCCTTTTCCCAAGAATCTTGGGGTCGGCTTCCAGTCTAACCCGATACAACTGAATACCCCAGTATTTTACGTGGAGCGACTGCCTATCTGACCTCCACTACCTAGTTAGGGTTGGGTACTCCTTGGAAAGACTGGTTCTCAGACTTTCGGGCCACTGACAACCAGTAACGACTGCCAAAGATCTAAAATTGACAGTTGTTATTATGTAGGTACATTTATAAATGTACGATCCTATCATTTATATATATATAGCACATATTAAATTATACAAATATAATCTACTGATTATAGGTAAAATAAGTAATAAGAGGAAAACCACAAACTCGTGCGCTATGAATTTCTAAAATAGAGTAACCACCTAGAAAACTTATTTATCATAGTAATGACCTACGTGCTATGGTTTACCTAGTGAAGGATTCTGCCCACTACACCGTACCATACCATGACCGTGCTATGAACGTAATTATAAGCATCTGCCTATAATGTTCCCACTGTTGGGACACAGGCCTCCTCTCTACGAGGAGTGTGCTATACTCCACCACGCGGGCCCAGTGCTGGTTGGTAGATGTCACATGTCTTCGAATTTTTGGTTATAGGACTTGACGGTTTCCTCACGATGTTTTCCTTCACCGTTTTTCTAAAGTCAAAGTTCAAAGTAACCTGCCTGGGTTCGAAGCCACGACTTACTGTTCGTAAGTTGGGGCCGCCACCAATAGCCCACCGCTGTTATGAACGTATTAAGCACAAAAATATTCTTTGTATTGATGAGTTTAAGAGACTATGCCCACTAATGCTAACTAGACCGTTCCGTCACCGATCAACACCGTCGCGTGCCATGAGCGTCAACAATTTTCGGCGGGAATATTTTGCCGGTCCCGATACGCACCGCGTTTTGTGGGGTAAATAATCATTCTTGGGGTTTGGAGATATAAAACCCTTGTCAAAAATTTTGGGACTAAATCCTCAAGATACCAAACTGTAAAACTTAGAATATCAGGAGAAATATTACACAAACAGACACAAAACTCGATGCCGTTTATTTCGCCATCTTTCGTTTATTTTGCAATTTAGGGTATTGTTTTTGGTAAATCACAAGAGAAAAGCATTGTTTCAGATATTTTTTCCGCATGCAGATCCACAATGTGTTGTACATAAAGTTTGAATTTAAATATCTTATGCTATAATATACTAGGGCAGTAGGCACATGTGTGGAGTGACAAGAATGGATAAAGTAAGGAAAGGTTATATTTGAGGAAGTTTGAAAGTTTCGCCTGTTATAGAAAAATTTAAAGGAAGTCGTTTGTCTTGGTATGGACATGTAATGAGGAGGTATGAAACGCATGTGACTTAAAAAGTGATGGGAATGAATTTTGATGGTTGGAGAGGGAGAGGAATCCAAAGAAAATATAGATGGATCGTGTGAGGAATGATATGAAAGAGAAAGGAGTAAATGATACCGTGACGTCTGACAGGGGAGAATGGAAGAAGAAAACGTGTTGCGCCGACCCCAAGTAGAATGGGACAAGGGCAGGAAGATGACAATGAGGGTGGTGGACGCTACCTCCCATCCTCTGGAAAGGAAGTCGTTTTTTCTCGACGCACGACACAAACCCTTCGGTTTTTCCTCGTAATCGCTCAGAACATGGCGAGTAAATAATATAACTGCCGTAACTGGTCTCTTAACAAAGAATTCTGTCCCATCTCACGTTCGCTACCGTTCATTTAAAATGACTGTGGGAATGGATAACTGTAGTATTTTATTGTAGTATGAGTACGAGAAACGTACAGTTATAAGGCCGGTACACGGCCTCAACCAATGCAACTAGCGACGCGTCTTGCGACAAAAATGCTTTAAAATTAGACGAGGTCGGTGTTCCGACTACTCTGAGAAGCAGCAGCCGAAACTAACTCACGAGGTCACAGTCTCTTTTTAAGTCCAGACGTAAATCTTGGTGATGCCGATTAGTGTCTTTTTTTTTTTGGCATGGGAAATCATCAAATGACTCCTCCCGCTCTGGGCGGAGCGGAAGGGAGTGTCAGACTTTTACTGACTAAAAACCATCCATGTTCCTTCTTTTGTCCTTTGTGTTCCAGGGCCGCGGTATCTCTTTCGAACAGTCCCTTTTTTATTTTAGAAAAAGACAAAAAAAATTCCATACTGCACGGAGAGGATTTTTGCCCGATTGATGGCAATATGCTCGCCCCATATAATATGGGACTTAAAAAACATGACTGGCGAAATGAGGGTGTACTATTTGGTACACCTCTGCCAAATCCCTCCAGGATTACAGGCGAGATGTTACCTATGTTTGAAATTGACTGTTTAAACCATCTGTGTCCTATGTGAAATTAAAGCAAGTGCAATTCGTTTTGAACCAATTTCCCAAGAAAATATCATAAATCTTATTCAAATAAGTTTACCCAACCTAACTGTGAGAACGAAGTTTATTTACCCAAGAAAGTTGACTGCTGCTACAGTCAACAACACTTGCACTTCAAAAACCGCTCTTACTACTTCGACATAAAGGCGTTGTCAATGTCGAATTGTTACCATCGACGGGTGTATGACTGTATTTAGGAACACAGGATGTAAAACCTGTCGTTCAAGGCGATAACTTGTTACAGTCTATTGAAAACCTTGTTACCTATTTCTAGTTAAACGAATATCAACTTTATACCTGTAAATTAAATAAATGTCTACACTCTTCAGTCCAGCTGTGCTTTGACAGTCGTTCCATGTAGTTAGTGGTCCGGAAGTCTGACAACCCAGTCTTGCCAAGGGTATCGTATTACCCAGAACTAACTGGGTTGTGGAGGTCAGCAGTCGCTCCATGTAAACTACTGGTATTCAGCTGCATCCGGTTAGACTAGAAGCCGACCCCAACATAGTTGGGAAAAGGCAGGCAGATGATGATGACTCTTCAGTGCCCATTCTAAGGCATAAGCCATCTTTATCTTAAGGCTTATGAGTGCTTTACCTCGTAACAGGTCACGTTCTGTGGTTTCTGCTTAACCCTCTGGTAAAAGGCAAGGAGTTTTTGTATATAAATGTATGTCATAATAGCGAATGTCGTGAGGAAAGTTTTAAGTATGAATGTGGACGGCTATAAGAGCAGAGGAAGATCAAAGAAACGATGGATGGACTGTGTGAAGGATGATATGGCTAGAAAGGAGGTGTCTGCTGAGATGACGAGCAATAGAGGAGGATACTTCTAGAATAATGATGATGATCATGATAATATTGGTACTTTTACAAAAGTGGTATTGAAAATCGAACTTTACGTCTATGAATTAAGGTTGTTTTTCTAAAAACACATTCATTTGTTTACATGTTTCGAAACTGTATGGCGAACACAGTTACTTGCGCTTGCACAACAGAGTAACCGATAATTTTTATCTTTGTAATGTTTGAAAGGATGGGTCGACAGCTGTTACAGTTAGACAGAGAGAAAATATAGCGAGGTCTCTTTCTTTTTAGTCACCTCAGTAATATGTAGATTTTATTTGGTTGTAGTTTGTGGTTTATGAATTGTCTTTTTTGAATAGCATAGCATAATATAAGCCTATAATGTTCCCACTGCTGGGACACACGGCCTCTTCTCTGTGAGAGGAAATGGGCTATAATCCACCACGCGAGCCCAGTGCGCGTTGGTAGATGTCAAAGGTCTTCGAATTGTTGGTTTCCTCGCGATGTTTTCCTTCACCGTTTTTGAGAGCAGTGGTGATGAAATAAATTACACAAAGTAATGCGCCTGCCTGGGTTCGAACCCACGACTTACTGTTCGTAAGTCGTGGCCACCACCACTAGGCCACCGCTGTTTCATATTCAGTACATCATTCTGAACCCCTACCCACATAAAGATTTTTATGTAAGTGATTAATTTAAATAATATATTTTTTTTTTTTGAACAATTATTGGACACCTATAAGTAAAATACTTTTGATACTTCTACATATTTTTATAACTGTTAAGTTATAGATTTGTAGTTTGTAAATAATGTACCTAATTATCATGAAAATAAACAGTGATTAAAAAAAAAACAGTTGTTCCTTACGTTTTGAGCGTATACGTATTGCAGTTTTGTAGGAAACAGCTGTTTCTTTTTAATAACTGACGAAAAATTTATATCTGGGGCGGTTCAGAATGATGTACTGAATACGTGGTAACCATTTTAGCGTAGGCTCTTTCCATCCTGTATTTGAATCCTATGTAACAGGGGGCGAGTTTATTGCGAGCCCGCAAATACAA
Source organism: Eurois occulta (assembly GCA_950022335.1). Lineage (NCBI taxonomy): Eukaryota > Metazoa > Arthropoda > Insecta > Lepidoptera > Noctuidae > Eurois > Eurois occulta. Next base: position 10,260,437 of record OX465505.1, read on the forward strand.
ATCCAGACTCCATAGCTGCTACAGAGAAATTCCTAATGGCAAAGCACAATAAAACTGCCTGATCTGGGAATCGAACCAAAGAGCTCATGCTCAGAAGACATGCTTGCGGCTACTGTGCCAACGAGGCTCTATCTGACCTCATCTTTGGTGACGGCTAAGATAGAGAGGGTTTATAGGGTTCTCGACTACCTTTAACGACTGTGTTCTTTGAATTGACTATGTATGTGTAGTATGCCAGTGGCGAAGAGTCCATACAACTCGATTCCTACCGACTTCCTTTTGAAAAATGGCACAGTCAGAATTCTATTGACAGATAATATAATCACATTACAAGATAATTATGTACTCCGGCTTACCTCTTACAAAAATTAACCCTTCGGTACTGGAGTATGCTTGGATTGCAATGCGATGAAAAAAACTGGACACCTCGGTCTATGCCAGGTTAGTTTCTCAAGAACTATTTGACGTAATTAGTTTACAAATAGAGGTAGAAAGTGTATTGGTATACTTACTTCATTTCGTTGGAAAGTGCATACAGCGGATTCGAAAATAAACAAAACAAAATCGGGCAAATCTCTTTCTTTCCAATTGTGTACTTGGATGAACGCTCGCTCTTAACATGGTAAATGTGAAGCATTTTAAGCACAAAAGTTGGCAATGTCTCAAATAGCTGTCAAATATTTTCCTATTTTAATTAATTTGGAAATATGACTGTATTGAAATAAGAAATATGGCTAACTAGTAAGTTAGAATATTAATAATGATTGCAATTAAAACACTGAATTTGATGCTGTAAACGTTTTAGGTTTAAAAAGGCATTTGGATAGTTTCCAAATACTTTTTTTACATCTAAAACTAAATATTCGGTGTTAGGATATTAATTATTGCATTTCATAATCAATATTTTAGTTCACTAGTTAGCCATATTTCTTATTTCCATACAGTAATATTGCAAAATTAATCAAAACAGCAAAATATTTGATTTTTATTTGCGACGTTGCCCACTTTCTGTATTTAGAGCCTCACTCTGATCACGTCAACGCGGCTTTACTACTTATTTGTTGTGAGTCCACAACAAGTAACATCGTAAATATCCCTTTTGCAGTATTAATGATAATTTTAGTGACCATGTCAGTTTAATTTAATAACTTTCTCTAAAGCAGTTCACTATGTATTTGTGCCCGTATGATAGTACATAGACTAACTTTATATTATCTCTTAACATTGTGCCTTAAACAGGGATGTAATAGTACATTATGTACACAGGGGGTAAAGCAGTGTCTATGTCACGGGCGCTAATTTAAATCCTGAGCTTAGCGAGGGTATCTAGGACTCCCGAGCGCACCGAGGGTATCTAGGACTCCCGAGTGCACCGAGGGTATCTAGGACTCCCGAGCGCACCGAGGGAGCTCTGAGTAAACTCCTGAGCAAAGCCTTGTTATGACTGTTGTAATTGAGCCATAATAATAACATTAATTATGTATTTTTAATCCTTACGTATCATTGACATTGTCCTGTTGCTATCAAGGTTTTCATTTACATTAATTTTATTTACATATTATCAAATATAATTGTATTATCCTTACCATGTTTACCTTCGTTTAAGAACTGGTGACAATCAATGACCTAGTTTTAAAATAGTACTTAAATGTATTCCTATTTTTACATAATTATGCTAGTCTGCTGAGCAAAAGGAACTGGGTTCGATTCCCGGGTTGAGCAAAGAGATATTGGGTGGGTTCGATTCCCGGGTTGGGCAAAGAGATATTGGGTTTTTCCATCAGGAATTTCTCAGCAGCAGCCAAAGAGTCTGGAATTGTACCTGGTTGACAGTAATAGGCGCGCCTCCTATTCATCATTATAATTTCAGCCGAAAGCCGTCCAAAGCTGGACATAGGCCTCCCCCAAGTGTCGCCATATTGACCGCTCCCGTGCGTCTCGCATCGCAACGGATCCCCGCTATCTTCACCAGGTCATCGGTCGTCGCCCTATTATATTGGACTTCATATAACTAGCGAAATGTGGGTGTAGGTACTATTAGGTACACCTCTGCCTAAACCTTCGGGGATTGCAGACGTGATGTTATGCTATGTATGAGAGTCTGTCAAAGATAAAAATTGCTATTACTTCACACCTGTATTGTCCGAAGACAGCAGAGGTGTTCGTACACTCACATTTCGCCAGTTATATTCCAGTTTCATGTATGGGGGCTTGCCTATTGCTACTGACTGAAATCTGATTTTAGACACCACGGAGACTATTGAGAGGACTTAGGTGCCCTATCAAGTATTTGTAAAAACAGACTGACTCAACAGAGAACAGGCGTCGTCTTGTAGTTGATAGCGTCGGATAGTTTATAACCTGGATTAACACATAGGATACTTTTCATCCCAGTAGTGCGATCCCATGGGACAATTACCGAACTTACGAGAGTGAAGCCGCGGGCATGAGCTAGTGAGAAATAAATTTCTTTAAATTCGCTAGCTGCCAATTCCAAAACGTATATATCTATGGAGAAGAACGGACAAGAAACTCCATGGACAGTCTTTTTGAGCATTTCAAAAGCCTGGGATAAGAATGGCCGATTAACTGCAGGTCTCCACGTTCTTTGCTATTCAATTAATAATTACGTGTATCAATTATATATTCATACAGAGAATCGAAAGTCAATTGTTTATTGTGCGTGGGTGGGTAGGCAGAGAAAGTGTAAGCGGAACATAGCGTTTTTGTTAGTATAGTGGATGTGTGTTTGTGTGGATATAGTTCTGGTTTATTGAACACTAGCTTCTCGCCCGCGACTTTGTCCGCATAATTGTGATAGCTCGGCTAATATGCATGATATAGATATACAGGGTTATTTGTAAAACACCAACAAACTCCTAAGAGGTCATTGTACTCATCATTATGAACAACTTTTACTATGAGACCAAACCTGACATCGCGAAAAAAAAATCAGCTGTTTCCTACATTTATGATCGATTAATACAGGGTTATTTGTAAAACACCAACAACCTCCTAAGAGGTCATTGTACTCATCATTATGAACAACTTTTACTATGGGACCAAACCAGAAATCGCGAAAAAAAAATCAGGTGTTCCCTACATTTTGACGAGTTAATCGATCATAAATGTAGGGAACAGCTGAATTTTTTTTCGCGATTTCAGGTCTGTATACGGGGTGGAAGGGACACCGTCACGTAAACGGTTACCAAGTATTCAGTACATCATTCTGAGCCCCTACATAGAAATTTTTCATCAGCTGTTCCATAAATTTTGGACCGTGTAAGTATTGCACTTTTGTTGGAAACAGCTGATTTTTTTCTAAGAATGATGTACTGAATACTTACGTAGTGACCGTTTTGGAGTCGGTGTCCCTTCCACCCTGTATAATTTATAGCGTATAATAGCACCCATGAATAACGAAGCTTTCTGCCAGTGAAATATTTTTTATAATTGCATCATTAGTTCCGAAGGTTACCCCCTACATACAAACTTACAAATAAATTTTACCTCTTTATAATATTAGTGTATAGACTAGGGTTTATTCCCGGGAATTCTCGAGCCGAGAATTCCCGGGAAATCGTTGGGCTTTGTTCCCGGGAAATCAAGCTCGAGAAAAGTCGAGAACTCGAGAAATCATGTACCTATATAGAAATTAAATCGCCATTTGTTGTGTTGCGTGGCGGCGCGCGCCAAAGCGCAGCGGCACTCTTTGATCTCGCTGCAAGCGCTCTGCGGCGTCGTTTTGACACGTTTATTCGTGTTTCGAATCTAGCCAAGTATAGTTTACGTAGTGAGTGTTTGACAGATTACGTGATAAATTGAGATCAAACAGGTAAGTCTTTTCACTTTTATTGACACATCATGGCTTTATTATTCATATTATTTTTATCAATAATATAATCTAAAAATAATCTTAAATTTTACTAGGTACAAGTACCTATCTGTTCTTTTCTATTATTTTTTAGTTAAACTTTAATACATAAAATAACTAACAATACATTACCTAATTATACTACTTAGTCTAATTATATTTCCTTTTTTTTTGTAAAACAACAACACAAGCTTAGTTTTTAATTATTCTGATATGTTTTTCTTATGTAATTTGAAATTAATTAATGTGTCATTTTAAATTTGTGAGACGAATATTGCCAGTTGTATTGTGTGTGTGTGTGTACCACATATTACTCCAAGGGCTTATTATTAATTTAAATTGCGTTTGTTATAGATTTTACCGAAATGTCACTATAAGATGGATGGATTTTTTTTCTAAATAACCAGCCAAAAATGCTGCTGTGATTATAGTTTAATTATAAGTTAAGATATTAACGTTTTCTCTCATGTTGATTTTTTGTTTAATTAAGAAGCTACTTTTGTTTATAAGTTCTAAATAACCAGCCAAAAATGGTGCTGTCATTATAATTATGAGTCTGAATAATATTATTACTGTATTTTTTTTTAAAGTTAATTAGATTATTCATAAGATTTATGTTTTTGAATATAATCAATAAAAGTTTTATAATTAATTTGATATTTTTATTTGAGACGAAAACCACTAAATTTAATGACGTTATTGGAACCAAATAATATGAGAAAACGTACCTAAATTTAAATTTCTCGACAACCCGAGAAGACCCGAGAAATTAGCCTCGAGAATTCTCGAGACCCGAGAAATTAAAAAGCTCGAGAAATCATGAACCCTAGTATAGACTAGCTGTTGACCGCGACCGTCGTTCGCGTGAAAAAATATTACTTCCCTTTTTGAATCGGATTTTGTTTATTTCAAGGGTTTTAGTTTTTATGCACGGAACCCTAATTATTATTCTAAAATAAAAGTAGCCTATGTTAGACCTTATAAAATCAGCTATCTGCCAGTAAAAGTCCTGTCAAAATCGGCCTCGCCGTTCCAGAGATTGGCCAAAACAACAGGATTCAAACCTGGAATCTCTGATCGTGGTAGGGTCGCCAGGTGTGGAATGGATGTTGTGTTTTTGAAACAACTGTTCTCAAGAGATTACTTTTAATTACTGACTAAAGAGTACAAGAGTGTTATATTAATAGAAGATACATTACTTTATATGCATAAGTAGTTGAAATATAGGGTATTCAGATCATAGATCCGAATACCCTATATTTCACAGTTCGACCATTCGAGTATCCCTATATTTCACTATTCAAAATGAATGCTGCATTCAGATCGAAATGAGACATCTTTTCATAATTGTCTATTTAGAATACTCAATGATAGATTTCTTACATTTCTAATTATTTTCATTTTTCACTGAACTAAGTAATAGAATACAGGTCAGTTTATAGCTTAGACATTCACACTTCGATTTATAAGATTATTCCAGTAAATCATTTCAGTTTATTCCTCTGTAACCTCTTTATTTAATAATTATTCAAAATGCTCATTTCAGTTTATACCTCGTACTTTCAATCCAAGCCACTTGTAACCATCCTTTCTTCGTCAAGTCTTAAAATGGTCTAGTAACAATATTCTAGAGTTGCCTATTCAAAAACATTTTTTTTTTTAATTAAAATCCTGTATAGTAGTAGTGTAGCATACTCATCAACTACATACGTTCGTGTGTGTAAATAAACAGAGCAGTTCAATATGAACTGCTCATTATAACAAGCTGTTCAGTATGAACTGCTCTATGAACTGCTCTCGATGTCGAACTATTACATGCGGTTGGCAGGCTGTTAACAGTTGTATTAATATTGTTAGTGTTTAAGTAATAAAACATATAGGTCAGGTTTAAATATTTATTTCTACATAATTATAAAAATATTATTTTGTACACATCATTTTATCAGTTTTAGGTACTGGTATAAAAGCAATGATACATTTCTTACATTACTATTATTTACATTTTCACAGAACTAAGTAATAGAATACAGGTAAATTTATAGCTTAGACATTCACACTTCGATTCATAAGTAGGTTTAACATTCTATATTCATTAATATCTACTAGGATCGTTTTTATCTTATCTTACTGACAAAACACTTTATTTTCTTCACACCATTTATTTAGGCAAAACACATTTTTTAAGGCACATATATTGGTGTGATGTAGACAACTTATAATCTCAGATGAATCTGAATAATTGCTATATAATGTTACCAAACTTGGACAGTTTTTACTTTCTAAATTGTATACATTATTAATTTGGAATATATCTTTTAACCATAACACTTTTTCGTTTCCTTTAGTAAATATAGATTTATTTTTAAAAAAATTGCCAAAGTTTGCTTTATAATTAAAATATGGTACAAAGCCTTCGTCCCAGTTTATTCCTCTGTTTTTTTCAATCCAAGCCACTTGTAACCGTTCTTTCTTCGTCAAATCATAAAATGGCCGTGGTGGTTTTATCAACAGTACTTGTATATGTCCTTTGTACATTATTGCTATTTCTTTTGGAATAAACTCGTTTCCTTCACTCTTAAACCCTTGAACATCTACGATGACATTCATGATAGTTTTCTCACAATATTACTTAATGGCTTGTATTCGAACAGTCGATCGTTTATTATTAAACAATAGGCAGTTGTATTATCTTGAATATCTTCAGAGCATTCAATTTCTAATCGCACGTCAACTGGTCCAGTTTTAAGTGAATCGTTTTGTCTTGAACAGTCAATCACAAAAAGTGGAGCAATTTCTTTAAACTGGTTTAAGCTAAGCAATGGATCAATGCCTAAGTTGTAATACGACTGACGAAAATTAGCATACATTTCATATAATATACTAAATTTACCTTCATCAAATTTCAAATTAAGTGAGTCATACGGATAGTATTGAGAATTCAAATATAATTTAATATTGTTTACATTGCAGTGATCAAATATCGAAGAACTTCTAGTTTTATTATTTTTTCGAGCTGTTTGCAAACCAAATATAACAAACCTCGGTTTTTCTAGCTGGGAAGTTGTCTTTACTGACCAGGAATGTTTCGTTGTTTTTGGTAGTAATGGATATTCATACAAATCCCAATTTCTAAATGCTATCTGTATAGAACGATCTCTCTCCAGGCTTTTAAGCAATAACAATTTATTACGATCAGAAACTTTAATATGCGGCACACGCCATTGTATCTTTTGTATGTCCATTTCTACGTTATCATTTTTGTCTATAAGCACACAGTTCAATGCCGAGCTGCTTCGTTGTAATATAAGTTCATGTTTACAATTGATTATTATTTTGTTATAATCTTCTGCAAATCCCAGTATTCTGTTCAATGGCACGATAACACTAAAATATCCGTTTCTTAGTTTCGTACCACCTAAGTTCCATCCCCAGACTGCTGCAGCTTTACTTTCACCTTCATTCATAGAGACATACGATTTTAAGGTTGTTGTAATGCCAACATTTTTAATGCGATCGATTTCAACACCATTTATTTCGTACCTAATATCTTGAAACAAATATGAAATTGGATTGTTTATAAAGTCCTAAAGAAAAATACCTTTCAATAATAAAAGTTATAAATACAGAAAAAAACAATCACCCTATACAAATCAAATTTATTGATTCCTTTCAGTTTCTTAGTTCTAGTCTAGATGCACTAAGTAAAAGTTTATCAGAAGACGATTTTTCAAACTTATCAAGAGAGTTTACTGATAAAAAACAATTTGATTTAATGCGGAAAAAAGGTGTTTATCCATATGATTATATTGATTCGTGGTCTAAATTTGACGAGACGAAACTTCCCTTAAAGTATAATTTTTATAACAGTCTGTGCGAAAAACATATAACTAATGAAGAATATTTACACGCTCAAACAGTTTGGAATATTTTCAAAATAAAATCTCTTGGTGAATATACAGATTTATACATAAAATGTGATGTTCTTTTACTATGTGATATATTTGAAAAATTTAGAAAAACAAGCTTACATTACTATACGTTGGATCCGGCTTATTATGTAACGTCTCCAAGCTTAAGTTGGGATGCAATGCTTTTATATACCGACACTGAACTTGAGTTGATAAGTGATTTACAAATGTACGAGTTATTAGAAAAAGGAATTCGTGGTGGACTAGCACAGTGTTCTCTACGTCATGCTGTAGCAAACAATAAATATTTACCACATTTTAATGAGTTTGAACCAAGTAGTTATCTAATATATCTTGATTGTAATAATCTATATGGCTATGCTATGATGAAGAAACTTCCTATTAAAGAATTTAAGTTCTTGAGTCTGAAAGAAATTAGCAAGTTTGATGTAAATGATGTGTCAGATGACAATGATTATGGATATATTTTGGAAGTAGATTTAAATTATCCAAATTATTTACATTCCAAGCATAAAGACTTACCTTTCGCAGTTGAAAAAATAGTACCTCCTTATGGAAAATCAGTAAAATTGGTTGCAAATCTCTATGATAAGCAAAATTATGTAATTCATTATGTTCACTTGAAAGAATGTTTGAAAAAAGGTCTGGTTTTAAAAAAGATTCATCGTATACTAAGCTTCAGACAAGAATGCTTTCTCAAAAAATATATTGATCTGAATACTAGTCTTCGTCAAAATTCCAAAACTGCGTTCGAGAAGGACTTTTTTAAATTATTGAATAATGCCATATTTGGAAAAACTATCGAAAATAAACGCAAGCAAGCCGATGTAAAATTAGTAACGAAATGGACAGATAACAGAAATAAAACAAATAAGCATCTTGACGCTGAGAAATTGATATGTAAACCAAATTTAAAAAGTATATCAATTTTTTCAGAAAATTTCGTAGCTGTGGAATTGTACCGTGAAAAGGTCGTTTTAGATAGACCTATTTATATTGGATTTACCGTTTTGGAATATTCGAAGCAACATTTATACCAATTTCATTATGACGTTATTAAAAATAAATACGGAAACAATGCTGAGCTGTGCTATACAGATACTGATAGCCTATTATATTTAATTTATACAGATGATTTTTATCATGATATGCATGATGATCTTACCAAGTTTGATACCAGTAATTTTGGAATAAATAATCCATATCACATACCGCAACTTAATGCTAAAATTCCTGGATTATGGAAACATGAGGTTGGTGACGATTTAATTACAGAATTTACTGGTTTAAGAGCTAAATTATATTTTATAAACAGTTTGAAGACTGAAATTAAAAAAGCCAAAGGTGTTTCTAAGTCTGTAACTTGTAACCTAGAATTGAATGATTACAACAATGCACTGCTGACAAATAAAGCGCATAGATGTAAAATGAATATGATCAAATCAATTAAACATGTTTTATACACTCAGCAAGTAGATAAACAAGTTTTAGAAAGAAACGATGACAAAGTTCAAGTATTACAGGACCAAATTCATACATTACCCTGGGGGCATTGTGATTCTATGTTTGTAGATTATTACAGTGATGTGTAATCTGTAAATGTGTATTATTTTGATTACCAATAGTAAACAATTTTACGCTGTTTGCACACAAATTAGATTTAAACATTTACTTTGTTGTAAGTACCTACTAATATAAAATTACTGTTTAATAAATGTCTAATGTGTAATAACCATGTACGTTTTATTTTAATTTCCATTTACACAATATTCCTCAAGTTTTACTTACAAGTTCAGAATTAATTAATATAAAAATAAAACATACCGCCTTTTAGTCAAGAAGTATATATACTCAGGTCATTTATTATTACCTCACATTTCACAATGAAGTTCGTCAAGCAATCACAGACTTTAAAAGTCAATAATATAAAATTAGAAAACCATTCACAAAAAGTGAGACACAGCACACTCTTGCCTAACACTATCAGATGTATTATATGTGGTCCATCTAACTGCGGAAAAACTAACATAATGCTTAATTTACTATTACATGAAAATGGAGTAAAATTCAAGAATATTTATTTATACTCGAAGACAGTTTTCCAGCCGAAATATTGTTTTTTAAAACAAGTCATCCGTTGCATACCCAATGCAAACTTATTTATCTTCCATGATAATAAAGAAGTTCTACATCCTAATGATGCCTTAACCAATTCAATTATGATTTTCGATGACGTCACATGTGAAAATCAAATAAATATTCGTAACTACTTCGCAATGGGGAGACACAAACAGATAGATTGTTTTTACTTATCACAAACCTATTCCAAAATACCTAAGCAACTAATACGAGATAATGTTAATCTTTTGTTAATCTTTAAACAAGACGACATAAACTTAAAACATATATACAATGAACATGTAAATACGGATATGGAGTGGCTTCAATTTAAAAAACTTTGTTCTACTATATGGCAAGATCGGTTTGATTTTTTATTAATAAATAAAGATTGTTCTCTAAATGAAGGTAGATATAGACGAGGGTTTGACATATTCGTAACTTTTGAAAATACGTAATATAAACCATATTACTGTAAAAAAATGTTCAATCTTAGTCTACTACCTCTATATAACGGTTGGATATTGTCGGGAATCATTATGGAGGTCAATATAAAAGAACAATTGATAAAATCGGTAGATAGTATAAAAAATAAAATTAAAACAATACAAAATGCAGAAGATGTCGATAATTTAAAATTTAAGAAACTTTTCAAGCCAATAACAGATCCTCTAGAGACCTTAATTAAAGTTAATGATAAGAATAGAACCATATTGGGTACGCGTAAAGGTGACGATAATACAATGAGAAGATGTAGCTCATCCATAGATTTTGAAAATTTTAAAGAATTTATAGAGAAATATTCAAACGATGATTCTGAATCCTATAACTGCACAGGTAATGATAGCGAGAACGATACATTTATGTCACTTAATAAAGAAGATATGATTGAAATCTATGATAATAACATGAATGTACCATTTGGAATTCGAAGTGAAAACAAAAATTTGATGATGGGGAACTCTAAAGTATCATTTTCTTTTACAAACAATGTTAACGATTCCCTCAAATCAATTATAGCCACAGTGAATGACAAACATTATGAAATAACTCCTGGACTAAAAGAACTTTTACTACGTAATAGACCTGACCTCAGTCTGGTAACTGAAACTGATAAAATGGTTTACAAAGATATGCTCAGTAATACAAATGCTCACAAACGCGATTTTAATCCAAACGGTCAATTAAAAGGTGACAAAGGTTTGAAATACCGTCAAATCATTAAACCATTATTTTCTGAAAAAAATTACGTTCAACATGCAGAACAAGTCATTCAGTCAAAAAGTGGTGGCTACTTACCTAAATTGAAAAAGAAGTATAAGAGTAATACAGATTATGTTTATTGGGATGACCCTAATGAATTAATCGATAGATTACGACTGTTAATTGCTTCAAAAAACGCCGGTAATACTAATCATGACAATGAAATTATATCAATTGTTGAAGAGTTAAAAGAAGCTGGTGTTATAAAAGAATAAAAAGCATTGTAGCTTATTTTATACTTAGTTATTTAAAGCGTGTAGACCATGAAGGTTCATACAAAACAAACATCGGTGTCTCTTAACGAAATAAGCTCAATCATTGAGAACATAGACAAATCAACCGAAACCGAATGTTGCAAAAATACTAGTAAATTCAAAATTGAAATATTAATGAAAATAGAACAATTAAACAAATTAATTACTAGTTTGAATATAAGATTAAATAAAGTTGAAAACACCATTGAATTAAAAGAAATTGCAGGGAAGTTAAGCAAGCATTATGAGCAAAATAGACGTCATAAATGAAATCCATAAAAATGCTAGAGTTAATTTTCCAAGAAGAAATGTAATTCTTAAAGATATAGATGACCTTTGGCAAGCAGATTTGATGGATATGCAAGCAATATCAAAAGTGAATGCGGGTTTTAAATACATACTGGTGATTATAGATACTTTTTCAAAATATGCTTGGGCAATTCCACTAAAACAAAAAAATAAGCAACAGGTATCAGAAGCATTTAAAACAGTAATTGAAAAAGGACGTGTCCCAAAAAATTTACAAACCGATCTTGGGAAAGAGTTTTATAATGATCAATTCAAAAGTTTGGTTAATAAGTATAATATTAATCATTATTCTACTTATTCTACTAAAAAGGCCTCGATTGTTGAAAGATTAATAAGAACGTTAAAGAATAAATTATACAAGGAATTTAGTTTGAATGGAAATTATAAATGGTTTAACGGTATTTTAAATAAAAAGTTACATGAATACAATAATGATGTACACAGAACTGTCGGTCAGCCACCTGCTTCAATAAATCAAAGGAATAAAACAAATATACTGCAAAGATACTTAGACGCAGCTCAGTCCCGAAAAAAAGTGGAGTGTAAGAAATTTAGTGTAGGAGATTTTGTGAGAATAAGTAAATATAAAGGATGTTTTGATAAAGGTTATTATCCAAACTGGTCCACCGAAATATTTAAAATAAAAAAAATCCAAGAAACAAATCCAACTACTTACTTAATAGAAGATGTTAGATGTAGACCAATACTAGGCGCATTTTATGCACAAGAACTTCAGAAAACACATCATCCTGACATATACCTCGTTGAAAAAGTTTTGAAACGAAAAGGAAAACAAGTATACGTTAAATGGTTGGGGCTGCCGACCAGTGAAAATAGCTGGATTGATAAATTAAATGTATTATAACTACTGACTGAACGATATTTAAGCATTTTACAAATAATTATCTATTCACTTCCACTTTGTTCTTATTGCAATAAAGACATAAAATATAATTCAATTTTATGTAAAAACAATTCTTAAAAAAAAAATAACAATGAAGAAAGCACGAAGTACAAGCAATAAACAAATGGCTGGTTTATCATCTGTCGAAGTAAGATCTGGAGCGGGTTTTAGAAAAACACTGAAAAATATTGTATCACATACCAAAAAACACATCAAGAAACTAAAACCTACCACTAAGAAAGCATTAATGGAATTAGCCTGCGCTGCAGCTCGAGAATTTGCATCTGATTTACCCATAAAATTACCCAGAATTATACCAGTACCTAAAACTGGAGGATTTCTTCCTTTAGTGCCAATATTTGCTGGTTTATCTGCCGCTGGGAGTTTGGCTGGGGGTGCTGCTGGGATTGCAAAAGCTATTAATACATATAAAACAGCTAAGAAACAGTTGCTTGAATCGGAACGTCACAACAAGCAAATAGAAGCTTTAATGATTGGAAAAGGATTACATCTTAAGTCGTACAAAGAAGGTTTAGGAATTTATGTTACAAAGAAAAAAAACTAAATTGTCGGCTACCCAATAGAGCTTTAACTAATATTGATATATTGAAGCATTCAAATAGTATCCCCTTCTTTCGAGGTGTATTTATGAGAGATGAATTACCAGATGACCCATTACCATTAGAATGTGGAGTGATTAATCTTGATATTTCTAAAAACTCTGGCACTCATTGGGTAGCCTATGCCAAAATATACGATCACATTGAATACTTCGACAGTTATGGTAACTTAAAACCACCCAAAGAATTTATAAAATATTTAGGAAACAATATTCAGTATAATTATGAAAATGTACAACATGATCACTTGTATAATTGTGGGCACTTATGTTTAAAATTTCTTAAGTTATTTTGGAAAAGTAATAAAGGAACATATTAATTAATTAAGTGATTTTTTATTTCTTACGACTCCTTTCGTTAAACAAGAAAAATATAAATGACGTTGCTAGTTCATGCACGTGCATTCTTCGGTTGTTGGTGATAACCATCACTAGTGAGAGTTGGAAAAGTATTTAATTATTATTTAAAGTAACCTCCTCCGTTTTATTCGTACTAACCATGCTAGTTCTTAATAAAACTCCTAGTGAGAGAGGGAAATATAACATAAGACTACCAATATCCAAAGAAGTGAGACGTGCCGGTGCAGTGAAAATTAAAAAAGTTTCAAAGGAAAACAAAAGATTTCTTCAAGACATTGGTTTTAAAATATAACATGCTTCAAATTACAGATTTACCGCAATATGAGACCTCTATTGAGGCTTATGAGATCCATAGCTACAATCCATATAACAATAGCTTTAAAGAAAATGATGAAATTAGAATACCCATACAACAGCAAGATTTATATGTATTGCCATCAGGTAGTTCCATTTATATAGAAGGATATGTAAATGTGTCAACTAGAGATGCAGCGGGAAAATTAATAAAAAAAGATGTCGACTTTATAAACAATCCAATTTCATATTTGTTTCAAGATATTAGGTACGAAATAAATGGTGTTGAAATCGATCGCATTAAAAATGTTGGCATTACAACAACCTTAAAATCGTATGTCTCTATGAATGAAGGTGAAAGTAAAGCTGCAGCAGTCTGGGGATGGAACTTAGGTGGTACGAAACTAAGAAACGGATATTTTAGTGTTATCGTGCCATTGAACAGAATACTGGGATTTGCAGAAGATTATAACAAAATAATAATCAATTGTAAACATGAACTTATATTACAACGAAGCAGCTCGGCATTGAACTGTGTGCTTATAGACAAAAATGATAACGTAGAAATGGACATACAAAAGATACAATGGCGTGTGCCGCATATTAAAGTTTCTGATCGTAATAAATTGTTATTGCTTAAAAGCCTGGAGAGAGATCGTTCTATACAGATAGCATTTAGAAATTGGGATTTGTATGAATATCCATTACTACCAAAAACAACGAAACATTCCTGGTCAGTAAAGACAACTTCCCAGCTAGAAAAACCGAGGTTTGTTATATTTGGTTTGCAAACAGCTCGAAAAAATAATAAAACTAGAAGTTCTTCGATATTTGATCACTGCAATGTAAACAATATTAAATTATATTTGAATTCTCAATACTATCCGTATGACTCACTTAATTTGAAATTTGATGAAGGTAAATTTAGTATATTATATGAAATGTATGCTAATTTTCGTCAGTCGTATTACAACTTAGGCATTGATCCATTGCTTAGCTTAAACCAGTTTAAAGAAATTGCTCCACTTTTTGTGATTGACTGTTCAAGACAAAACGATTCACTTAAAACTGGACCAGTTGACGTGCGATTAGAAATTGAATGCTCTGAAGATATTCAAGATAATACAACTGCCTATTGTTTAATAATAAACGATCGACTGTTCGAATACAAGCCATTAAGTAATATTGTGAGAAAACTATCATGAATGTCATCGTAGATGTTCAAGGGTTTAAGAGTGAAGGAAACGAGTTTATTCCAAAAGAAATAGCAATAATGTACAAAGGACATATACAAGTACTGTTGATAAAACCACCACGGCCATTTTATGATTTGACGAAGAAAGAACGGTTACAAGTGGCTTGGATTGAAAAAAACAGAGGAATAAACTGGGACGAAGGCTTTGTACCATATTTTAATTATAAAGCAAACTTTGGCAATTTTTTTAAAAATAAATCTATATTTACTAAAGGAAACGAAAAAGTGTTATGGTTAAAAGATATATTCCAAATTAATAATGTATACAATTTAGAAAGTAAAAACTGTCCAAGTTTGGTAACATTATATAGCAATTATTCAGATTCATCTGAGATTATAAGTTGTCTACATCACACCAATATATGTGCCTTAAAAAATGTGTTTTGCCTAAATAAATGGTGTGAAGAAAATAAAGTGTTTTGTCAGTAAGATAAGATAAAAACGATCCTAGTAGATATTAATGAATATAGAATGTTAAACCTACTTATGAATCGAAGTGTGAATGTCTAAGCTATAAATTTACCTGTATTCTATTACTTAGTTCTGTGAAAATGTAAATAATAGTAATGTAAGAAATGTATCATTGCTTTTATACCAGTACCTAAAACTGATAAAATGATGTGTACAAAATAATATTTTTATAATTATGTAGAAATAAATATTTAAACCTGACCTATATGTTTTATTACTTAAACACTAACAATATTAATACAACTGTTAACAGCCTGCCAACCGCATGTAATAGTTCGACATCGAGAGCAGTTCATAGAGCAGTTCATACTGAACAGCTTGTTATAATGAGCAGTTCATATTGAACTGCTCTGTTTATTTACACACACGAACGTATGTAGTTGATGAGTATGCTACACTACTACTATACAGGATTTTAATTAAAAAAAAAAATGTTTTTGAATAGGCAACTCTAGAATATTGTTACTAGACCATTTTAAGACTTGACGAAGAAAGGATGGTTACAAGTGGCTTGGATTGAAAGTACGAGGTATAAACTGAAATGAGCATTTTGAATAATTATTAAATAAAGAGGTTACAGAGGAATAAACTGAAATGATTTACTGGAATAATCTTATAAATCGAAGTGTGAATGTCTAAGCTATAAACTGACCTGTATTCTATTACTTAGTTCAGTGAAAAATGAAAATAATTAGAAATGTAAGAAATCTATCATTGAGTATTCTAAATAGACAATTATGAAAAGATGTCTCATTTCGATCTGAATGCAGCATTCATTTTGAATAGTGAAATATAGGGATACTCGAATGGTCGAACTGTGAAATATAGGGTATTCGGATCTATGATCTGAATACCCTATATTTCAACTACTTGCATATGGTCATAGACATTATAAGTACTACAATACTAATTCCATCCTAGATTAATCTATAACTTTTACACAACAAATATTTCCAAGCAAATATAATATCAAACACAGCCATATCCCGATCTAAATTCTACGCATGCCATAGTTTAGGGATTTCCGTGTATCTGTCCTATTTGGACCGGCTCCAAGCTCCATGTGCACAAATGAATAGAATTTAATATTCATTATGATCGTCATCGATCTTTAGGTTAAGCCGTGCTTACCTAAATTGGTCTGTAGATGGGTGATCCATTACTTACTGAGTTTCCTTCGTGCCGTCATGTATCGAGAGCCTTTTCAGTATTTTTGATATTTTAAGATGTAAATTAAGGCTTTTGGTATTGTTTTCTGTAGATATAAGTAAGATAAATCCGTCCTAAGATTAGGAATATAAGAAAACTTTGTAAGGGATGTTTTACCACAGGAAACAGCACACATTAAGTTTCCCACAGAAAAAGCCACCTCCGCTCTGATTGGTCGAAGTACCCATTAGTACCGTGTGCAAAACCAAGGGGCTGTGATTGGTCAGAGCTGCCTATAAAAACGGGCATTTTCTGTGGTCAGGCATTCAAAATCTGAATCTGAAGAAACATCTAGAAAATAAATAAGAAGAAAACTCTGAAGAATATTAGTAGTGCTATTATTTGCTCCACCGCACACTCTCCAGTCGACATCCCGCCAGCGAGCCCGCTCCACACACAACATCACTAACACACGAGCGTCAACAATTATTGTCGCATTTTTGTTTGTCGTTGCAGCAGCATTTAACACGATCGGCAATGGATTACCGCTCCGTACCTCAAGTGGAGGCCCAAGTCCCAGCAGTGGGAACATTAAAGGCTGAGACGGTACAATGCTCTGCATTGGGATTTCCGCACAGTCGTCGTCCTATTTGGACCGGCTCCAAGCTCTATGTCGAAACCAATGAAGACTATTCATTAATACTAGTATTGTTATGTATTTGGTATTCATCTATCTTGTTCTCCAAGTTAGGAGTGAAGGTTAGTCATGTAATGGTAGTTATTTTTTATGTAATATCATGCCTGTTGTACCCGTTGGTGTGGGCAGAGGTGTAAGAACAGCCACATTATTCTGGTTATGTTTCAAGACGAGTCTTTTGCCACGAACCACGCTCAAGCTCAAACTCAAAGCATTTATTTCAATTAGACCATTACGGCACTTTTGAATGTAAAAAAAAAACAAAAAGAAGCGAAGCTACAGTCCCAGTCACAAGGCATAATAACTTGAGAAAGTACTGCAGTTGCACATTCTAAAGCGTAGATCTCTATGGAGAAGAATGGGCAAGAAACTCCATGGACGCATACACTCAGTCTGGGTTACTGCTGAACATTTCCTGATAGGCAATGTTCAGCAGTAACCTTATACAATGCCCAATCCAAGATCCTCCACTCTTATAGCCATCCAAGTTTTGAGTAGAAATGTGGATGACTATAAGGGTAGAGGAAGACCAAAGAAACGATGGATGGACTGTGTGAAGGATGATATGTCTAGAAAGGAGGTAACTGCTGAGATGACGAGTAATAGAGAAGTATGGAAGGAGAAGACATGCTGCGCAGACCAAAATAAATTGGTATAAGGGCAGGACAATGAAGATAATGACCGATCAGTGTTGAATTCAGCTACTTTAGTGACGATTAACAGTCGGTACGGAGTCGAAAGTCTGACAAACAGTCTTACCAAGGAGTGACGTCCATATTACCCACGGGTTGCGGAAGTAAGATTTAAGCAGTCGCTCCATGTAAAATACTGGTATTCAGATATATTTAGTTAAACTGGAAGCCGACACAAACATAGTTGAGGAAATGCTAGAGAGATGACGATTATATTGAGGAATCAAACAAAACAATAGCATGTGGAATGCAGTGCACGCAAGGTACGTAGAAGGCAGTTTACTCACACACTATTGTTTTTTCAATAATATTTTGTAAGGAAATAGTTTTGATGGCATTTTTGATGCTTTTCTTACTATTGTATAGTATTATGAAACTGTTTTACGTGTCACGTTCAATTGAAAACCAGCGTCGGGGAGTCTAGCTCGGCATTTTGGTGGGCCTATTTCGCGCAGACGCGAGACGTGAGACACAATTTATTTTTTGTGCTTTCGTTGTAGTTTTCTTGTTATATTTTTTTGTAATGTTGTGTGTACATTTGTCTTGATATGGACATGTAGTTAGGAGGGATGAAACGCATGTGACTAAAAGAGTGATGGACATGATTGATGGAGGGAAAGGGAGAGGAAGGTCACAGACAAGATGGAGGGATTGTGTGAGATATAATAACACAAATAATGCAAATAGAATGGGACAAGGGCAGGAAGATGGTGTAAGTTGATTAGTAGCCGCTGGCAAGGCATTTGTCAGACTTACACACGAGTATGTCATGTCCGTTATTGTCACAAACAAAACTTACGAGTAACATCACGCGTGTAATTCTCACTATTTCACTCTTGTAAACTTTGAGATTGATTAAATTCCAATTTTGGCCGATTACTAGCTGTCTCTTAAGCGATACAGGGTTCATTATTTTTGTATGTACTTATAGACTTTTTTGAAGACCTATGCTCAATCGTCGAAGCACAAAAAACTATATTATTATGCTTATTGTATTTCTGCCACTTTGTTTTGAACTGTGTCTGTCGCGCCATCCAAATTCTTATTATAAAATAAAAGTAGCCTATGTTAGACCTTATTACATCATCAATAACACTAGAAACGGGATATTAACCATTTTTAGGGTTCCGTACCCAAAGGGTAAAACGGGACCCTATTACTAAGACTTCGCTGTCTGTCTGTCTGTCTGTCTCCAGGCTGTATCTCATAAACCGTGATAGCTAGAAAGCTGAAATTTTCACAAATGATGTATTACTATTGCCGCTATAACAACAAATACTAAAAATTAAAAAAAAAAATATTAAGGGGGGCTCCCATACAACAGATATGATTTTTTTGCCGTTTTTATAGATAATGGTACGGAACCCTTCGTGCGCGAGTCCGACTCGCACTTGGCCGGTTTTTTTTGTATGTATAGACTTTTTTGAAGACCTAATGCTAAATCGTCTAAGCACAAAAAACTATATTATTATGCTTATTGTATTTCTGCCACTTTGTTTTGAACTGTGTCTGGCACGCCATCCAAATTCTTATTATAAAATAAAAGTAGGCTATTTTAGACCTTATTACATCATCAATAACACTAGAAACGGGATATTAACCATTTTTAAGGTTCCGTACCCAAAGGGTAAAACGGGACCATATTACTAAGACTTCGCTGTCTGTCTGTCTGTCTGTCTCCAGGCTGTATCTCATAAACCGTGATAGCTAGAAAGCTGAAATTTTCAATGATGTATTACTATTGCCGCTATAACAACAAATACTAAAAATTAAAAAAAAAATATTAAGGGGGGCTCCCATACAACAGATATGATTTTTTTTGCCGTTTTTATAGATAATGGTACGGAACCCTTCGTGCGCGAGTCCGACTCGCACTTGGCCGGTTTTTTTCTGTTTGTTTTGAGTTCCCGATATTTCGGCACTATTGCAAGCACCATGATCAGATGATCACGGATAACAACAAACAACAACAAGCAGCAGCATCTTATAACCAACTATGTTGGGGTCGGCTTCCAGTCCAACCGGATGCAGCTGAATACCAGTATTTTACATGGAGCGACTGCCTATCTGACCTCCATAACCCAGTTAGTCCTGGTAAGGTTGTTTGTCTAACTTTTGGACCACTGACTACCTGTAACGACTGTCAAAGATCTACAAATGACAGCCGGGATCAAGGAAACTCGGTATGTAATGGGTGGTCACCCATCCACGGACCAACCTAGGTAAGCATGGCTTAACCTAAAGATCGACCCGAGCGGCTGTTCTTATTTAGCCACGAGCTCCTAAAACAACTGACACCGTTTAGAAATTAAAAACGTAGGTAATCAAAAGCTAATTAATTTTGAATGTCAAGTAAAAGTAAATATAAACAACGTATCAGTATTGCACTTACATAATACTTAAGGCCGCGATTTCTTCCGCCCGGGCTTTATTATGTGGCTTTATTTTTTATAAGCCGTGTGCTCGATGTCTCTTAGGCAATAATGATACTTATAATTATCAAATACACGGAATAAATTTAAAAAAAATCTTTCCTTAAACGTGATTTAGTCTTGTGCAAATGTTTATTCTTATTACCCGACTGCAGCGAAGCCCATGAGTTCTTAACCGACTTTAATAAAGGAGGAGGTTATGGATACAGACCCAGCGGTTTCCGCTGTGCTTTGTCTATCAGAATCAGAATCATTTATTCGTAAACATAGGTATTAATTACAAACAAGATCTTAAAAATCAGGTAGGTGGTCATTTAAGTTTTTTATTAAGGAGTAAGTCATTTTCATCTTGCCATTATCCTTACTTAATTGTGGTTGGACCTGCTGCCTTGTATGGATCAGAATATTGGGCCACAAAAGGGATGCATATTAAGCATAATCAGCCTATATGTTACCACAGCTGGGACACACGGCCACCTCTTTAAGAGAGGGAACGGGCTATAATCCACCACGCGGGCCCAGTGCGGGTTGGTAGATGTCACATGTTTCCGAATTGTTTGGTTCTAGGACATGCCGGTTTCCTCACGATGTTTTCCTTCACCTTTTGAGAGCAGTGGTGATGAAATAAATTACACAAAGTAATGCGCCTGCCTGGGTTCGAACCCACGACTTACTGTTTGTAAGTTGGGCCCGCACCACTGGGCCACCGCTGCTCTCCGGAATCTCCAAAAAGGATGAATGAAAGGCAATTGCATGTGGTTGAGATGAGAATGCTAGGGGGAACGTGTGGTGTTATGCGAATGGATAAAAAAAGGAATGAATACATACGACTCGTGTAAATCTGAAAGTGGTGCCGGTGACTGAAAATTTGTGTGGTAATCGGTTATCGTGGTATGGACATGTGCTGAACGATGGATGGACTGGAAGGTTTATATAGCTAAAAAGGAGGTGACTGCTGAGATGACGACTAATAGCGAAGTATGGATGAAGTAGACATGCTGCGCCGACCCCAAATAAATTGGGATAAGGGCAGGAGAATGATGACTATTTGGGGTCGGCGCAGTCAAACTCTTTCTAACCGACGCGACGGCCGAGCCTAGGACCTGGTGTCCTCTATGACATCTTAAGGCAGGAGTAATTCCAGTGTGGGAAAGAGATGGCTCTGTATAGCTCTGTCTCAAAGTCAAAGCATTTATTTCAATTAGACCATTACAGGCACTTTTGAAAGTCGAAAACAAAAATGCTAAGCTACAGTCACAGTCACAAGGCATAATAACTTGCGAAAGTACTGTAGTTGCACATTCCAAAGCGTAGATCTCTATGTAGAAGAATGGGCAAGAAACTCCATGGACACTCTTTTAAATCAAAATATAAGCTATTGAAATAAACCGTGGCAGCTAAGATATGACCAGTCCCAACTGACAGCGTCCGTACACGAACATGACGTATGGATCAGCGCCATTCAACTCAACCATATACATTCTCTCAGCCACCAGGACACATTCAAGTCAATGATGTCTCTTACCCACACTGGAAATACTCCTGTTTTAAGACGTCATAGTAACCCCCCTTTTTATTTTGGACGGTTGGAAATCATCAAATGACCCCTCCCGCTCTGGGCGGAGCGGAAGGGAGTGTCAGACTCTTACTGACTAAAAACCACCCATGTTCCTTCTTTGGCCCTTTATGTTCCAGGGCCGCGGTATCTCTTTCGAACAGTCCCGCAGCCCATAGTAACCCCCCCTGGGTTGGATGATTGGCTTTGACGTTTAAAACTGCCTTTTAACAGTCTAATTGAAATAAATGATCTGACTTTAACAACTCAGTGTATTTTTGCTCTCAATTTTGTAACAAACACGATTAATAAAAGTGAAAAGCAATCAAAACCTCAATTACTACAAATGCCAAGTAAAAGTGAGCTTGTATGACTTTGCGTGAGGCGAGTTACTAGTGCAATGTTGTATGGTGTTTATGTAATACAGTGTTATGTACAATACAGGTAGTAACAAGATCAAAACTTATTTATACCGTCACTTACGGGATATCTTCCGTGATTGTTCATGATAATAAAAAAATAATGACGATGATGGGAATATCGGGAGCTCAAAATTATGAACAATCACGGAAGATATCCCGTAAGTGACAGTATAAGTTTAGTTTTAACCGTGAAAGCATAAAACAGTGGAGTGACAAGATCCTTCACGAAGCTGTCAACCAAGCTTTCTGTACATGAAACTAAGTAACTACGCAAAAATGATTGCTGGGAAACGACTTTTAAAAATCACGTTTTACGGTAGGACTCAAAGTAACAGACTCAAAATATTGTGCTGATGGATGGATTGAATAGTGCGGGGGTCGTGGAGGTGTTTAAAGTAAAAATCTTACATTAAAAAACTTGTGATAAAGTTGCAACTTTGACTCCCAATATCTCCGTAACTATAAGGTTCCCACGATGGTCTAGAACAAAAAAAAGGTCGCAATGACGAGGAGAACAAGTGCCTTTCGGCTTCGTTAAGGGTCTTGTTATACCCGTTATGTAACGTATTTTTATTGTTTCACAACTTATTTGTGTATCGGTTTATAAAAGGCACCTACTAAGTGTAGTGACTGTGACTTAGGGGTGGACTGACAGACACACGGACAGGACGAATCTAAAAGTGTTCAGTTTCTTGCCATTTGGCAACGGAACCCTAAAAAAGAGTAACCGTGGAGTTTTGCTGGTTCTTCTCCATAGGAAACTGCCAACCCGAACCGTGCACCTAATCTTTTGATGTTTCATAAGATACCTACATTATGTCGGCGTAAACTAAAATTATTAAGTAAATAATATTATTATTTATTAAAGTTTTGATTTTTGCCATCGACCAGGCTCAAATCCACACACCGTGGCTGTTCCTGAGACAAAACCCAATTACACTTTAGTCGATCTAGGAATCGAACCTTATGCCCAACAGTAACGGTTAAGACCACTATACCAACGAGGCAGTACCTATAAAAGTGAGATGTAATTAAAATCTCATTAATTATTTTGAATGCCAGGTAAAAGTGAGCTTATATGAGTTTTGCGTGCGTGTAATATTGTATGGTGTTTATATAATACAGCCTTATGTACAATACGTATTGTGTTATCTAATAATCTTTGTGTTGAAGTGAATAGAGTAATTAGTAAATTGGTCATTTTGTTGTCCTTTCTCCCCAAAGATGATGGATGTGTTTCTCATTTAGCGATTTTACCCATTAGGCAAGCGCTGCCGCGGGCAAAATCTAGTTAATGATAGTCATGAGGACTTATTTGCTAATTGTTGAATTTCACAGTAACATTTGAAATACTAATTATGACTTATCCGTACATAGTTTTTAACAGTTAACAGCTCATAAAACGATACAAAAAATAAACACATTATTTATTTATATATTATAACATATTATTATTACATAATTACAAGTAGATTCATGGTCGTGAGAAATTTAAACTCTATCATCTTCTAACCTTTTTCCGACTATGTTGGGGACGTTGTGGTCGGCTTTTTACCGGATGCAGCTGAATACCAGTATTTTACATGGAGCGGCTGCTATCTGACCTCCACAACCCAGTTAGTACTGGGTAATACGATACCCTTTAGTAAGACTGATTGTCCGACTTTCGTGCCACTGACTACCTGTAACGACTGTCAAAGATCTACAAATGACAGCCTGTCTGACGTGATTTCTGAGGCACGGAAAAAACTCAGTATATGAGTGTTCACCCATCCACGGACCAACCTAGGCAAGCGCGCTTTAACCTAAAGATCGACCCGAGCGGCTGTTACTATTTAGCAACGAGCTCCTCGTTTAAACTCCCTAATAAGTTGCTAATTAATTTAACGTAGCAGGCTACTTTAAATGTACAGGATTGGGACTTTGTATTTTCATTATTTCAGCCTGTTGGGTATAAGCCTCCCCTTTCTTCAGCCACTCCTCTCTGTTCTGTGCGTCCCTTATCAACTGTTTCCCGCGATTTTTACGATATCAACAACCCAACGCGCTTTTGGACGGCCCTCGTTTCTTAGGCCCTTGGCCACCGTTCGTTCAAAACCTTACTCCATCAGCCATGTCTAGCCAGATGCCCAACTCCACTTTGTCTTTCACCTGTCAATTAACATTCTTTCAAAGTCATATTTCTCCCATTCATATAATTGCACTTGAAATAACTTAACAGTAGTCCCCTTCTGATAAAAATAACCAGATGTGTTCTAAATATAACTCAAGAGGGTCGAAACGTCAGAAACATATGGTTACAATTTTTGTTGTTTATTTTTAGATAATTCTTGAAGAGGGATGCTGTTTTCAAGTGGTTTGAGGAAGGAAGTGGTGTTTTTGGTGAAAAAAGGTCTGCGTTTAAGGTTATATTGTAGGATGTCTGTTTATTATTACATACTTATGCTTATGTGCAAAAACAGCCATGGGAAAACCAGAACCAAATATTAGAAGACATGTTTGTGACATCTATCAAGTACCAACCCATACTGACAGTGGCAAGAGTCCCAGCTGAGGAAGGTGGGTGGGGATGGCAGAAGTCTTCGAATTTTATTGTGGTGTATTCTTTCATCGTTAGACCAGTTGTGATGAAAAAATATGGGTCCAAACCTAGAATACGTATGTTGGATTCGTTACCAGTGCCCCCCGCCCCCCACTGCTCACCTACGGATATGAATAGCACCTCTGAATTTGAGTAAAAATCTGCTATTACATACATTTTAGTTAAATTGCCGTTGGTGTGTCTATTGTTCGTACGCACGACGACCAATCAAACTATACAGAACCAATATAAGCAAATCTCTCTTTGTACCGGAAATCTATATAACGCGAGACCATGTTATACTGGAAATGCTTGATATGTCGAAGTGTTTCGCAACAGGCTATTTCCTGCTCATAATGTCGGTATGTTTATTGTCACTCGTCTCCAAAACTGCTGTACCGAATTAATTGTAGTTTACGCAAACAAAATCAAGTGAAAGTGCGTATATTTATTTACAATCTTGATTATGTATTGTAATAAAATGTGATTATACGGAACAGTTAAATTCTTTGTTGTTATGTAATGGTTTGAAAGGCAAGGTTTGGTTAAGTCGGTAAATTACTGTAATTAACATTAATACATAAATCACGCTTGTAATCCCCGAAGGGTTAGGCAGAGGTGTACCTATTAGTACACTCGCATTTCACCAGTTATGTTTTTAGTAGTCCCATGTAAAAGGGGGCGAGCCTATTGCCATTAATCGGGCACGAAACCAGCCTCCGTGGCTGCTGAGAAATTCCTGGCAGGCATCTTTTTGGAATCTTCTAAAGCGCATTGCAGCACCTCTTGGCTGTCGTTGCCCGCGATCTTCGTCCACGTGAAGTTATTATAATAATACAATTTTCTCAGTTTTTGCACCATTTTTCATTGATGCTTCGCTCTTTCTGGTCGTAGCGTGATGTTATATAGCCTATTATATAGCGAAAGAATTTTTCAATTCGAATTAGTAGTTCCTGAGATTAGCGCGTTCAACCAAAGAAACTCTCCATTAGTATTAGATAGGTTTAGATACTTGGTATACAAGTTCAATGGCGATTGGCAACGTCGAATGATTGTTTTATAATTAACTGTGATAAAGCACAGTTTTTTCTTAAGTATGATCATCCTACAATGTTCCCACGGTTGGGACACAAGCCTCCTCTCTACGAGGAGTGGGCTGTAATACACCACGCGGGCCCAGTACGGGTTGGTAGATGTCACATGTCTTCGAGTTTTTAGAACTAGGACATGAAGGTGCCTTGTGATGTTTTCTTTCACCGAGACGTTAGAGGTTTAGCGATTCAGTAATTTAGGGTGAAATTAGGGTTTGAATTTACCTATTAGTAAGTAAGTAGGATGTTTCTGAGGTAGACGTGTCTGTAAATATATGTGAAATCCCGATTTTCTCGTTAGCTCGTGCACCAACTATTCTTTATTTCTTTATTACCTATTCAACTATAAAGTAAAAACTAATATTACACTTAAATCTACTCTAATATTATAAAGAGGAAATATTTGTATTTTTGTGTGTGTGTGTGTATGTTTGTAATGAATAAACTCAAAAACTACTGTGCCTATTTCAAAAATTCTTTCACCATTGGGAAGCTACATTCACCCTGAGTAACATAGGCACCCGTGCAAAGCCGGGACGAACCGCTAGTCTTACATAAACTATTATAAATGCGAAAGTTTGGATGGATAGATGTTTGTTCCTCAATCACGCCAGAACGGCTGAACAGATCTGGATGAAACTTTGTACAGAGATAGATTATAGCCTGTTATAGCACATAGATTACTTATTATCCCAGAAGTAAGATCCCGTGGGCAATTCCCGAACCCCACGCGAGCGAAGCCGCGGGCATTAGCTAGTTGTTATAATAAAACTACCGCATAGTTATCAGAAATGTCATAATAATATTATCATGTCATATATTAGTAAATCAACCCAGTGCTCTATTAGCCTCATTGTTTGCTATGTTTTGAGAACTTTCCATTTATTTTACTTAGCAAAAAGTAAAACATTAAAGTAGGTAAATAATATTTTCTCATCCTGGTCTTGTAATCTGTGTGAAATATTCCATAATACACTTCTCATCAAAAAAATCGAAACACCTCGCAGTTTATGATTTGATAAGGATTATCAGAAAAATGTGTATATTTAGGAATAAATGTAAAATGTCATTTAATAGTGAGTAGTATGAGGTTTTTAAATCCTAATGTTATTGTTCTAAATTCAAATTAAGTCTTCATAGGTTTCGTATTTTGTATAATGAGTAATTTTTACCCTGTATGGAATATGAAAGAAATGGGTAAAACAACACGCGTAAATGAAAAAAAAATGTAAGAAACGTTTATTTAATAACTTGTATTCCCTCCGCGAGCTCTTATTACTGCTTCCATACGGTTCTTCATCGATCGGATGAGAGTCACGATCACATGTTGTGGTATATTATCCCATTCCTCTTGGATTGCATTTTGCAGCTGGCTAAGTGTTTCTGGGGCTGGATCTCTTGCTCGAATTCGTCTCTTTAATTCATCCCATAGATGTTCAATGGGATTCATGTCCGGGCTTCTTGCTGGCCATACCATAATGGAGATACCGACTTCGGTAAGATAATCTCGTACGACGCCCGCGGTGTGAGCTCTAGCATTGTCGTGCATGAATATGAAGTCGTTGCCAATAAAATGTGCATAGGGCATCACATGAGGTTCAAGACACTGTTCGATGTACCGATGAGAGTTTAGTGCAGGCAGCCGTGGCCCAGACACAAAGGCAAGTTCTGTCTTACCGTCGGCGCTGATTCCTCCCCAAACCGTCCACGAACCGCCACCATAGCTGACCTTTTCTTCAATGCAGCATTGTGCAAAGCGTTCTCCATCTCTTCTGTAGACCTTGTTCCTTCCGTCGTTACCATACAGCATAATTTTACACTCATCAGAAAACAGTACTTTGCTCCACTGAAGGTATGACCAAGTTAGGTGCTCGCGTGCAAAGTTAAGGCGCGCTCTTCGATGGTCTGCAGTTAATTTCGGCCCATTCGCTGGCTTATGCGGTGCCAATCCGCGTTCCTTCAACCTTCTTCTTATTGTAGAGTCACTTACAGCTACTCTTCGTACAACGCGAAGCTGCTGCTGCAGTTGAAAAGCGTTAAGGCGTCGATTTCGTAAAGAAGTTGTTACAATAAATCGATCATCTCGCTCAGAAGTGACCCGATTCCTGCCAGATCCTGAACGGCGCGTGAACGAACCAGTCTCCCGATAGCGTTTGTAGACTCTATGAACAGATGATAAGCTTAGATGCAATCTTGCAGCCACAACACGCTGACTAAGTCCAGAATCCAGCAATGCCACCACTTGGGCGGCTTCTGCGGGCGAAGTATCCATATGTTTTAGAAAAAAAGTTTTTTCAGACGTCCCAAAGTCACAGTAAATGAAATAAGAAACAAAAAGTTTAAAGACAAGCGCTAATTTTTAGTTTTTAAACGAGAAACGTACTCCAACCCTAAATACACATTTGTCTCAAAACAGTGATTAATTTCATTTATAGGATAAACAAATGAAATTCTAATTTCGAATTTTGATTTTTTTCTTCTTACTGTAATGACCAAACTGCCAGCTACACAATAATGTTTTTTTTTTCATGGAATGAATTCTCTTTTGTAAAAAATTAGGACAAAAACAATAAAAACGAAAGTGTTTCGATTTTTTTGATGAGAAGTGTATAACAGGTTGAGACAATAATATACACAGACATACAAAACGTGGGAATATGAGAATCATTTTTATACGGGGTGGAAAGGACACCGACGCGAAAACGGTTACCACGTATTCAGTACATCATTCAGAACCCTCCTCATAGAATTTTTCAGTGAGTAATTTAAATTTCAGAGGGGCTCGTGGCAAAATAATAACAGCCGCTCAGATCGATCTTTGGGTTAAGCCGTGCTTGCCTAGGTTGGTCTGTGAATGGGTTACCCATTACATACCGAGTTTCAGACAAGTGACAATTGGGTAATTAAGTGACTATTAATTTTATTATTCTCATATTTTGACATTATATTTCTTTATTAAATGACTAAGTATATTAATTTTATTATTGTGAAAAATGAGTTAATGTTAATATTTTTTTCTATTGTTACTATTACTAATCCTTATTAATCTAATTTTAAGTTATTTTCTACACAAAGTATTTTGCTAAGAAATAAATATCATGACTTTAAAAAAAAGCAGGTGCTTCCCGCAAAAGTACACGATCAAAATGTATAGAACAGCTATATATTTTTTTTAACTACCTACCGATGAAACATGTAAATGTGGGGGAGGGGTTCAAAATGATGATCTGAATACGTGTTAGCATTTGTGCGTTGGTGGGGATTCCACCCTGTATAAAATAACTTTTTTTTAACCTGATTCATCTTTCCTCAAACAAGTCGTATCCCCAGTGGGATTTTCCATCGGTAAAATCCCATCTTCCAACATGACTCGAAGTAACAAAGGCTTAGGCAAGTGACAATCAGTTTCAAAGCAGTCCTTATTATTTAAACAAGAACTTTGTTTTTTTTTTCTGGTCAGCCTCGATCATTTCTCACACGACCCATTCATCTTTGGTCTTCCACCCCTCTCGAGCCATCAACTTTTATATCTGTCACGTTTTTAGTAACCACCTTCCCCATTAACATGTCATACCAAGCGAAGAAACAAAACGATTTCGTTCCAACTTTTCTGCAACTAGCGCCACTCTCAAACTTCTAAAAGCCAAAGAAACAAACACTAATTACTACTTAGTGTTATTCCGTAGGGACCCAAACACACGTGTCGAATTGATCTTCAAAGTTCAGAGATCAGTTAATACAAACATACTACTGTGTACGATAATTAATAAAACATACTATCTCCTTTCATTGGTACTAAAGTATTGACAGTGAGATATAGATAAAGAAACCGTTGATGGAAGATTAAAAAACAAGTGACTAGCAGTCATCGAGCGAGCAAGATGTCTTGATCTGATTATATTATCAGTCTACAACCATCATCGTCTGCCTAGCCTTTTCCCAACTATTTTGGGGTTGGCTTCCAGCCTAACCGGATGCAGCTGAATAAGAGTATTTTACGTGGAGCGACTGCCTATCTGACCTCCATAACCCAGTTAGTTTTGGGTACTACGATACGCTTTCGTAAGACTGGTTGTCAGACTTTCGGACCACTGACTACTTATAACGACTGTCAAAGATCTACAAATGACTGCTGGGACCAACGGCTTGACGTGCTTTCCGAGGCACGGTAGAAACTCGGTATGTAATGGGTGGTCACCCATCCACGGACCAACCTAGGCAAGCGTAGTTTAACCTAAAGATCGACCCGAGCGGCAGTTATTATGTAACAGATACAACCATATACAGAATGTGAGAAGTATGGAATTGGTTCCAACCTCACATAAAAGGACAGACAGTACGGTACAGAAGATTATTCTGATGTACAATTGTGCTGGTACTGTCCTACTGCACTTCTTGCGCATTAGGAAATTAACTTTGCTCACAAAACTTACTCTAGGTCCGTAATTAATACACTCCATCGTAGATTCCCAGGACAGTCGCTCCATGTAAAATACTGGTATTCAGCTGCATCCGGTTAGACTGGAAGCCGATTCTAACATCGTTGGGAAAAAGCTAACAGAGGATGATGATGTTCTCCGTCCATACGTCCATCCATTAGAGTCCCAGATTTTTCCACTCAACAATAAGCTGATAGTCTTATCTCCACGAATCAGATCGAAAATCCATCTATTGGATGATCGCTCATAAAATCTAGATATTATGTCAAAAAGGTCTAGGTTTAATCGAAGATCGTTATAGCCCTTGAACCCCGTTATCTTTGACATTGTACTAATTGATTTGTTTGTTATGATCAGAAAAAGGGTCACTAGTAAATATTATGGGTCGGTCTAAAAATAGTCTTCACGAGTGGTGATACTTGAGCACGTTAAGCCGTTGGTGTCGGCTGTCATTTGTAGTTCTTTGACAGTCGTTAAAGGCAGTCAGAAGCCCGAAAGTCTGACAACCAGTCTCATCGAACAGCATCGTGTTACCGAGTTACTGGAACTGGTCGAATAGGCTATAATGTACTGGTATTAAGCTGCATCTGGTTAGATTGGAAGCCGACCCCAACATGAATGGTAACAGGCGAGGCAGATGATGACTTTAATCCGTGAATTCAGCAAAGCAAAACTGCCCATACTTCCACACGTAAAAAACGTCATACCTCAAAACTTCTTGTAAAGCGCATTCAAATGCGCATTCGCTTAAAGCAGACTTACATCTTAGTAAGCAGATTTTACTTCCGAAGATTTCGTGATGAGTAACTACCATTTCGCATTAAAACATGCAGATAACTTAAACCTTCCGACTTCTACTAAACAAAGTTTAACCTACTAAGATAAAATCTAACAATAGCGCGGACACAGGGCTGACTCAGTAAGCTTTAGTTTTTTTACATTGTCGCAATGTGACTCAGATTAACTTATGTTTAACCAAGTGTGGATTATGGCGGTGTAACTAACCGCTTGGCCACGAACTATAAGCTCCAACGACACGCGTATTGCGCGAGCAACTGCGCAGAAAACATTAAAGAAGTTACAACCCGTGAGCGCGACTCGACGATACTCACCTGAAGGAAACAAAACAAGCGACGCTCGAGCTTGTCATCTTTTTTTTTACGTGTGGAAGTCCTCAATGATATCCTCCGCCGTGGGCCCAGCGGAGGGGTCCTACAGACCAAAACCACACGGTGTTCCTCCTCCTCACTTCTGGCTGGGACACTCTATGTAAGAGACTCTATGCCGTCGCGAGCGGAAACCCCTCGCGACGGCATCTTGTCGAGCATGTCTCCTGACCAAAGTAGCATCGGGCCAAAGTTGTGAACATTTTTTCCAGTATTTGTTTGCGCAGATGTTTTGAGAAGTACTATGGCACAGAAAAGCATGATGTAATATTAGAAAAACAATATAACAGTCATCTACTTTTCGCCAGTTCTGTTATCAGTTGCATTTCTTTTGGATCCCTTCCGATCCATCCCGGAGTTCACCGCTTTCTTTTCTTCTCCATGGTTTGGTGACTTATATTTTGTCCGAACAGTAAGTAACGACTTGAAGGCCTACACTAGTAGTTATTACTCTTAAAGCGTGTCGTATTAAATAGAAGGGTGTAGGTAGGCACAGCGGGCAGCGCAGAAGATGCGGAATATCTTGTGAAGGGCTCCACATTCACCGTGTGCTTAGGATGAGTGGATGATATCCCATTTCGCCAGACGCCGACTTCGGCCAACTTGAATTCAAGTTTTCACAGTCATCTAACTCCGTTTTTAGCTTTAGTTAATCATGTTCATTTATAAGCTCGTCATGATCAAACTACTTATCATTAACTGCCTTACCTTATTTCAAGTATGTCAGGGTCGGCTTCGGTCTAACTGGAAGCAGCTGAGTACCAGTATTTTATATGGCGCGACTACCTATCTCACCATCACTATCGAGTTACTGGGTAAAACGATACCCCCTTGGTAAGAATGGTTGTTAGACTTTCGGGCCACTGACTACCTGTAACGACTTTCAAGACAAAGATCTACAAATATCAGCCGGAACCAATGGCTTAACGTGCTTTCCGAGGCTCGGAGGGACCTCGCTATTAACAAACTAACCATTTACCGTAAATTCTAATTAAAACATCTCGCTACCAACCCTACTCACGCAGTTAACCGCAATATTTTACCATTGTATTAAAATCAAGCCTAGTTCACACCGTCTTTGTCTTCCTCTGTCAAATGACGTGACGAAAAGAATGTTTTAAGACATAACAATTTGTTCTCAGTAGGAGTAACATTTTGGGGCACGAGTTGTAAATCTTTGGAAGTTAACATAATTTTGAGTTTGTATTCAAGGTAATGTGTTAGGTTTGTCTACATTTTGCCTGTTGTCTGTGACTGATCTAGTTCTGACATTGCAAAGGCCTCTTCTGATACAGGAATGGAATGAGCATTGATCACCTTAGTTACTCACTTTGAGTCTAATTGGCTCGAAACAGACTACAATTCAGGTTTCCAAATGATATCATCTTCATCAACTATGTTTGGGTATACCAGTATTTTACATGGAACGACTGCCTATCTGATCTCCACAACCCAGTTACTACTGGGTAATACGTTAACCCTTGGTAAGACTGGTTTTCAGACTTTCGGGACTACCTGTAACGACTGTCGCAGTTTCCACATGATATGTATATCTCCTTCATCAAGAGTCTGAAATGTCTAAGATTTACATAAACACTATAACTACAGCTATTGAATCATCGGAAACCCGAAATGGTGTTTTTTGTCCATCGGTTCATCTTCGTGTTCTTGTCTCATTAGTCTCATGTTACTTGAGGAGTTCGTGGCTGGATAATAACAGCTCCTCGGGTCGATCTTTAGGTTAAAAAGCTAGGCAGATGATGAATTGTTATGTTATTTAGTTCTCCCGCTCAATCAAATGCTATGTAGGGTATAAACGGAGCCTTCACGAAGCCGTCAACCAAGCATTCTGTACATCAAACTAAGTAACTTTACGCTAAAATTATTGCTGGGAAACGACTTTTTTTGGGGTGAAAAATCACACTTTATGTTAGGACTCAATGTTACGCACTCAAAGCATTGTGCTGATGGATGGATTAATTAGTAGGTCGGGTCGGGTGTCGTGGAAGTGTTTAAAGTAAAAATCTACGCAACCGATTTTTGTATGTCGAGACTGCCGCCGGCCTAGGTATGGTCTAGAACAAAAAAATGATCGCAATGACGAGGAAAACAAGTGCCTTTCGGCTTCGTTAAGGGTCTTGTTACACCCTTTATATCGTTTCATCCCTCGTCGTCATTTCCCTTTAAAGTCTTGGCGCCACTTGCAATCTTTCTCAAATATTAATTTCTTAATTGGCTTCAATTGCTCGACACATAATCACAAAACATTCTCGTCTACATTTAACGTATGATGGATGATATCTCGAAAATCAAGTTGAACACATTTAATTAATTTTATGTATCTTGTTCAAAATACGAGTATAAACTAGTTTATGTAAGAACCAGTTTTTTGAGCATAACATTGACTAGAATATTCATTGCGAATAAATTACCTTGTTGGCTGTTACGACGGCATGTTTTTTTTCTCGTGAGGTATTCCCCATGGTAAATCCCCAAGGTTTAAGAAAGGAGTGATATGTCGGACTCCTTGTTGGCTATTTCGACGGATTTTTTTTTTCTAGAGCGATATTCCCCTTAGTAAATCCCCAATATTTGAGAAAGGAGGGATATGTCGGACTCCAAAACTAAAATTCTTTTCCCTGTGATAAGGTCAGTCATGTCTGATGGACCTGATCCCCAGATGAGACTAGTTTTCAGACCAGGCCAGTCAGC
Source organism: Eurois occulta (assembly GCA_950022335.1). Lineage (NCBI taxonomy): Eukaryota > Metazoa > Arthropoda > Insecta > Lepidoptera > Noctuidae > Eurois > Eurois occulta. Next base: position 10,295,023 of record OX465505.1, read on the forward strand.
TAGTGAAGATAAGGGGGGACCACGCCACAACGTAACGCATTTCAAAAATGCTCTTTTATTACTTTCGTACATTTTGTGTAAACCAGTGAGCACTACAGGTGGATTACATCGGTCCGCAGCGTGCAGCGCAATGTACTGGCGGATATAATGTTACGCGTGCGATTAAAACGTGCGCGAGCCCTATTCATTGCACTGAACTGGACTAGATGAAGTCGATGGTAAGAGCAGACTGATATAATCACACCTCTAGCCTAACCCATCATCATCTGCCTAGCCTTTTCCCAACTATTTTGGGGTCGGCTTCCAGTCCGATGTAGCTGAATACCAGTATTTTACGTGGAGCGACTGCCTATCTGACCTCCAAAATACAGTTAATTCTGGGTAATACGGTACCCTTTGGTGAGACTGGTTGTCAGACTTTCGGGCCATTGACTACCTGTAACGACTGTCAAAGATCTACAAATGACAGCCGGGACCAACGGCATGGAGGAAACTCAGTATGTAATGGGTGGTCACCCATCCGCGGACCAACCGAGGCAAGCGCAGCTTAACCTAAAGATCGACCCGAGCGGCAGTCATTATTTAGCCACGAGCTCTCTCCCTCTACCCTAACCCTTCGGGGATTATAGGCGTGAAGTTATGTTTTTTACTTTACCATCATCGTTCTCGCTGATAGAATGTTACTTTGAGCCCTCAGGGCGCTCCAGGTTAGCTCGCCGTCCGTCCGTCTTATGACGACAGGCCGTGTCGACGGCGCGTTCGTGTTCCACGCGCGCCTCAAAGAGATGGCAGCAAACCGGAGTGGTCTGCAAGGGCCGATGCCTGCCAGGGCTGCGGGACTGTTCGAAAGAGATACCGCGGCCCTGAAACACAAAGGGCAAAAGAAGGAATATGGATGGATTTTAGTCAGTAAAAGTCTGACACTCCCTACCGCTCCGCCCAGAGCGGGAGGGGTCATTTGATGATTTCCCATTCCAAAAAAAGGGCAATCCAGGTGTAATTCTAGTCTGCGGGACTGTTCGAAAGAGATACCGTGGCCCTGGAACACAAAGGGCAAAAGAAGGAACATGGATGGGTTTTAGTCAGTAAAAGTCTGACACTCCCTACCGCTCCGCCCAGAGCGGGAGGGGTCATTTGATGATTTCTCATCCCAAAAAAAGGGCAATCCAGGTGTATTTCTAGTATCACCTACGTCTTGGAATTTTAATTTTGCAGAAATACAAGCTATGCATCTGCTTTACCTGTTTTCGCTTATTCCTAAATTAGAATTCAAAACCAAACAAGTTCTATTCAGACGGGTTCTTCTATAAACCTGATTTTATTTTGAACATTATTTATAAAATGGATGTTACGATTGTTACGTAATAAAATGAAATACCTACATATGTCTATTTTCAATCTTCCATTAAGCTTAAGTAACAATATCGCACTAAATTCATAAGGCAAGATTTCAAATATCTATTTTGGCTCCCTAGATTTTGCGTAGGTACTTACCCACAGCTATAGTTTCATCATTTTATGTGATTTCTCTCTGCAATACGGATCATAGCACGGTACCGTGGAAATTGATTGATCTACAAGGTCAGATTTACATTGCATAACACGAAAATGGACCTAGCGCTGTAGTTTGGATTTCAGTATGCGGACTGGTCTCCAATAACATGTGATAACCTCTGACTGCGTTTTAATGGGAATTCAGGGTAATACAGGTATGTTTTGCATATGCCTGTTATGAGTCTTGTCTAATAAAACACTCCTGTGTATAGAGTGGAAAGGGCATCGATCCACAAACGATTACCACGTATTCAGTAAATCATTCTGAATTTCGTAGGTAATTTAAAAAAATATATACAGCAGTTCCATAAATTTTGACCGTGTAGGTAATTATGCTCTTTTGTAGGACTGTTTGTGCGTCGGAGTCTACCCTTCCAACCCGTATTTAATCTACCCTAAGCTCTTTAGTATGGCTGCGGGACTGTTCGAAAGAGATACCGCGGCCCTGGAACATAAAGGGCCAATGAAGGAACATGGGTGGTTTTTAGTCAGTAAGAGTCTGACACTCCCTTCCGCTCCGCCCAGAGCGGGCGGAGTCATTTGATGATTTCCCACCCTCCAAAAGGTCTTTAGTATACCTAAATTGTCATCTTATTGCTGCCCTCATCATATCCATCGATATCCAAGTTTTAGTTTACAAAAAATGATGCCGGCGCGCCACAGGAATTAGATGCAAGTGATAGCGCCAACCTCTTTGGGAAGTTCTATGCCAATTCAATATAGATTTCTTTTGAAGAAGAAGAGCACGCTCTCACATTTGGCAGGACTCAAACATAATTTTCGACAAGTCCCAAAACCATCATCATTCTCTTGGCCTTCTCCCAAGTCATTTGGTGTCGGTCACAGCATGTCTTCTTCTTCCATACTTCTCTATTATTCGTCATCTCAGCAGTCACCTCCTTTCTTGCCATATCATCGTTTACACAGTCCATCCATCGTTTCTTTGGTCTTTCTCCACTCTTATACCCATCCACATTCATTCTCAAAACTTTCCTCACGACATTTTCCTCACTCCGCATCATATGCCCATACCACGACATCCGATTATCACAGAACTTTTCAGTCACTGGCGCCACTTTCAGACTTCCACTGTTGTACTCATTTCTTTTGTACAAATCCCAAAGCCAACCGATCAATAAACCTGTTACGTATAATACTTCACTTGAACAGTAACGAGTATCTTAAAAACAAAGCACCGGAAGCTGTAGCCCCGATACGCTTGGCGCGGATTGCATCAGAATTATAAGTACGTAATAAGCGGGTGAGCAGTAATGGTGGATTGAGGAGGGTCTGAATGTCTGTCTTAAGTCTTGTTAATTAAGGTTTTGATGTTTAGTATTATGTTTGGGAGGTTTTGGGAAATGATTTCGTCGGCAAAAAGAAATGTGAAGTGACTTTCTTTGTTTATTTGTCGGGTATTTGATCTAGGATTATTCGTTTTTATCAGTAACGCTGAACAGCGCGGACCCTGGGCTGTGTAAAAACATTAAAAATATTTAAAAAAAAATTGTAGTCCGTCGGTCAGGGCTCCAGAGAGGACCTCTCCTAACAATATGAGCCTTGTCCAGGAGTACCGCTTTCTGAATCAAGCCTTTGATCCAACTGCCTAACGAGAGTATCCTCAGATATTGGTCGAGGCTCTTGGCAATTAAGCCATGGGCTGATGCGACTATCGCCACAATTATCGCTGTGTCCACATCCGACATGTCGACAACCTCGCGAGCCAAGTCAAAAGACTTAATTTGATTTGATTATCATCATTAGCCACCCACTGCTGCTGTGTTATTCCACTCACTGCTGAGTATAGTACTCCTCTTTTTGAACTATGCTTTTTCTAGTCTACGAAACTCATGCAGATCTCCGCGATGTTCTGTAGGCCGTCCAACCATCAAGCTGATGGTCTGTCAACGTTTCTTTTAGCATAGGCATCTCAAAGTAAGGCTAAAGGACAAAGAAAATTTAAAAAATAAAAAATATTTTTTTGCCTATAAATTTCTGGAAAACCTATAAGAAATCTTAGATTTAAATCAAGTTGCGGAATTTAGATATAACCACCCTACACTCTCTCCACGCGAGTCGAACTCACAATTATTGTCCGGTTTTTTTTTGTGCTAATCTCCACTTTCCTGTGCCACCCTCATCTAGGCTTTTCCCCTCATCATAATAGTAGACGGTAATCTATTTTAGGCGAGTAATAGAGAAGTACAGAAGAAGAGGATAAGGGCAGGAGAATGATAATACTATTTATTTTATTTCACCAACAATACTCATTTGTAACCTACTCAGTACTTGTCATACTAAAAAACATAACAACCCGCCTGTAATCCCCGAAGGGTTAGGCAGAGGCGTACCTAATAGTACACCACATAAATACTAAAAAACCTCATCATCGTCTGCCTAGCCTTGTCCTAACTATGTTGGGGCGGGCTTCCAGTCCAACCGGCCGGATGCATCTGAATACCAGTATTTTACGTGGAGCGACTGCCTATCTGACCTCCACAACCCAGTTAGTGCTAGGTATACCCCTTGGTAAAATTGGTTGTCAGACTTTCGGGCCACTGACTACCTGTAACGACTGTCAAAGATCTACAAATGACAGCCGGGACCAACGGCTTAACCTGCTTTCCGAGGCACGGAGGAAACTCGGTATGTAATGGGTGGTCATGGTCACCCATCCACGGACCAACTTAGGTAAGCACGGCTTAACCTAGGAATCGACCCGAGCGGCTGTTCTTATTTAGCCACGAGCTCCTCCTAAAAAACCTAAAAACTAAAAAAAAAACAGCTGTTCCATACATTTTGACCTTGTAGTTGTAGGTATTGCACTTTTGTAGGAAACAGCTGATTTTGTTTTCAATAACCGACGAAAAATTTCTATGTGGTGGGTTCAGAATGATGTACTGAATACGTGGTAACCGTTTTCGCGTCGGTGTCCCTTCCATCCGTCGGTGTAATAGGCTTTTTATGTTTTCGTACGTTTGACCACTATCACACCTGTTTTATCAGTTAATTGCTCCACATACCTATCTGCCTAACAATAATGAGCTGAAGACTGATAATGAACAATAATTGTTCATATCTAAATTCCATGTAATGAGTTTACTGGCGGTCGACCACTTTTCCACCTTATTACTTAGGACATAAAGGTGAAATGTGGCAGACCGTCATCGTCATTGGACTCTGTAGTACATGTTTGGCTATACTTTATCGTCATCCTCCTACCCTACTGTGCCTGTTATCCTACATTATCCCACTGCTGAGCAAAAGCCTTTCCTCAGGACTTCCAGTTCTTTCAATCTAGGGCTCGTACGGGCTGCTGGTCGTTGGTTTAGTCCAGCTCGTCCCGCCTCCTGCCTTAACCCAATTCATTCGTTGTAACAGCATTTCATCTATACTTGTCTATCAGCCGTCATTTCGCCGCGCTGTCCTGGGTTGATTTGGGGAGGGATGACCACCTATGTATACCAAGTATCATCCGTGCCTCAGAAAGCACGTTAAGCCGTTGGTCCCGCCTGTAATTTGTACATCTTTGACAGTCGTCAGACAGGTAGTCAGTGGTCCGAAAGTCTGACAACCAGTCTTACCAAGGGGTATCGTATTATCTGCAGCTGCGGTTATACTGGAAGCCGATCCCAACATAGTTGGGAAAAGGCAAGTGATTATTTTGGTCTGCTTATTTTCTAGTGTTCTTAAGATTTCAAAAAACCGAGGTGATGGATCTCTCTCTTCTCATAACTTGCTTTGCTCTTTAGGTAGTCTGTCAAAGATTACCCGTGCAGAGCATTTTATCATCAACTTTTCTTGTGTGAGCTCTATACAAAATCATGACAAAAAACAATGAAACATGGAGATATATTATCTCAAAAACAAAGCGGCTCGTCCAACAATTCGTTTTCGCGATACGCTGTGTTAAAAACTATTATTCTCAGATTTCACAGCAGGTTTCGGTTGAAGGTCATTCGTATAGAGACTATTTTCGCCTGGCCACGAACTACAAGCTCAAGCGACTCGCGTGTTGCGGAAAAAAACAAATGAACGAAGTTTTTAGAGATTGCAATTCTGCGAGATCGATTTTGCCCTTTTAAACCTGCAGGATCCGTGGATCTGTGTTTGGAGGTGCAGGATCCTGCAGGTCAATGAGATGAATGATTGCGGATCCCGTTTACTGGATTAGAATCCCTGCCAAGAGTAGCGAGGGTACTTACGTGAAAGAGAAAAGGGGAAACGCGCGAGTCTCTTGACGTCGCCGCAAGTAGTTCCACTTGAGGTCGTGAACGAGGCGTTAGTGCTCAGAGCTAAATTTTTTGTTTTGTAATAAATAGCTTTATAGTTATGCAGAGTTATGTAAAAGATTGCCAAAAAAGGAGGCCAGTGGAAGAATATTTTTTAGCTATGCTATGGGTGTGAAAAGGGTGTGATTTTGCAATAAATTCGGATGGTCGAGATGCATTTTAATCAGCCTATATCGTTTCCACTGCTGGGACACACGGCCTCCTCTCTATGAGAGGGAGTAGGCTGTAATCCACCACGTCGGCTCAGTGCTGGTTCGTGGATGTCTTTGAATTTACGGTTCTAGGACAGGTTCGCTCACGACGTTTTCTTTGACCGTTTTAAGAGCCGGATGGATTCATGTATACAAATAAATAAAATTGATGTTTCTGTTTGTAATATCAAAATAACAGCTGTTTACTGAATAAATAAATAATATCTTGGGGCAACCAACACACCGCCATCTGATTCCAAACTAGGCAGAGCCTGTACTATGGCAACCGGACAACTGATAAACATACTTGCACATAATGCACATGAAAATATATTATTTACGGCACTAAGAACAAAAACACCTTTTTTTTTCAATTTTTGTCTGTCTGTCTGTTTGTTCCTACTAATCTCCGAAACTCTGAGCATTGTTCATGGAAACTTCTATCGGTTATTAAAAAAACAGCAACTCCATACATTTTGACCGTGTAGGTATTGCACTTTTGTAGGAAACAGCAGATTTTTTTTAAAACAACCGATGAAAAATTTCTATGTGGGCTCAGAATGATGTACTGAATACGTGGTAACTGTTTTCGCGTCGGTGTCCCTTCCACCCCGTACAAAATGGCTTCTCGGTCCAATCAAACTACACCATGAAACGTGGGGATTTAAATTTAACTCATTGTCATAGGTATGCGTAGTCGGAAGCCCGCATGCCTCGTCTAACAAAGCCACTGATATCATTCCTTTTCTACGACATTTATTACCCAGTAATTGCTTTTGCGGTAGTCACAGTACTTAACGTCAATAACAACAGACTACTGATAGATATAATTAGAAAGAAACAAAGAAAGAAAAAATATTTTATTTGTTGCAGGAACATGACGTGTATACAAAAAAAAACAATTAATCATACAACGCATAACAAATATTATAAAATTAATTCAACAGGACAGAAACAAAAAAGTTAACAGCGTGCAAGCTACCTATTAACTTTTTTTTTATTTTATCGACAAGCAGGTTACCACTCAACATGATGCTGTGCTATGGGGGGGGGGGGGCATAACAAAAATAATCAAACTTCTTCAATTTTCCTGCTACTCTTATACAGGTACTAGCTTGTATAGGCGGTCATCACAGAGTAGCTAATGTGAAGATCGTCATTTCAGCTTGCCTGGAGCCTGATGGAAGTCGCTCTATCTATTCTAAAGGGTGGAAGGGAAACCAAAGCACAAACGGTTACCAAAGAAATATCTCATCGGTAATATAAAAAATCTGCTGTTTCCTACAAAAGTGCAATACACTGTCAAAATGTACGGAACAGCAGATTTTTTTTTTAAATTACCGGGTTGGTCGGAATCATACAGGGTGACTTTGAATTAATGCGACAAAATGAAATGGGAGCTTCAGTTACAGTAACATAGTAAATATAAACTGTTTTTTCTACAATCTAAATCGTTAAAAAAAAATACGCGATTATCGTTATCAAAAGGTCCATTGATGTTATTATCTTTATTTAAGTACGAATTATCGTTATTCCAGCAAAATTAATATGCAAAATAAATAAGAAAAATTAAAGTATCAAAAAATCTCGTCCGACTCATCGCAGTGCTCAATAATTGTCGCGCGTCGTGGAGTACTCATGTTATTAGACGTTGCCGTTCATAGTCAAATATTTTTTTAAATTTTACATTTGATATTTTATACAGTTTCTTGACAACACGTATTATTGTATATTTAAATTTGTCGCATGTATTCGATGTGACCCTGTATACTGTGTACGTGGAGATAATCTCAGAAACTGGTCATCCGATATTATAAATTCTTTTACCAATAGTTACACTATTACCGAGTGCTTGTCGATATGATTTTCGACGTGGGCGAATTCGCGAACAGAAGCAAGTCATTGATACAAACACAGACAACCGCAAATCTAGTTAAACTGGAAGCCAAGAACGTAACTCAGTATCACCTCCTGTTTCCTCCATTTCATTTTCTCCGACACCATCTATAGCAATAGACGCCATATTTCAAAGAACCGGTAACTAACAAGTAAATAAGCACATAACTTTCTCATGAGAGAAGTTCGCGGTAATCAATAGAGGTATTTACGGAAGAAGTTTGTAAACACTCTTCATTACTAGAAGTAAATAATTGTTAGTGATAGTGGAAAACATTAGATGAGATACTTGCATGATTACTTTTCAATACATAATTTATAATAGCAGGCTCGGCACCTAAGAAGCCGATTCCTGCCGGCTTCCCTTGAGGAACAAGGCACTCTACGTAATGTGTAAGTGTCTACTGTAGTCAAATAGTATATTACATACACATTTGTGGGTATCACATCACAGTACAGATATTTAATACATCATAGTATTGAAAACATTACAAAAATAAAAATAGTTCAGTTTAGTAAATTCGATCGCCACTTGCGTGGAGAACACGCGAAGCCGCGGGAAAAAGCTAGCAGACGAATAAATCTACGAGTACGAGCGACCACAGTAAACTGCAGATCATTGACTTCGTGACACATGAGCTTAGTTATAATTAGAGTCCGGATTATATGCAACTTTCAATCGTTGAAACATGCATCAAAAATGCACGAAATATGCAACATACAATTCAAAGAAGTCTAAGAAATAATGTTATATTTTAAATTTTCAACGAGTTATATATATTTTTTTTCGAGATTTCGAGTCAATGGACTTTTCTTGAATTTAGCTACATTTTTGCGGGCGTCACCTCTGACGTATTTGGCCAGTTTGATATAGTTAAAATTAAAGGACATATGCCCAAAAAAATTATGTCTGGTGCCTGATGAGATGACAAGTTATAAAGGTATGGAACCCCAAAGAAATTGGGATAAGGGGCGAAGACATAGATGCCAAAAAAATGCACGATCCATAAAAATGCAAATGCATACGCATCATCCGGAATCTAGTTAAGTTTTATAATAATGATCAATTGTGTTTGTTTAGCAGTAATAATTACTATTGAAAGATGATTATATATGATAACAAACATGTGAGGAAGTCTACACATATTCTAGAAATGTGGACATTGTTTTCTTATTATTATCTGCTTTTTATGATTGTTGATCTAACACTGCGTAACAGATGAGTAGGATTCGATATTTTTTCTACATAATGAATAAATGCCATTGAATTCCGGAATTGTCCATCATTCCGCTGTATTCCATCATTGAACATTCTTTCTGTGTCATTCTTGGGGTCGTAAAAGATTCTTAACGAAGCTGAAAGGCACTTGTTCTCCCCGTCATTGCGATCATTTTTGTGTTATTTTATTTATTAGGGACATAGAACAGTTACATGCTACAGAAAATACAAAAAAATCCTTAAAAGCTAAAGATAACAAACATGTAACCCACACCAATATCCACGTCTTAACAAAAGAATAACAGTAAATATGCAAAGTTAGGAAAGGGCTAGGCAGATGATGTTTCCCTGTATTGCTCTCTGGCAGTCTCACGGCGAAAAATCATTTCGAATAATTTCAGCATTGGTAATAGTCAGAGCAAATAGACAAATACTAGACAAAACACTTAGAATGTCACAATTGAAGACGAGAAACAATTTAATTGTCATCAATTCATTCCAGTCATCATGCAATGTCTTTTCGATTTCGTTATTGACAAGCAGAAAAATTTTAACACTTTCACACTTCATTAGTGGAATTTTAGACGTTTGATTGTTGTGTTTTAATCGTCTGACATTTTCTGGGGTTTTTTTAGCTTGAAATTTTTTAGCATTTGGTTTTGGCCGCGAATTAATTTGCATTCAAAGTTCGGGTGTAGTTTCGGAAAATCCTTTCTTAGTGCATCTCTTGAATCTTTGGTTTTGCCCGCGAATTAATTGACATTCAAAGTTCGGGTGTAGTTTCGGAAAATCCTTTCTTAGTGCATCTCTTGAATCTTTGGTTTTGTCCGCGAATTAATTGACATACAAAGTTCGGGTGTAGTTTCGGAAAATCCTTTCTTAGTGCATCTCTTGAATCTTTGGTTTTGCCCGCGAATTAATTGACATTCAAAGTTCGGGTGTAGTTTCGGAAAATCCTTTCTTAGTGCAACTCTTACATCTATAATTCAACATTCTTCATTTATCCTTTGTTCCAATTTATTTGGGGTCGGTGTAGCATTAATTCCTCTTCCATACTTCTCTTTTAGTCGTGATTGTGATTCTGGGTATGTAATAATAATCATAAATAATCATAAATCTTTATTTATCTCGACATCAGAATTTACAGGCGCTGGTCTATACACAATCTTATGTAGAGAAAGGTGTCTGAAGTAGAAAGGTCCTGAGTTACAGATCACCTCTCCAGCTTATTATGTAACAATTATATGAAGCAAAATTTTTTGTCAAGATTCTTAAGTTAAAATTGGGAGTAGGTAAACAAGTACTTAAAATTAATTATTTGAAGAAATTTAAACATAGGAAAACAAAAAATGAAATTAGCATGAAAAAAATAAACTTACTGAAACCTTATGTAGTGTTAACTTTCTATCCATATCATCTTTCATACTCATAATCCATCGTTTCTGAAAGTCTTCCTCTACTCTCATAGCCATTCACATAATCACATTCATACTGAAGCTGTCTTCACGAACCCAATTTGGAAAAAGACTAAACAGATGATTATGTTGTTTGTTTTGATACAAACAACGAAAATGTTTTTACTGTAGGAGTGTAGTTCACAAGAACTGAAGTCTATTCATCATCATCTGCCTAGCCTTTTCCCAACAATGTCGGGGTCGACTTCCAGTGTAACCGGTTGCAGGTCTATACCAGTATTTTACATGGAGCGATTGTCTATCGGACCTCCACAACTCAGTTTGGGTAATACGATACCCCTTGATAAGACAGGTTGACAGACTTTCGGGCCCTTGACTACCTGTAACAACTAACACTAGAAACGGGATATTTACCATGTCCACTGTTTGTTTTGAGTTCCCGATATTTCTGCTGTTGCAAGCACCATGATCACGGATAAACTGAAGTAATTGCGGGTGGGTGTTTAATATCCCGTACCAACTGTCAAATATCTGGGTCAACGGGTCCAGTTGACCAATTCAAACATGCAATAGGTCGAGTGGATCCGCGGGTCCCGCCTATGTTGGATCAGTTGGCTAAACAGCCGTGAAATTAGGTCTACTAAAACTGCTAAAATGTTTTTGTTTTAAAGGAAACATAAGTAAATAAAACAAAAGTAAACCAGCATTGCCTAACAAGTCCTTGTGGTAACGGTTTTACTTTCGCGTGCGTTGTTGTAAATGTATATTCCATGTCTACTTTTGTTTTATATCTCTGACCTTGACAGGGAAGAAAGTTATGCAGTAATTTGCGTTTACAAGAATCGTATCAGACTTTGTAGAAGTAAGTTTCAACATGGAGGTTTTGTGTTACCATAAATTCGAATATCAGATATACCCTAGCACAAATTCGCGATGTAAGGTAACAGAGTATCGAACGATTACATTTTGGTTGATTTTTTTAAATAACACCCATAGTTTTGAATATAGACTTCAAAACTAACTAAATACGGTGGCCCAGTGGTGGCGGCCCCAACTTACGAGCAGTAAGTCGAAGTTTCGAACCCAGCCGCATTACGTGTAAATAATTTTGTTACCACTGCTCTCAATACGGTGAAGGACAACATCGTGAGGAAACCGGCATGTCCTAGAACCAAAAATTCGAAGACATGTGACAATTAACAACCCGTACTGGGCCTGTAGCCCATTCCGTCTCATAGAGAGGAGGCCTGTCCCATCAGTGGAAACATTATTGGCTGATTATGCTTGAAATACATAATAATACATTATAATGGACAAAACGGCGTATTCAAACACTGTTTTAAGCATTCACGGTTTTTAAACTAAACTTATACTTACACTGTTGCAAGCGCCATGAACGCGGGTTAAATCGCGATCATGGCGCTTGCAACAGCGTCGAAATATCGGGAGCTCAAAATCATGAACAATCACGGAAGAAATCCCGTAAGTGACGGTATAAGTTTTCGTATTCAATTTTAAAATCGTTTTGATTTACATTGGGTATGTTTGAGCAAGCGTAGTGATCAATGGTCGCACCTCGCTCGCAAGAAGCTTTTGCTCAACCGTGGGGCGGTGGACAGGCTGCTATTATTGCTACTCCGCGACGAGAGGACCTGCTTGTATACGTGCTATGTCGCCAATCCCTCGCACTCTGGCGGCGCTTAATGATCACTTGGATTCTAATCCAACAGACGATCTGTTTGCTGATGGATGGACGTCGATTTTATTGGTATGTCAGAAGTACTGTGAGAGGAATTTATAAAAGTGTTGTTAACCTTCTTTTATTTATGCTTTCACTTCAATTATTTTGCTTTACTTTGTTATTTTTTATTGAGTCTTATAATTGTCTCTTTTATTTTTATAATTTTAGTTACTGTAATTGGTTTGTTACACAAGAGTTGTAATTAAATAAATAAATGTGACTACTCTCAACCTAGCCCATTATCAATGTTGGTCCTCACTCCTAAACCCACATGCCTATCACGGTGTGAGCTAGAATCCGTGTCAACGGTGCCGCGTGCATGCTTTGTTTACTTATTAAGATATCATGTACTTATAACATTAGTGGATGTTAGGTTGAGTTAGTACCTATAACAGTAGATGTTACGTTAGGTCATGATTAGAGACTCGCTAATAGATGATCTTGATGATGTCATCAGCCCTAAAACCGTAGCGGCACTACAAAAAGCACTACAGCAACATAGAACAAAAAGTACTACAGTACTTTTTGTTCTATGTTGCTGTAGTGCTTTTTGTAGTGTGTAGTGCCATCTATGACGCAGATGATAAACTAAACATCTAAATCCTGCATCGCGCAAGTAAAGTTATCCGCGACTTAAGACTATAGGTACAGAACAACTGTCGGGCAGTAGCCCACCAGACATAACACCCGTCTGGTCGGTGGATACTCTCTTTTCAATGGGGGATGTAAAACTTTACACCCAGTTCTCCATACGGTATGGAGAACTGGGTGTAAAGTTTATTTATTTATTTGGGGGTATGGACCATACCCCCAAAAAACAATTGAACTCCGTGATCGTTGTCAATAGACTCACACTCCTTTATCGACCACTCTTCTCTCCCTCACTACTCTTACTCTCACTCCTGTCTCCTCTCTGTATCAGTACTCGCCCTTTAACTCATCTTTCTGTCTCTTCTGTCATCCTCTCTCCGTCTTGCCCAAGAAGGTGTGAGCTAGACTGCGTGTCAACGGTGCAGCGTGCATGTCTTCCTTTGCTTATCAAAACAATCATGTATTGATAACATTACTACATTAAAGGTTATGGTCTGTTATGATAGTCCTATGGGTAATGAATGAATGTTCTGGGTCTGACTTTTGACAGAGTGTGAATTGGCAGGAAGATTTCAATTTGATACCAAGTGTTTCGTTTTTGTCGTTGGGCTGATCTAAGGTCTTTTTATGACCTTCAATTACTTGGAGGATTACTTTATCAATGAAAAGAGTAAAGTTAACATAACAGAAGTACTAAAAGGTGAACAGAAATAATAATTCGTATATTTATTTTTTGAAATGGGTCAGTTTTGATTAGACTTTCTGGTATTAATGCCAAATTAACAGAGCAAATACCATCCTTGATTTGTGCTACAATTTCTGAAGTCATCAAATGCGAATGTAGGTGGCTAATAATTCATCATCATCTGCCTGCCTTTTCCCAACTATGTTGGGGTCGGGTTCCTGTCTAACCGGATGCAGCTGAATACCAGTATTTTACATAGAGCGACTGCCTATCTGACCTCCACAACCCAGCTAGCACTGGGTAACACCCACCCTTTGGTAAGACTGGTTGTCAGACTTTCGAGCCACTGACTCCTTTAACGACTGTCATAGATCTACAAATGACAGCCGGGACCAACGGCTAAACGTGCTTTCCGAGGCACTGAGGAAACTCTGTATGTCATGGCTGGTCACCCATCCACGGACCAACCTAGGCAAGCGCGGCTTAACCTAAACATCGACCCGAGCGGCTGTTATTATTTAGCCACGAGCTACACTGGCTAATAATTAATATTAATCAAAATTTAAATAAAAACAAAAAAGTAAAGAACAATTCACCGATTTCCAATATTTTTGTAACTTTCTAAGTACCGTCAAAATGACACACCTGACCCGAGAGAGCGTACCATTGTAAACTAATATCACCAATTAGTTTTAATGACTTTTTGAATCGTCTGTGTGTCTGATTGTCTGTGCTACTGAGAAAGTGACTGGATTTTGTGCACATTAAGCTACTACAATCTGTCAAATTTCTTTAATAGATTTTCAACTTTATCCCTTAAGCGTTGGGTTCAAGGTTAATTAGGAAAATTTGACAGGTTCGGGTAGCTTGATATGCTGGCGTCTGTACAGTATGACTGACACTGAGTTTGCAGTTTAAGATGGTGCTGCTTATCAAGAAAAAAACATATTGATATGTCTAATTAGGTACATTCATTTTAGTTCTGTGTTTTCTGAAGTGTACTGTATGAGACTTTAGGCACTTGAATGACGTTGGTGCAAATTGTATTAATAATACAAGATAGGGGCTTTAGTTCCCATTTTCGCCTCATATCGAGAGATACTTATACAGTTGTAGAGGGTATAACAATACCCTTAACGAATTCGTCAACCAAGCATTATGTATGTACCTACATTGATGTAAGTAACTTTACGCAAAAATTATTGCTGGGAAACGACTTATTGTTTTGGGGTGAAAAATCACATTTTACGGTAGGACTCAATGTAACGCACTCAAAACATTGTGCTGATGGATGGATTGAATAGTACGGGGGTCGTGGAGCTGTTTACAGTAAAACATGTATTTAAAAAAAAACTTGTGAAAGAGTTGGAACTTTGACCCCCAATATCTCCGTAACTAGAAGGTTCCCAAGTATGGTCGAGAACAAAAAAAAATATCGCAATGACGGGGAGAACAAGTACCTTTCGGCTTCGTTAAGGGTCTTGTTACACCCTTTATGTGAATTTATCCTTGGTAGTATGAAGATATTCAAATATTTACGAGCGATAGTAGTACACACAGCGAAACATCTAGCTATACATTTCCATTCTAACACGGCCTCCCTTTATGTAGATTTCCCGTACAATGAGAGATCCGCTTATAAATATTGGTTATGTACAAACAAACAAACAAAATCTATTTATTTGCCAGAATGTAGGTTTACAATGTATGATCTTAAAACTATAATGGGCCCTTTACATTCTACCATTACACCATACGACCACCATTCTACCATTATGTATATTGTATACCATGATTGGACGTAGCGTTTAGTGTGTAGCGACTCTTTAAACTGTTAAGATTCGCTTTAGGCTTTTGGAGAAGTAAGGAGTAAAAAATAGACACTAGGGACCCCAATGGGCTCCAAGTGACTGCTAATAGTTAAAGAGATACATGAAGATTCTAACGGAATTACAGTAGTATTTGAAACACAAAATAAGGTCAAGTTTCTTGGTGGTTTATAGGATGTGCCTAAGCAAAAGTCCTTAGACCTTAATTAGGGTTCAATGACTCATGATTAACTAGAAAATGTCTATCTATCTTTCAATTAATATGCTGGAGCATTCATTAGTATTCGATGCATCCAATGGTTTAATCGGTGACTAATGTCTCGAGAATCTACGTATTTTATTGACAGAATCTTTCCTTTTGTTCCAGGACGAGAAAATCTACGACCTTCCATACGAACCCAGAGCACCACGATCACCAACCCCAGAAGAGCCACTTTCAAGCCCAGAGATCAACCATTCTTCTCCAGAAATGCCCTATTCAATTCCAGAAGCCTCGGAAATGCTTCCGAAAAGCGAGTTCGCAAAACTGAGACAGAATTTCGAAAATGGCTTCCCAAATGTTGAAACAAAAAAGCCTGTGCCGATCAAACCGAAGCCGATTTTAATTTCTAAACAACATGCAAGATCTATAGAAAACCTGAATGGGGAACATGTGAGACTTCAAAAGAAATACAACACTGCTGACCATAGAAGGTATAGGACTAAGTGCGAAAGTGGCATCAGCTTTACTTTGCCGAAGAGGGACACCCAGCTGGACATGGATAGAGAGAATGTGAGTATTTTGTGTTTTTACTAGCTTTTTCCCGCGTCTTCTACATTAATTTGACAGTCACACGGCGGCACATCAAGCTATACATTTCCAGTTTCACGTGGCTTCGCTTTTTATGGATTTCCCGTACAACGAAAGATCCGCATGAACTGGTTTTGTAAAGCTTGATTGGCCGTCGTGCCTACTCTGCTTGGATTAATAAAATTCAATCATAATTCGAAAGACACGTGGCGCCATCTATTATCATAAGAACGTTATTGTTGTTTTCCTCGGGAAATGTTCTTTTTTTCGGGATAAAAACTACCCTTCCGTTTCTGTACACCTGACAACGTAAATGCAACATTTCTGGATGATCGGTTCTGTCGTTTAAGTGTGAAAAGGTTACAAACAAACAAACTTGCGCATTTATAATATTAAGTATTTAGTTTCCAGTCTACTTTTTTGCAGCTCAATTTTTTTCCGACCAGTTTGTAGCAAACTTCACAGCTTATCGTTGGCTTCGTTTAAATCCTGGAAGGTGTCTGCAAAATAGGCCAGAAAGGAGTTGGGGCATAACCTGCAGAGGAGCTCCCGCTTGCACCGTTCTAGTATAGAAGGCAGAATGCCATTTTTTAGTGATCGCAAGAGCGACTGCTCACAGTCCAAAATCAGACATGACGTAACTTATTGAAATAAGGCTGAAAATCAGCACTTTGAAAACAAAGCTCCCCATGTGCGCCCGCCGTTTACCACAGAAGAAAAACTAAAAACATTTTATACACCCACCAAACTGCATAACAGTTTGCCGGTGGGGTTAGCGCTCGTCCTAATACATTTGGTTCAACTGATTCGCCAAAAGTTTACGTGAACTGTGTTCCTCATTTTTGGGTTATAGAAACTCATCGTCAGTGACACCCTGCGACTAGGTTTGTGTCCGTTTGATGGCAATAGGATCGTCCCTCTATTACATGGGACTTAAACATAATTGGTGAAAAGTGGGTGTCCTTGTTAGGTACACACCTCTGCATAACCCAATAATCGAGAATTAGAGGCGTGATCTATAGTCGGCTTATATTTGCGGAACCTAATTCCCATGATGTCGCAAAGGTCTATAAATTGTTGTAGGCGGATAACCACTTTCCATCATATATTTCGTCAGCCTGTGTACCAAGCGACGATTAATCAGAAATTGTTGCACCACTTTTTGATTTAGTGTTTAGGTTGCTTCTGCAAGTAGTGATACTTGAATTTTAATACATCCGGTGATGCCTTAGGTATGCTCAGTACTCTACCATCTTGCTGACTGACTTATATATTTATTACGGCATAATGATCTAATCTTTTAAGCATAGAAGGTGTAAACGGAACCTTAACGAAGCCGTCAACCCAGCATTCTGTACGTCAAACTAAGTAACTTTACGCAAACATTTTTGCTGGGAAACGACTTTTTTCTTTAGGGAGAAAAATTACATTTTTCGGTAGGAGTTAATGTAAAACACTCAAAACATTGTTTGGATGGATGAATGCTGTACAGGGATCATGGAGGTATTTAAAGTAAATATGTCTTAAAAAAATTGAATTAAAAAAAAAGTTGTGAACATGTTATGAAATCCCAGGTGCCAATGCCTTTCGGCTTCGTGTTCACCCATTATACTTCTAGCTCTGCCACGCTTGTCGTGTTCTGCTTGTTGAGATCCACTGATTGGATTTCTTTGTTTATAGTTTCCCCAACATGCGACATATAGAACCAGCGACAAAACAATTATTATTGGAATAAGAAAATAACCAAATGCGGTTTAGTTTCTAACGTAATATTCTGTTATTTAAAACAATCCATATTCACAAGTTGTGCTAGTTATTATTTTATTGCTACATTAAAAAAGTTATAGCTTTATTTCCCGATTCAGGAAAATTACCATACAATATCAAATGGCACAAAGAACATTTTACTGCGGTGTGGAACATAGTACTAGTGGCGCCTAGCGGCGAGTATTGGAAGTTTTATGCAAGCTTTCACAGTTGGTAGTTCAAGGATAAACTAAGAGATGGCGTTGGCTGTTGGCGTTTGGAGTTGTGATGTATGAAAGTCTTTAGTTTTCATGCCATCTCTGGTATAATTTGTGGTATTTATAAGTCTATCATTAGTAATTAGTAAATTACTAATGAGATACTTCGCCATGAATTATGTAGCTTTCTATCAGTGAAAAAATGTTTAGAATTGGATCATTAGTTCTAGAGATTAACATACAAATACACGCTACATACAACGTTACAAACAAATTTTAACTCTTTATAATATTAGCATTATATAGATGAGCCTGGAATTTTCGTTACGTCTGAAATTACGTCTAAGTCTTAAGCTTATTTAGAAAATGTGACAAACATTTATGACCTTACATCGTTACTCAGAACAATACGGCTTATACTCAGTACAATATAACCAAGATTCAATTATCTATTCATTATCATACTGTTTTTAAACAATTACTCATCAAAAACATTGATGTATAATCTAATCTAAACTTTAAAAACTAAATGTTACAGTGCACGTTACTTTGATGAAGTCTCACAATGTAGTTCAACAACTGTTATTGCAAAATAAACTGTAACCTAAACCAATAAAGTGCAAAAACGTGCGGTTAAGATGAAATGTAGTTCATAATTCACGGAAAGAGCGAGATAGGTGCATTTTTTATTGTGATAGAAAGAGATGGCAGATTGAATGTACAGACGAAGATAAAAGTGTTGGCATTGATTTAATGGATAGTTTTTATAATGTCGAAGTTAATTGAGATTGATTGTATTAATTAATATGACAGTAATTACTAAAGAGTAGTTATAATGAAAACAATGATCTTGAAAGTAATTACATTATGGAATTGCAATTACTCTTAATAATTCTTGAAGTTATAAATAAGACATCACACACAAACTACAATAATTTATATTAAACTGGATAAAACACTCACAGACAAACATTTGACGTTTATATTTGTTTTTATAACTGAACACTAGAAAATCCTTACTTTTCTCTCTGCTGATTGGTCAAAATAATTAGTCACCGCTTCGTATGTGCGCATTTGCGAATGGCCATTTCACACTGGGTCCACGTGGTGAATTCAAACACAAACGATTTATGTCAATTAGACCATTACAGACACTTGAATGTCACAAAACAAAAAAAGCTAAGCCACAATCTAACTTGTGAAAGCACTGTAGTTTCTCATTCCAAAGCGTAGATCTCTATGGAGAAGAATGGGCAAGAAACTCCATGTCCATGGACACTCTTTTAAATCAAAACATTGTAATTACGGCCCTATTCCCTCTCACAGTGATGAGGCCTTCGCCCCAGAAGTAAGAATATAACACGCTTCTTAGCGTGTCGATGGCAATCTAAATTGTGTCGGCCCAGAAATAGCCACGAGTTTGGCGTTTCACGCAGATCACTAACACAATATTTAAGCCCGTTTTCCACCACGAAAGTGTAATGAGCATAAATAGGTTTGCGTTTCCACTAAGAAAGAGTTTAGTCGTCTGATTCCCAGAGTGATCCATTTTTACTCCTTTTGCCCGCTGAGTCATTTCCGCTCGAGTCTTTGTTGGTGGAAACACATGTAAGCAGTTTTCTCTTGCAAGGTAAAAGAAGTCAATAATAGGTCCGGTCCGCTCGCGATGGAAGCTGCGGCGGCTTAAGAGTTGAATCTTATCTGACAGCACGGGTTTGCATTTTATTTGAGAGCGAGAAATGGGGGAATGCTATCTCACGCGGCAGCATCGACGATGCTATCGGCAGCACGCTTTGTTTATCGCTCTGGCAAATGAGGGTTCTGAGCGACGGAAATGGATAGGAGAATGGAAAAGTGCGATTCGTGCTGCCAGGTGAGGTTCAACCCCAAGTGCCGTTGTCGTTTGTCGTGGAACAGCACTCAGCATCACATATTTTACATTCTAAGGCCGACTCATCAATCTTCTTAGCGTGTCGAAGAAGATTTCAATTGTGTCAGCCCAAAATTTTGCGACGGGTTTGGCACTTTCAGTAGCGTCCATCAGATCCGAAAGTCATCAATGAATCTCCGCCTCAGCAGGTTTTCCTTGCTGCAAACTGGGTCCGAAGTCTATTTAAAGACTTCCAGGTCAGCCATAGCAACGCTGAGAACTGTATTTCAATCCTGCCTCTCGGCAGCACGACTGCTGAGAATGAGCTCCTAGGTTCCATTCCCTGGTCGGGTAAAATGTTATTGGGTTTTTCCATCAGGAGTTTCTCAGTAGCAGCCACGGAGTCTGGATTTGTGCCCATCATCATTATCATCAGCCTATAGCAGTCCACTGCTGGACATAGGCCTCCTCAATCGCACGCCATTCAACTCGATTCTCAGCAACTCACATCCAGTTGCTACCAGCCACCCCGCGGAGATCGTCACTCCACCGAGCCTGAGGGCGTCCCACCTTACGTTTGCCAATTCGCGGTCTCCACTCAAGAACACGTCTACCCCAACGGTCATCGGTCCTGCGGCTAATATGACCGGCCCATTGCCACTTCAGCTTACTTATTCTGTGGGCTATGTCGACAACTCTGGTTCTCTGTCGGATCACCTCGTTCCGGATGCGATCCCTCAGGGGGACTCCAAGCATAGCCCGTTCCATAGCTCGCTGAGCGACCTTAAATTTATGGACCAGCCGTACCGTCAGTGTCCACGTTTCGGCTCCGTATGTCATAACAGGCAGGACGCACTGATTGAAGACATTATTGACAGGATTTGTGCCCGGTTGATGGTAATAGGCTCGCCCCCTATTAAAAATGGGACTCTCTTATTCTTATGTGGGTGTACTATTAGGTACACCTCTGCATAACCGTTCGGGGTATTACAGGCGTGATTCAAATTCTTTATTTCAGACATGAGTCATGTCATGTCAGCAAACAGGAGGGGCCCGCAAGGGC
Source organism: Eurois occulta (assembly GCA_950022335.1). Taxonomy (NCBI): domain Eukaryota; kingdom Metazoa; phylum Arthropoda; class Insecta; order Lepidoptera; family Noctuidae; genus Eurois; species Eurois occulta. The sequence continues at coordinate 10,316,123 of OX465505.1, forward strand.
TGATGCCTGCCAGGGCTGCGGGACTGTTCGAAAGAGATACCGCGGCCCTGGAACATAAAGGGCAAAATAAGGAACATGGATGGGTTTTAGTCAGTAAAAGTCTGACACTCCCTTCCGCTCCGCCCAGAGCGGGAGGAGTCATTTGATGAAGACATGAGTCCGTAGTGTTAGTTGCAACAAAATAACTCTACCTATATGGTGACGTTGATGTTGTTGTTGTCAATGGTTGTAATGTATTATGTTGATGATAAGTATTTCAAACCTGACCTAAAAGGGTTACTGACGAAACTCACAAATTTTTGTATTCCATTTACTAGACCAATAAAGATGACGTAGGTACAAACCTACGTACAAATTCCTCAGCAAATCAAACTATGGGTTATTTTTAACCGATTGCGTTATAATTGATGTGTTCCGCTTTGGCAATATTGTTGTTTTCTACGTGAAATAGTTCATTCCTAATGTTTTACCGAAATAGTCACATGTACGTGAGAAGCAAATGCGTGCCCTGTACGCCAAACGACACAATGTGACAAAATGGTAGGTGAAATTGTGGCTTGGCGTGGAAGGCACGCGCGTGTTTTTGCTCTGGCGCCGTCTGGCGGTCAAAACGTTAAAGTGTTTTGTGTCATCATCTGCCTGCCTTTTCCCAACTATTTTGGGGTCGGCTTCCAGTCTAACCCAGTATTATACGTGGAGCGACTGCCTATCTGACCTCCACAACCCAGTTTAGTTCTGGGTATTACGATACCCTTTGGTAAGACTGGTTGTCAGACTTTCGGGCCACTGACTACTTATAACGACTGTCAAAGATCTACAAATGACAGCCGGGACCAACTGCTTAACGTTGCGAGGCACTGAGGAAACTCGGTATGTAATGGGTGTCACCCATCCACGGACCAACCTAGGCAAGCGCAGCTTAACCTAAAGATCGATCCCAGCGGCAGTTACTATTTAGCCACGAGTTTTGTGTGTCGTCCATAAATATAATATAATAAGGATTGATTTAGTTTACCTCACAATTTAATAAACACTTCTGCCCCCGCATACACACAGACAGCCGTATCTGTTGTGTAATAGTTATTATCTCTGACTCACGTGAATGCGTAGCACGGAATCACGTCGTTGCGGTTTACATGGCGATCTTTTGTCTATACCATAAACCATAATCCTTTGCTATCAATTTCAAGAGGTGGGATTTTTAAAGTTCAAGAAGTGAAGTCACAAATGGCTATCAAATATTTCGCTGTTTTGATGAATTACGACTATAATACAAATTTTTAAATACCTGTGTTGTACCAGGTGTGGAGGAGCTCGTGGCTAAGTAAAAACAGCCGCTCGGGTCGATCTCTTGCCTCTAGGTTGGTCCGTGGATGGGTGACCACCGATTACATACCGAGTTTCCTCCGTGCCTTGGAAAGCACGTTGAGCCGTTGGTCCCGGCTGTCATTTGTAGATCTTTGACAGTCGTTACAGGTAGTCAGTGCCCCAAAAAGTCTGACAACCAATCTTACCAAGGGGTATACCCAGGGGTATTACCCAGTACTAACTGGGTTGTGGAGGTCAGATAGGCAGTAGCTCCATGTAAAATACTGGTATTCAGCTGCATGCGGTTAGACTGGAAGCCGACCCCAACAGAGTTGGGAAAAGGCTAGGCAGATGATGATGATTAAATGCCTTAAACTATAATTACAGGTCTATAACCTAATGCAATAGCCAAGTCACACACACAAAATTTTAAAATGAAAGCACCAAATACATCTCAAGATCATTGTTTGTAACACAGTGTAAACAATAGTACTTTTGAGAATTCACCCCCAGTGACATGTAAATATATCAATTGCGACCTGAAAGTAATTGGTGGTAAAAATATTACTGCCCTAATTGAATCGGATTTTGTTAACAATTTCAAGGGTTATAAATTGCACGGAACCTTAATCCTTTTTCAGAAATCAAAGTAGCCTAAGTTACTCCTTATAATGTCAGCTATTTGCCAGTAAAATTCTCGTCAAAATCGCTCTAGCCGTTTCGGAGATTAGGCGGAACAAACAGACAGACGGACAAATAAAAAAAAACTTTTTTTGTTGTTATAATAACTGTATATACTTTCATATAATATATATGCATTCAGTAAAAAGTTGTGATTATGAAATAACAAAGAGTCACTTCAATTTAATTTATTTGTATAGATGTAACAGATGGTCAAGAACTCGGCGGTTAAGTTACAGTGTGTGTAATGACTATCTTCAGTACTGGTACACACAGTTATCTGTTGTATAACATATAACAATAATTATCTGCACCGGCTCACGTGTTAGCGAATCGTGGTATGTCTAGAAGATTAGTTCACATGGCGTTGTGTTTAACTATAAATAAATACTTATAGTGGCTTTGTGTAGGACTTAATCGTCAGACAGCAGCGCTTTCGCAGAATGGAGGAGATTAAATAAACCTTCCACCAACCATTGCCAGGTTTTTTAGGGTTCCGTACCCAAAGGGTAAAACGGGACCCTATTACTAAGCCTCCGCTGTCTATCTGTCTGTCTGTCTCCAGGCTGTATCTCATAAACCGTGATAGCTAGAAAGCTGAAATTTTCACAAATGATGTATTTCCGTTGCCGCTATAACTACAAATACTAAAAATTAAAAAAAAAATATTAAGGGGGGTCCCCGTACAATAAACATGTTTTTTTTTCGTATTTTTTATAGATAATGGTACGTAACCCTTCGTGCGCGAGCCCGACTCGCACTTGGCCGGTTTTTTTTTATATGGGCGTAAGATAAATAGAATCGAAATATTACTAATACCTAAAACAACAAGAACCTACGTTGTTGGAGAGCAGAAATAGAGGAACCACGGTGGATTTGACCCAATATTTAAACTACTAATCAACCTAGTTTAATAAGGGGGTTCGTTACACAGCGTTAATAGTTCGTAGTTGATTCTAGAAATTAAGATAAATTACTGCGTGCACAGTGTATTCAATACAATCTGCTTTAAATACAAATGACTGTTGTGGACAAATCTTCGACAGAATGCAGGAAATTCCAACATTTTCAATTTGCCACGCCCCTGGTCTCCGACTTAGGCACATGCTGCAATAGAATGATTTGGAGTTCTTATTATGAGCTACGATTTGAGATATTTTTCAATTCTGTTGGACTTACGCCCATTTTGACCAAAACTTTTAAAAGATACGAATGAATATGTTGAGCCCGAGTCTGATTTTGGGCTCAAAGTCTTTCGTGCTAGGTGGTGTCGTGGTATCCAGTAACTCGTCTGAGCAGGTCAGATAGGCAGTCACTCACCAGTATTAGCCAACCATAATAAAGTTACAAAAAGGCTGGGCAGTTGATGATCTGAAAAAAGTACATAACAAAGAACTAAGAAGATGTGAACTAAAAAGAGTAGAAGAAATAAAACGAAAAGAGCATAACATTTATTTATTTTCAGGCAACTTTGGCCCATAGATATATATGTATACCTTACAGACCAACACACATAATTATGATAACATACAAATTGTGCATACCCCTCTTAAAATACAAAGGCCAAAGGGTTCTACATGACACACCAAAGTGATTCCCCAACAGTGGCGAAGACTCCGTGTAACTCGATTGCTACCGGATTCCCTTTGAAAAATGGCAGTCAGTATTCTATAGACAAATAATATAATCACATTAAAGGTATGTACTCCGGCTTCCCTCTAACAAAAATTTACCCTTCGCTACTGTTCCCCAAAATAGGAAAACTATAAAATCGCCAATTACAACAGAAGTTTCCAATGAACTGTTTACCATTTCAAATTCGTAAAAAATCACTCTTCAAATCAAAATAATTCACAAAGCGAGCTTACAACACACCGCCATGTAAGCCGAACTTTACACCGCCGCGTGCTTCACCACGTTTCATTTCGCTAGTCCGCCACCAGTGCGCGTCTGAATCACGTTAATTCACTACCCTTTTTATGTTAAATCGGTTAAAAAATACAATTTTTTTAGCGAAAAGACGGTAGTTGTGAAGTTTGCAGTGTAAGTTTAATAACAGTGTTTTGGCACCAAGTGTAAAAATAGATAATTCAAAGATAAAAAAAAAATTAATTGTCATTAATTTACATTAAAAGACGGTAGTTCGAAAGTGATGTTTAAAAGTTTTTAATAAGATATCTAATAGACTAAAATCTAGGTGTCTTTTTAATACGTATTTAAACTTGAGGTCATTTTAGAAAGTGTTGAAAAAGTGATTGCAAGTTCGGAATTTGGAACAGAAATGTTTAGTGCTAAAATGTGTCTAAATATACAAAGAATATCCGAGACAAATTGTGAGTTATTAACCCAAGAAACATTTTAAAGTGATTAGTGAAATAAAAACAAAGAAACAAAAACATATTTTAAACACTTTTGGAACTAAAAAAGTGGTTTAAAATATTCCAGTGCAGAAAAAAGTGTTTCAAAGTTTTTCTTATTAGCTGATTATTTTATCATAATCAGTTTTATGTGAAACAACATTAAGCGTTCCGTCCCCTGATGAATGGATTCAACTAAAGGTAATGACATCATTAAATCATGATTCTCTCAAAACAACAGAGTCCCATTGTTTTTAAGTTCCCCGAACCTATAAACACACAGTGTAAGGCATATCTTGACACAGACTTTTATCAAAGATAGGTAGGATGGCAGACCCAATTGCATTGAAATTTTCACTTATCAAGAAACTATCTTTGGCTCGCGGCTTCGCTCCAGTAATTTACGGAAATTAACACACGTAAACGTTTTAAATGTAGCCTATAACACTCGTGGATAATACATATAGCTTCCCGTTCGTTAGTGAACGAATTTTCGGAATCGGTTCAGTATTTCCAAAGATTACCGTTACCCCTACATAATTACAAACTCTTTGTAACATTACACGTTTTAAGGTAAAACTCAATGTAACGCAATCAAAACATTGTGCTGATGGATGCGTTGAATAGTAAACGGATCATTGGAGGTATTTAAAGGAAAGTTATAACCTTAAAAAGTAGTACCTATTAAAAAAAATACTTGTGAAAAAGTTGTAACTTTGACCTCCAATATCTCCGTAACTAGAAGGCTGCCTCCCAGGTATGGTTCAGAACAAAAATAATGATCGCAATGACGGGGAGAACAAGTGCCTTTCGGCTTCGTTATAGATCTATTTTCACCCTATATATCTTGGTCATACAAGTACGCTGGTTGCGGGTACTTGATCTTTCTCAAGAACATCACCAATTAGTTTAGTTCAGTTGTGATCCAGTCAAGCAGAATAATAACAACCACAGTCATAACTGACATGATTTGACAACAAATCGTACTAGGCTTACAGAAATCGCAGGTGAATCATCTAACTTAGTTTCCCACGAAAGATACTGCGTCATCTTTTGTTATTTTCCTAAAAGTCGACCAAAGGATTATGTCAGTTGTATACATAGGCGCTCCTTGTAAAATACTGGTATTCAGCTGCATTTGGTTAAACTGGAAGCTGACCTCAACATAGTTGGGAAAAGCTCAGCAGATGATAATACATAGACTAACCTCTCGAAACATCATCGTCCTACCCTTTTTTTTTTCGGATGGGAAATCATCAAATGACTCCTCCCGCTCTGGGCGGAGCGCAAGGGAGTGTCAGACTTGTACTGACTAAAACTCATCCATGTTCCTTCTTTTGCCCTTTGTGTTCCAGGGCCGCGGTATCTCTTTCGAACAGTCCCGCAGCCCTAACATACCCCCTACCCCCTATACCCTAACATAGTTAGGAAAAAGCTCAGCAGATGATAATACATAGACTAACCTGTCGAAACATTATCGTCCTACCCTTGTGCCATTTTTTTGTGGTCAGCGCAACACTTTTTTTCTCACATTCTGACCAGCCTTGTCAACGCTATCACTTCCTCCGTTTCGCTTACTGTCGAATCGTGTGTGAACTCTAAACCTCTGCTTGCCCTTCAGATCATACAAACGTGATACTACGTTCTGATGTCACAACATGACGTACCTATTTGTTTACCTCTGTTATCAATTTTGTATAGAACTTTATCTTTTTGTTATAAATTGCGCTTGTAGAACTCAACCGGAACGACTGCGTAGCGTCTTTTAAGAATGATGTGTATTGTGTTCTTGAACAAGGTTTACTAATATTCGATACACAAGTCTATATGCCGTTTGGTACGTACCTATAGGTCAATGTTGCATTACAGGCACATGAAACCTAAGGTGGAATTGCCAGGGTAGCCCGCGAAATTAATATTTTCTTCCGTTTTTTGCAATTTGCAGGTCAGTATCAGGTTGTATATTGATGAAAAATGAGTAGCGAAAGTAACACGTATGCAGTTACAGAATTATAATCATTAAAATCATCAATACAATCCTCTAAGTTCATTTAACCCCATTGAATGACTTTGTCATGAAATAGTTCGGACCGGCCGGACTTTTTCGTACGCATTTCGTTTGTTTTGGCCGTTTTTCGAAACCGTAGCGGCAAATCTACAGTTCTCGTTTGTTTTAGGTTTAGAATATGTCAGATTCTTGACCACGTTTTTATACACATACGCACTACCACACTACTCACTAACTAATCTGTATGTTTAAAATTAAAATCAAATATGTTTAGCCCAAAATTCAGCCACGCGAACCCCGCTCACTGATGCAGTAATTAAATCATCAAGAGCGCAGGTGATAGGGCATGCGGTGCAAGATGGAAGGTGGGCCATTGTTTGTGGGGAGACACCGCATACGCACTTGAGGTCTGAGCCGTCCACGAACCCGCATCTGCAGAGATTGTAAACTGTATTTAATATCATAAAGAGGTAAAAAATGTTTGTTAGTTGTGTAGGGGGTTATCTTCGGAACGAATAGCTCAATTCTAATAATTCTTTCACTGGCAGAAAGCTTCATTATTCGTGCGTGCTATAGGCTTTTAAATTATATTTTTATCATGCATATTAGCCGAGCTATCACAATTTTTGCGGACGTATTCGCGGGAGAATTGCTAGTCAAACATAAAACATCATACCTTCGTAACGCCGCCCATATAAAACCCATAGCTAAAAATATTCCGACAGACATGACTCAGCCCATGGCCGCCATGGGGAACGGCGATCAATCACGATAATAGTGCGCGGTTAGCGGGCTTGGCTATGGGGATAAAAAGGTCACACCGCACCTTGCCGTGAAAGTCGAGGTCTAATTTTATACGCCCTATGGCCTGATTCTGTAGGACATGGGTGTCGTTATTCTCTTGTCCCCTTATCCTAATGTACTTGGGGTTGGCGCAGCATGTCTTCTTTCATACTTCTCTATTAAGAAAGAAAGAAAGAAAGAAAGTCAGTAACTTCTTTTCTAGCCGTATCATCCTTCACACAGTCCATCCATCGTTTCTGTGGTCTTCCTCTACTCTTACAGCCATCGATATTCATACTCAAAACTTTCTTCACTACATTTTCCTCATTCCTCCTCATCACATGCCCATGCCAAGACAACAGATTACCACACAACTTTTCAGTCACCGGCGCTACTTTCAGACTCTGTTATGTACTCATTTTTTAATTTATGCATTCGCGTAACACCACACATCACTCAGAATAACCTAAGGGGGATGCCCCTTAGCATTCTCATCTCAGCCACATGGAACATGGGAATATGGGTACATCTTAATTTTTGCAAGTACAGCTAGAAAGACTTCTGCTGACGGCCTCGTTGGCCCAGTGGTCCCAAGCACGACTGCTGATGAGGTCCTGGGTTCGATTCCCGGGTCTGGCAAAGTTTCTTTTGGTTTTTCCATGAGGAATTTCTCAGTAGCAGCCACGGAGTCTGGATTTGTGCCCGGTTGATGGCAATAGGCTCGCCCGCTACATGGAACTTAAACATAACTGGCTAAATTTGAGTGTACTATTAGGTACACATCTGCCTAACCCTTTGGGAGATTACATGCGTGAAGTTATGTTATGTTAAGCTAGAAAGAGATGGGAGAAAATTTGAGCTCTGAAAGGGAATATATACGTCTTTTTCTCAGTACCTGTTTTACATCAAATTATGCATGCTTGAAGGTATAACGAAGTTCTGGGTAACACGATACTCCTTGGCAAGACTGGCAAGACCTGCATTACCGCCTGTTTCCATTTTCAGAGAGTAACATCATCCAGTAGTATCGCCTGGATTGTACGGATGTTTTTTTTTGTCAATCGCCAAAGTCCCGTTATCTTTACCGTTAAAGTTTCCGTAACATTCATTTACAGCGCAATGATACTTTGAAGGTTATCTGTCAGTTTATAATTAAATAAACATTGCAAACTGAACATAGTATAGTATGGATCCCAGTCGCGAAGGAAATGTTGTAGGTCGTGTAGTTTTCTTTAACGGACTTCCAAAAAGGAGGAGGTTCTATGTTCGACTGAATGTATTTTTTTTTCTTTTTTTTTTATGTATGCTCAGCGATATCTCAGTCAATTGTAGACCGATTTTCAAAATTCTCTCGGGGTTGGTCCCATTGTCACCACGTTAGGATCTGATGATTTTATCCCAGCAATCCCGCAACCCTCACATTTTATAGGCACGTACGTTTTTCATGTTTTTTTCTAAAGCACACATCTGGAAGCGCACGCCACACACACCACACACGCACGTATCTGGAAGTCATCACCTCATGTTGATGAGCTGGATGAGCTGATGATGGAAGGTATAAGGCGTATAACATCTTAACGGTTAGGAGTTTGAGGTTATTTCTTTAGTAAAATATTAACTGTGGACCGATTGTCAAAATTCTTTTTTTTTTAAAGGAATAAATCAAACAAACAAAAGTCACCGCCTTCAGAAGCTAAAGTTATTTTACAATTTTTTGAAGCTGATTTTATTTTTTGCAAAAAAGTTTTTTTTTTGAGTATTTTATTTCATGACCACTGCTCTCAAAACAGTGACACAAAACATCGTGAGGAAACCGACATGATTATAGGAACCGAAATTAATTTTATAGTACCTTACCACTGGTGTCTGACCAAAACTTCGGCCGAATGTGCCGAGGGTTTCTAGCTAGAGCCGAAATTGAACGAACTATTACGAAAACGGGAGCGCGCGATGGACGAGGCCACGCGCTGGGGGTAGGTGTCACACATTTCGAAGTATTATTGTTTTGACAAGCTGCAAAGTCATTTTAATTATCTCGTTAAATCTATACTTCTGTACTTATATTATATAAAGAGGTAAAATTTGTTTGTAAGTTTGTATGTAGGGGTAATCTCCGGAACTAATAACACAATTAAAAAAAAAACCCCTGATATAAAGCTACATTATTCGTGGGTGCTATAGACTATAAATCATATTCAAATCATGCATATTAGCCGAGCTATCACATTTTTTGCGGACGAAGTCGTGGACAAAGTGCTAGTTGTTTCATAATACAGTCAACATAAACTTTTAATTTAAAAGTGAAAAAATAAACTAGATATTATTCACTTTTAGTCAATCTTGAACTGAATTTCTATATTAAATCTTTGGCTTTGGCTTTGGCTGCGGGCGAAGGTTGTACTAGCCGATTAATCGGTATTGATCTTAGGTCGTATACTACTACCAACCCAGCCCGTACTGGGCCCGGCCTGGTACGAGTAAATACTCCTCTCTAGAGAGGAGTATCGTTTTACCTAGTTACTGGGTATTAGAGGCCAGATAGGCAGTCGCTCCATGTAAAATACTGGTATTCAGGTTAGACTGGAAGCCGACCCCAACAGAGTTGGGAAAAGGCAGGCAGATGATGACCTCTCACAGTAAGAAGGCCTGTATTCGAGTAATGGAAACTTTATAGGGTGATTGTTTATGTGTTTATGATTCGTACTCGGTTATTTTTTGTTGACAAAGCTGCATCCGTCGCAGTGAGATTATTTAAACGCCTACACAGTTATATTTTGATTCATGCCGACAATTTCGAATTTAATCAGTCCATAGCAACTGCTGGATTAATTGAAATAAGTATTAAAGTAGCGAATGTGATACTTAAGTGTACGCTCACTAACAGTCGGCCACTTTTTACCCTTATGAGTTTGAAAAGTGGGTTACATTGAGTCTTAGGGGCCGTCTCCACGAGCGAGAGTATCACGGCGATATTACGTATTTGTATGGGATAATATCGCCGCGATTCTCTCGCTCGTGGAGACGGCCTCTAAGAGAGTGTAATAGAAATACGTGGCAACGACGATAATATCGTCGCGATTCTCTCGCTCGTGGAGACAGCCCCTTAACCGTAAAACATGTTTTTTCATAACAACAAAATAAGTAGTTTCCCAGCAATAATTTTTGCGCAGAGTTACTTAGTTTGATTTACAGAATGCTTGGTTGACGGCTTCGTGAAGGTCGGTGAAGGGTCCGTTTACACATTGTATATCATTGGTAGCATTAGGATTGAGCCAATTTTTTCCATCCACACGTGACGTAATGGCCAACGTCGGGTGGGGTAAAATCGTACGAATCCAAGGAAAGAGGTTTCGTAATCCAAACACGAGTATATACTACAAACGCACATTGTAAGAAACATACTCTAATTATAATTAGTCTAAAACTGTAAAGCGATGACATCATAATGATTCTTTGTTCGGTACACTCGCTGATAAGGTTGTAGGTACCTACTACGGTCTTATCACGCCAAATTGTAATTATAAAACAGCTGGTAGATGTGATTTATCTTAGGAGTTAATGACATAAGTTTGAGTTAAAACTGCTTCTGAAGATGTGGTTTTGTGTCACAAGCCTTTTCTGAGCGTTTGGTCTTGGACTTAAATCCCCACCTAGGGCTGCTGCTCAAAGATTTGGATTGAATAGAATAGAATAATACATTATTGTACACCATCTGTCAGTCGCGAAGCGTCAATTTTTGTAAGAGGTAAGCCGGAGTACTTAACTTTAATGTGATTATATTATTTATCTATAGAATACTGACTGTGCCAGTTTTCAAAGGGAAGCCGGTGGGAATCGAGTTATATGGAACCTTCGTCACTGCCATCTGTACAGAATGTACAGACTTTGAAGTGTCTGTTTGTAATTTCAAAATAACAGCTTTTTACTGAATGCATATGAAAGTATAAACGGTACTTATTACCAAGTCTTTTTTACATTTTCTCTGTCTGTCTGTTTGTTCCGGCTAATCTCCAAAACGGCTGGACCGATTTTGACGGGACTTTTTCTGGCAGATAGCTGAAGCTACAAGGTCTAACATAGGAACTTAACCCTTTTAGAAAAATAATTAGGGTTCCGTGCAAAAAATTAAAACCTTTTTAATTGTTAGCAAAATCCGATTCAAAAATGGAAGTAATACTTTTTTTAAATAATTTCACGTGAACGAGCAACTATTTCATGAAAATGTCATTCAATGGGGTTAAATGAACTTAGAGTGTGATTTTAATGATTATAATTCTGTAACTACATACGTGTTACTGGCGCGACTCATTTTTTCCAACATACAACCTGACACTGGCGTGCAAATTGCAAAAAAACGTAAAAAAATGAATTACGCGGGCTACCCTGGCGCTTCTACCTTAATTTCCAGACGAATAAAGTTGGTATTCGTTTAAATGGAAATAACTCCGATTGGAAACAATTAGTCAGTAGATTCGAGCTATAAGTGAACTGATCATTTCAACTGAAGTTAATGAGAAGAGCGTGCAAGTTTTAATGAATACAAAATGAAAATGGAGCGAGGGCATACTGAATACTGCAGGTTTGCCTTTTATGAAACTACAGAAATAATCTTTTTTGTTAAAAATTGCACGAGCCGTAGTAAAAATGGTATCCAGTAAGCAAGGTAGCAGAACTGATTCTCCAGGAAACGCGTTAATTATATTCTTTTGTTCATTGGTTCATCATCTTCCTGCCCTTGTCCCATGTTACTTGGGGTCGGCGCAACACGTTTTTTTTCTTCCATTCTCCTCTGTCAACCGTCATGCTATCATTTACTTCTTTATCTTTCATATCATTCCTCACACAATCCATCCATCGTTTCTTTGGCCTTTGTTCATTGGTTGATACTTGATAATCAGTGAAAAGGGTATTCCACAGGGATCTGGTAACTCCCTCAATCAAATGAGTGGGCGCCTTCCGCTTGGTGTAGGTAATTATGATTCAAAATCCCTGCAAGCAATTTCCATTTGTATTCCTATAACTGTAAAACAAACAATTGTGTAACAATATTTTAATTTAAAAGAGTGTCCATGGAGTTTCTTGCCCATTCTGAGATCTACGATTTGGAATGTGCAACTACAGTACTTTCGCAAGTTATTATGCCTTGTGACTGTGACTGTAGCTTAGTTTTTTTTGTTTTTGACTTTCAAAAGTTCCTGTAATGGTCTACTTTTTTGAAATAAATTATTCTTATTCTTATTCTTATTTGAAATAAATGCTTTGACATTGACTTTGACAAATTTCAGCATATCTGTATTCATGGTGTAATGAGCAATTACCATTAATTCATCTCACGATTCTAGAACGTCATGGGTTTTCGTCCGTTATTAAAGAAAAACAGCTGTTCCATACATCCTGACTGTTCTTCATCCCCCATAGAAAAGCGAGGTTCCTCCGACCAGACGGGTGTTATGTCTGGTGGGCTACTGTCCGACAGTTGTTGTCGGGTTCTTCTATATGGTCTTAAGTCGCGGATAACTTTAATAGCGCGATTCAGAATTTTGATGTTATTTCTTCATTTGGTCATAGATGGCGCTGTAGTACTTTTTGTACTATGTTGCTGTAGTACTTTTTGTAGTGCCGCTACATCGGTATTGCGCTTCTGTTTTTTTTTTAAATCTGTTTTCATGGTAACAAACTATGCACCTATGTCCCATACAACCTGTATAAGCCTATGCAGATTGTTTTTCGAAAGATTCTGGCATCTTTAACTATCAGAAACATATGAGGGTAACGACCTGAATAGCATAGAGTTCTCACCATCAGCAGTTTATGGTGGACAGGTGAAAAAATCTTAAAAGTTCGATTTCGCTAAAACAACCCAGTTTGAACCCCACGTAATCGGTTCAAAATTGTTGCAAATTACTTCCACTATCACCCATTTCAAGGAATGCACCCAATTACCATTCACACACATTAACACATTCGCATCGCCTTCCCGTTCCTCATTCTGACACACATTCATTCAGTTCAATCATTCAAAAAGCCATCTTGTAAAAATCGTCACAGCACACAGTGTCAAGAAAATATTATACATTTGTAAAAGCCCAATTAAACCTATTTGTGTTATTCAAGAAGTACCTATGTGTTTAATTTGGCGCAAACATCTACGTTTTAAAGTATAGAGCTATAAGTGTAGCAAACTATCCTGTTTTAGGGGAACCCAATCATTCATTTAGGAATCTCGGAATCAAGGAAACAGATGAGCTACTAGAAGGCTTGTCATTCATTAGGAATGCACTACATATTTGAACGATGCATCTGCACTTCTTAAGTATTAAAACACCATATTTTCCTTTGGAAAATTAGTTGGTTAAGTGTCTTCAGTGGGGAGTGTAGTGGAAGACCAGGAACTATTGTGAAATTCTTTTCGTTTTGAGCGTTAATACGATCTATACAAAGATAGTTTTTGCGGTACAGCAGATTTGAATCCAGTTGCCTTCTGTGAGTACTAAAGCCCGCGAAATACTAAATTTTCTTACGTTTTTTGCAATTTGCAGGTCAGTATCAGGTTGTATGTCGATTAAAATATGATTATATGACAATTTGTTTGATGGGATTTCTTTTCGGTAAAATTGATGAACTTACATCATCATCTGCCTAGCCTTTTCCCAACTATCTTGGGGTCGGCTCCCAGTCTAACCTGATGCAGCTGAATACCAGTATTTTACACTGCCTATCTTACCTCCACAACCCAGTTAGTACTGGGCAATACGATATCCTTGGTAAGACTGGTTGTCAGACTTTAGGGCCACTGACTACCTGTAACGACTGTCAAAGATCTACAAATGTCAGCCGGGACCAACGGCTTAACGTGATGATGAACTTACATATACATTTTAACCCTTTAAATGAAGGATTTAAAGGGGTTAAAATAAATTATTTAAAATCCTTAGTAAAATGTCTAGTCGATCAGTAAACGGATAAATAGCAGAAGATAACCCCTAGGAAGATGCAACAATATAAAAACAAACACATCACCGACATTGACACGAGCTTACACAAACTTTAGTATTTTTCCACCCAAGTGACAAAATAAATAAACACATCGAATCAAGTCCTTATCAGACGGACAAATGTGAGTCAACTCTCCAATGTGGGTTAATTGCTCATAGAAATTGTTAATTGTCAGTGCGAATGCACTTTGTTACACTGGCAGTAAATATTCCATATGGATTTTTGTAAAAAGAAAGAAAAAATATTTATTAGTACACACAGGACATATTTAAAACTAACAATAAAAAAATCCGGCCAAGTGCGAGTCGGGCTCGCGCACGAAGGGTTCCGTACCATTATCTTTAAACATACGAAAAAAAAAACACGTTTATTGTATGGGGAGACCCCCCTTAATATGTTTTTTTTTAATTTTTAGTATTTCTTGTTATAGCGGCAACGGAAATACATCATTTGTGAAAATTTCAGCTTTCTAGCTATCACGGTTTATGAGATACAGCCTGGAGACAGACAGACAGCGGAGGCGTAGTAATAGGGTCCCGTTTTACCCTTTGGGTACGGAACCCTAAAAAACAAACGAAATTGGTCCTGGATAAGGCCGAAACGCCCCTCTCTCAGCAACATTTAAATACGTCACAGCACTGGTATTCTGAAGGTCCAAAGTGATGACACGGTTAGTCAGAATCGAATATACAAAAATATAGTGTACAACGAATAAACAAAATATATAAATATTGTTTTAAGCTTTTACAGTTTAAAACTAAACATATACTGTCACTTACGGGATATCTTCCGTGATTGTTCATGATTTTGAGCTCCCGATATTTCGACGCTGCTGCAAGCGCCATGATCATGAACAATCACGGAAGATATCTCGTAAGTGACAGTATAAGTTTAAATTAATATAAATAAACACGTAAAAAAAAAAGTGGAACATAACAAAATAAGTGAATGTCATCTCTGTTAATCATTTTATTTAAATCGAGACATACAATATTTAGTCTTTGAAATTTTGTTTAGGGCGAGTGCGCAACACAGACCCAGAAATTCCAAGACATGTGACATCTACCAACCCGTACTTGGTGGATTATAGCCCATTCCCTCTCCTAGAGAGGAGGCCGTGCGTCCCAGCAGTGGGAACATTATAGACTGACTATGCTATGATGCTATGCTTAAACTCGGATGTAGGTTAATTGCTCATGGAAACGGTTAATTGTCAGTACGAATGCACTTAGTAATTTAGTAGATGTCAGCTTTAACATGTCTCGACTGAATATGTTACTTTTAGACAAGCGCGTACCGCATCATAGCTTACCATTAGAGGAGACAGCGGTCATACAGTCTATCAATCAGTTCACTGCTGGACATAGGGCCTCTCCCAAACTGTGCCACAACGCCCTATCCGTCTCCTTCATCATCCAATCTGACATTGGTACATCTAGCTTCGATGCGGGGGCTGTGGGGACTAGTCCCGTAGAAACATAATGCACAAGTATGAGCGCAAACACAAGTGCACTTTTCCTTCCCACTTCACTTCTTCTTAGCGAGTCGATGGCAATCTTAATTGCGGCGATCCAGAATTAAAAAAAAAATCGAAAGTCCTTCCTATCAAATGATAGGAAGTACCTTTTAAGCAAAAACTTTCTTGAATTAGGTACTGCTCTTCCGGTTTATATTTACAAAACACAAAGTGAGAAATGTAACAATACAATTCAAAATCAATACTAAAATTATATCAAAAATAATAGAAAGACATAATTAATAATTGAAATAAGAATCAAAATTCAAATTAAAATCAAAATAAAGTTAACGTTAAAATTCAAATCGGCATCAAAATTCAAATCAAAATGACAAAATGATTTAGTTTAGTGTGCGCGTGGGGTGTGTAAGGTAGTGTGTATATGTGTGTGTTCGTGACCATTGAAGCGCAGTTAATCCTACATACGACCACACAATTCATGAGATACATCACGAACTATGTGATCGCATGAATTGAAGAACTGAGCTACTAGTTTGGCGCTTTCGGTAGCGTCATCAGTTCCTGTAGTGAACAAACAACAGGAAACGACACGACACGGCGTTAGGCGCCCATTCGTTTGTAGAACAGCACCACATTTGCACTCCAGGGCAGAGTCATTAATGAATCTCCACCTGAGCAGATTTTCCTTACTGCGACCAACCTGGGTCCGGAGTCTATTTAAAGACTTCCAGGTCAGCCATGGCAATTCATGTCCAGGTGGGAGATTTTCAGCAGGTGGAACGAATGGGTTAGGTAAGGATGCACTACCTCGCCACAGCTTTAGTCCTTCCCACTGATGGTACAGCTATCCAACACGACCGGTCAGAGATCAAGCTTAAGAAATCATGTAAACACAAAACACACAAACAATCGACACACGTTTTTTCCGAGTGCGGGGGACTTGATCCCATAAAATCAACATTAAACGAGGTATTACATATTTAAAAAAAAAATATTGCTAAGAAACAAGACTGCGATAAGAGAGCAATTTGTAAATATTTTTGTCAACCGATAGCAATTTCTACGCCGCAAAGAAATTGGTCCATAGCAATTATATAAAATGTGTTAAAATGTCAGCTGTCTGAGGCGTCGAACCGTCTGATGTTACCGCGAAATAATTCTAAACTAATTAGAGGTTTTTAGAGAGGGGCTTAGAAAATATCGATGGTTTTGTAGATCAATCATCGTCTGCCTAGCCTATTTCAACTATGATGGAGTCGACTTCCAGTCTAACCGGATGCAGCTGAACACCAGCATTTTACATAGAGCGACTGTCTATCTGACCTCCACAACCCAGTTAGTGTTAGGTAATACGATACCCCTTGTTAAGACTGGTTGTCAGACTTTCGGGCCACTGACTACCTGTAACGACTGTTAAAGATCTACAAATGACAGCCGGGACCAACGGCTTAACGTGCTTTCCGAGGCACGGAGGAAACTCGATATGTAATGGGTGGTCACCCATCCTCGGACCAACCTAGGTAACTAAAGATCGACCCGAGCGTCTGTTCTTATTTAGCCACGAGCTCCTAACTGCAGTTAGTTGGCTTTAGTTTTGCATATCAATATTTTGTTCAAAGGCGCACTGGGCGACTCAAAACAATTATCTAAATATTTCTTAAAATGTTACTTGTCAGTGGCGTCAGGCCGTCTGATGTTACCGCGAAATTGTTCTAAACTAATTAACGGATTCCTAGAGAGGGGTCTTACTGATCTACAATACTATCGATATTCCGTTGCCGAACCCAACCTAGATCAGTATTGGTTTCTTCTGTCGATTTTTGCTGAAAATCACGTATAGAATAAGTTGAAAAATTGGTGACTGTTCTATCATCATCGAATACTTGTCGGTCAGTGTCTTCCATTCTATCGTACGATTTTTATTCTTTGAAGTTTGGACACTTCGTGGAACCTACCAAATTGTGTTAAAAAAATGCCAAAATATAAAAATAATAATAAAAAAACACACACACACACACACACAATGTAATACACAACACACACAACATACATCAATCAAAAATAATATTATTAATTATTTATCTAACAGTTTTTTTACCAAAGCGCTTAAAAGATAATAATAATCATAATTATTACAATGTCAAATAGCATCTTATAATAATTCAAAATTATAATATTTATATGTAATATGTCTTCAAAATGTCTTAATAAAAAAAATTTCTTTCTTTCCTTCATTTTAGTATTGATTTATCGGCTCGTCGACCTCTTATGTTCTGAGTTAAGCTGATACATGCATTCTCTCGTCGGGTCTACCCACCCAAACCTGTGTGTACTATAATACTAATACTCAAGATACCACCACAGACACAATCGAATTAACAAAAATTATAATTTAGTATATGTATTGATTTAAATTAAATTTTAATCAGTAATAATCATAATGAATGCTTTATTGAAACCTTGACCATATTTTTTCAATTGAATATCGTTTATTAGAATTATTATCAATATTTTATTCAAATGCTTACTGTAATTCATTATCAATCTCACATTTATTTCCGCAAACACAAATATAGTTATTTTAAGGCGTTAACTTACTAATTGGACCCCCTATCTAAATTGCAAAGCGGAATTCCTGACCTCAGGTCAAATAAAACTATGTCATGGATGCCATTTTAACACTTACGTATTCAAAATAAAGATTATTTTGTCTATTCCGGGAGTTCACTCGACCCTGGCTAAATTTCCGCTTAAAATATATCTGTCCTACATACATTCATAAGTTAACGCCTTTTTTCCCCTGGGTAGGCAGAAACTACACTGGCTAAGATCCCTACATACTTTTTCGCCTAGACCACGTTCATGTATCTGGTCAAACACGCAGGCCGGTGGCGAGTACAACACACCTGACGTTTCTGACGAATTTATCAATCATATCCCAGTTTATTTGGGGTCGGCGCAGCATGTTTTCTTATTCCATACTTCTCTTTTACTCGTCATCTCAGCAGTCACCTCCTTTCTAGCTATATCATCCTTCACACAGCCCATCCACCGTTTCTTTGGCCTTCCACACATCTACATTCATATTAAAAACTTTCTTGCCTCGGCCTTAAATATATCGATATTGACAAGTGTTGCAGTACAACACTAGCGCAATAAATCATTATCGTTAACGTCATAATAATACTAGTAATGACCTAGCCTCATTTGTAAGTACATCCACTATGAGAGAAGGAACCAAGATGGAAGAGTATCCAAGTTAAATATGAATATGTTTACACATGAATCTTCCGGAATAAAGGTTATAAATACTGGTGAAAACAGGCTTTAGGCTTGAGCACACCCACACTTCGACATTTGTGTTTAAGTCCCATGTATTTAGGGGCGAGCCTATTGCTATCAACCGTGCATAAAGCCAGATTCCGTTGCAAAATCCTTCGTATACTTTAGAAAATTCTGCACATTCAGATACCAAAAGGCTAACTCTGTTCTATAATATGTATACTTGTATAGATGCGACATTCCTTTGTTATCCAATTAAATGCAAACAATGAGTAACCTCTTGCATAATTGACAGGGCATAGGGTGATTTTTATCTCGTCTCTCGAGTGAGTACATTCCCTAAAGATATCAATTATTATTGTTGTAATGCAAATATACCTAATTGCTTTATATATGGAGCTTTACATGGACATGCGTGATTTTGCAGTACAACATACTAGTTGAAAGATTGTTCATTTTTAAATGAAAGTTCAACGTCTGTAATTAACCTTTTGAATGCCAGAGCATAAATGAACGCGCGTGCCCTTCACGCCAAGCCACAATTTCACCGCAAATACCCACAAAAAGAATAGAGATTCCAAAACTATTTAATTGTTTATTTCGTGTTATAGTGCACCGCGCATGTTTGGTCACATTATTGTCGTTGGCGTACAGGGCATGCGCTTGCTTGTCAAGTATATGTGAGAATGGCGTTCAAAAGGTAATATAGGTAAGCCAAATACAATGTGTCGATACTTTGCTAGCAAGCGCTTTTGTTAAAGTTATCAGGATCACAGTTCACGGCTGGATAGGTCCCCAAGCATAGATCCCTGCGCATCCAACATTCATCAGATTCCTGCAACTTACATCGGCCTAACTGATCACAAGATCTTTGCGTTTTTAAGTGCCTTATCTTCAACATTTTCTAAAACTCGATCCTCTTACTTAACTAGTTATTTGCTGGGGAGTGTATTTCCGCCATTTCTCCGTAGCTAGAACACTAGGAAGTGGCGAAAAGCGAACGTTTTTGGGGACTGTGAAATTTACTGACAGCTTCTCTGTTCCCTGAGCATTATAGTCTCGATCTATTCAAAGTTCTAGTGAATCGGCTCTCTAGGCAAGCGTGCTCCACCCTAGGCCGCGTCATCGCTTCACATCAGGCGAGTTGCGGACAAACGCAAGCCTGGTTAGTGTAAAAAAAACTCTCTTGCGTAACTATTAAGTTCAAAAACTGCTGTTTTTCAGCTTAATTTGAGTAAATGACTTTAGATTACCTTTAAAAAAAACATTTCGTTCATCACTCCCATTTTTACTACAATGAGCTCACAATGCTATGCATGTTTTTCCTCAGACATTGAACCGCAAGTTAGTAGGCCATTCTGTGCTGTCATTTGGATGCTCGTCAAAACAAATAAAAATGACGACGGTACCGCTGCTATTGGATTGGCAATGGTCGAGTCAAAACCGAAGGTTGATAATGTCAGCACGTTCTATGTGTTTTACGACATTTCAGTATTCCACCGTCTCAATTTGATACGGCTCCAAATGCCATTGGCATCTATAATGCAAATAATTACTGAAAAGTTTCAATTTTGCTGTTATTTCTTAATCTATTTTCTAATTACTGTTGGTTTTCGTGGGACTAGTAAATAATTAACCTTGAATTTTCACAATTAGACTCGAGTGATTTTGTTTTAACTGTAAAAGTTATTTACACTTACTATTTTAAGTTTATCGACTAAACTTTTTCGATAAGATTTTATTTGATCGATTTTAACTTCTATTGGGATAGAACGAATTTAGATGGCTATAATAGTAGAGGAAAATACGCGCTTTGGAGGTGGAGTTGCGGACACCAGCTCGTAATACAATACAAACGTAGCGGAAGACCAACTAAACCATGGATGATCTGTGTGAAAGATAATATGGAAGAGAAGGGCATAGGGTGTGATTACAAGAAATCGAGAAGTGTGGTAAAAGTAGACAAGTTACCACGAACATTAACCATTAAATTAACCACCTACTGGTTTGTCTCTGCATCACCCTAAGGTAGACTGGTAGAAAATACCCAAGGCATAGTCCGGCTTTGTACATTATGTGCAAAATTATTGTAAACAAACGACCCATTTTCACTATTATTTTACTCATCGAATGGCATATGAAGTCACACTCAACGTCTCAAGTTCGCGCCGCGCGTATAGATTCCTCTGGCAGGGTCGCCATGTAAGGTGCGGTGTTTATGGTAAATGAAACCAACGAATGCTCGAATAATATTCAGATATATTTCATAAGATAGTGCATATAAATGGTTACAGAGGGGCATATATTATAGTAATACAGATTTTAAAGTAGGTAATTAAACATTAAAGCCCTGGATCGAGGGGTTAAAAGTCATGGAGGTAGCCTTTCTCCAGATGGGGAATCAAGAAACCGCAAATAATTTAAGATAACAGGAGCGGTATAATGAATGAAAAAAGTCTCATCACTTCATCTATAGATACATCAAATCTTTGACGTCACCGTACCCATCTGTGCGAAAAAAGTACATAGTTAGGAATTATCAAATGATTCACCTTTTACATGTACGATGTTTTATCTGACAGAAGATGAAGTATTTCATAAACCATAGAATGTGTGATGATTCATTTATTACCGACTTTAACTCATCTATTCCTATTAATATTTCGCTTCTAATATAAATATTTTCCTCATCAATAACAAGGAAAATTTTATACATAAATTGTGCCATTCCACATGAAACCGTTCGCGGTGTTACATACAAGAAGTTATCTGGTGTGAAACATTGTTTTCGTTGATTATTACAAATTAGATCATTCTGCATTACTAGTGCCTCCGGCACTTACATTACGGACAGAGTAAACAGGAGTAATTGATTTTTGAAAAAAAAAAACGTCTGTGGAATTTTAATTTTGAAAAAAGAACTTGTGAATGGATAAAATGGTTTAAGTGTGGTGGAAAATATAATGAAAAGATTTTTTTTTTTTAAATTGTGGTAGAAAATAAGCGATTTATTTTGTGTAAGTATCTATGTGTTGCCTACAAAAAGATTTAAATTATTTAAGATAAAAAAGTGGTTAACTGTGAAACTGTGGAACGAAAAAAAAAATACATTTTTAACATCGTGGTCGAGAATAGGATTTATTTTGTTGTGTATCGTTAGTGCTGCATTGACGAATTCAAAATGGCGAAACAAGGTAATTTTTGTTTTGCATGAGTACATTGTTAGTGTTGTGTTTAACTTTCTCTTATTATACGAAATAACGAGTTAATCTGTCGAATGTTTTTATATTGGAGGCTCTATTTGAAATACAGTCGTTACAGGTAGCCCGGAAAGTCTTACCAAGGCGTATCGTATTACCCAATACTAACTGCGTTGTGGAGGTCAGATAGGCAGTCGTTCCATGTAAAATACTGGTATTCAGCTGCATCCGGTTAGACTGGAAGCCGTCCCCAACATAGTTGGGAAAAGGCAGGCATATGATGATGTTCTATGTGAAATACTGGTATTCAACTGCATTTGTTTAGACTGAATGCTGACTCCGAACATAGTTGGGAATACTTGGTAAATGATGAGTTTTGCATAAATGCTGTGCTTTTCTTTTATTGAAAGTTGTAGAGGCAGATGCTTCAGGTCAGCAGCAGTGATAGCCTAGTGGTGTGACCGTCCAACTGCCAAGTCATAGGTCTTGAGGTCGAACATAAGACACCACCTCTGATTTCACAGCAGTGTGGGAGCACCATATTGTATGAATATGACTTTCACGGTTCGATTTCTACACGCTCCTTCGACTCTGCTGTTAAGCATAAGATTCACCTGATCGCAACGGCCGCTCAATACGACCCATTGCGTATCAGTATGACTCGCCGTTCACGGCGTGCTCTCATCGCCCCTATAACCATCCTCCAGGAAAGCAATAGGGAAACCGCCGATATTCCGACCTCGCCGTCGAGGTCCGTCGCGACGTCCCCATACACCCCCCCCCCCCTCCTTCCCTTGCTAGAGCCAGCCTGCGATGCTGAGCCGGTAGTATTAAATCAGCCTCTAAAGAATCTAAACCAGATCCAGCCTGTCCCCTTGCTGTCCTCCCCAGCGACGCCCTAAGCCGAGGCTCGTACCCCACAGGAGGTGCCCTTAGCGTCTGATCGCTTAGTTTGTAAGTAGTTTTTAAGCCCCTGGCTGCAGGCCTTACACTCAAGGCATCCACAGAATTAGCCAGGTTAAGCAGAAGCCCGCCTCATAGGGTGAGAGTTGCCATATCAAAAAATAAAATAAAATTGGTTTCTACACGAAGTTTTCCTTCACTTCAGTGAAACCAAACCAGTATGAGAGATATTTCTCGACGGCATATAAGCCAAGTCAGAGGCCTATGGGCGGCATAAAACTGACACTAGGTTAAGCACTAAACCACACGTAAAAGAAAGATTCAGCTGCATCGATCTACCAACCCTTACATAGTTGGGGAATGGCTGGGCAGATGATGATGTTACAAGTGGGCTGTGTACCATCGATCATTAGTGAAATTTCTATCGACATTTTCGATACTTATTTAATTTTTTCTATCTGTGTGTGAGTGAGAATGTGTGAAAGCCAGAATCAAGCAACAGTGGCGACCACCAGAAAAGCGCCGAGACAATGAAACTCGACGAAGTCCCAGAGAA
Organism: Eurois occulta; assembly: GCA_950022335.1. Lineage (NCBI taxonomy): Eukaryota > Metazoa > Arthropoda > Insecta > Lepidoptera > Noctuidae > Eurois > Eurois occulta. Next base: position 10,339,674 of record OX465505.1, read on the forward strand.
ACAACTTAACTGTCTTGGATCCCGCAACGAAATTAATCAGAAAAATATGGCGGAGGAGTAGGAAAACCATAATTTCCACTTCCCTCCATATCAGCAGGAGACAGAACGAAACCAGGCCTATAGGCACAAAGGGACGTTTACAACTGGGATAAGCCCAGTTGCCGTTGCCGTTGTTGTAGTTGAGAGTGAGTGAACTGAAACACTATGTATGTCACGACTGTCATGAACGCATTACTATTTATGCCATGTTCTTGGGCAATAAAGTCGTCTTTTCCTACCTATTGTTGCTATTATTAACTTTCAACTGTGTGATAAAGAGCCCTAAGTCAGTTTTAAATGCGTTTAGTTTTTTGAAGGCAATTTTAGTAGGTAGGTATAATTGACCTTCTAGTTTGGTAAGATGTTCTTGAGTTTTTACGTCAGGAATTTCTCAGTAGGTAGCTGTAACGGAGTCTGGATTTGTGCCCGGTTGGTGGCAATAGGCTCGCCTCCTATTACATTGGACTTAAACATAACTGGTGAAATGTTAATGTACTATTAAGTACACCTCTGCCTAACCCTTCAGGGTTTCAGGCGTGATTTTTATGTTACGTAGAAGATAGATTGGTGAACCTGGCCTCGCTTATTATGTCGACATTATTCTCATTAAAGAGTTGTTTACGAGACCCATGGACGCCACACGTTGACAGCAATACACTTCCTTTATTTATTTACTTAGGGCATCGGACATTTTATTGATAAACGCTCAGAAATTGTGATAATATCCACCAACACGCATCCAAGCGTTGTGGATAACTAACCACTCTCTCGCACTGGGAGGACGGCTGTGTCCCAGCATTGGGAACATTATAACCTGATCATGCTAAAGAACGGCAACAGTGAGGAGCTTGTGGCTAAATAATAACAGCCGCTCGAATCGATCTTTAGGTTCAGCCGCGCTTGAATAGGTTGGTCCGTGGATGGGTGACCACCCGTTATATTACCGAATTCCCTCCGTGCCTCGGAAAGCACGTTAAACTGTTGGTCCCCCGGTGATGGCTGCCATTTGTAGATCTTTGACAGTCGTTACAGGTAGTCAGTGGCCCGAAAGTCTGACAACTAGTCTTACTAAAGGAGGGTATTCGTAATAGTATGAAGGAGATGGTGGGACGAACTGGATGTCTTCCTTGAGGAATGGTAAGAAGTTGCACAAAATCGTGCCCGTTGGAAGGAATGGAGGGAGGTCTTTGCCCAGCAGTGGGACATTATGATGATGATGATGCCATCTAGCCGATTTCGGCCACAGCGACTGCATTCGATGGCTTTCTAGGGTGGTTGTCGAGAGCTTCGGTGTGCTGCTCTATCATGTGCTCTCAAGTGGCTAGCATATCCAACTTTGGCCGAAAAACTCCGAGCACAAAGCGGACAAATCAGAACACATAGGCTCTCTATAATAATAAAAAACCGGTCAAATGCGAGTTGGACTTACATATTTACGGTTTTCAGATACCTATATTTCTTTACATGTGCTGTAAGACACTTCTTGCCAAAAATGATTCTAAGTCAGCGGGAGTACAGTACAGTACAGTACCTACCCTATAGGTTTTGATTCACTTGTGAAATCGCAAAATATGCGACACAAACGGTCATATCTTTAGATCGCGTTGACTTACAAGTTTGAGTTGACTTTTCGCATTGCACCACGCAATGCGAAAAGTTAATGTTAATGTCATTTTTAATAAAACCATTAATCTTGTGGCGAATTGAATCGCCTACATGCTTAGTCAGCCAAGCCGCATGGCAATCATCTAGTACTAGGTCGCAGTATAACGGTCAATATTGTACCGAATGAAATGTTTTCAAACAATCAGTTTTTGGACGGACTCAATCTATTGCAGGGACATTGGGTTTAGTCATAGTCGGATACTGCGATTGTGTGGAAGTCATTGTTCGTTGTTTGTGCACGTTACAAAGTTTGTGAAATTATTATAAGAGAAAGTAGTTTTGTAATGAGTGTTCTTTAAAAGACTACCTCGTTAGTCTAGTGGTCGCAAGCGCGACTGCTGAGCATGAGGTCCTGGGTTCGATTCCCATGTCGGCCAAAGTGCTATGGGGTTTTTCCATCAGGAATTTCTCAATAGCAGCCTCGGAGTCTGGATTTGTGCCCAGTTGATGGTAATAGACTCGCCCCCTATTACATGGGAATTAAACGTAACTGGCGAAATGTGGGTGTACTAATGGGTACACATTTGCCTTACCCTTCGGGGATTACATGCGTGATTTTATGATATTTTGGTCTTTAAAATGATTCTTGTTTTTATTTAGTGAAGTGAATACAAAAGTTTAGCTTTAATCATCATCATCATCATCTTCCTGCCCTTGTCCCATTCTACTTGGAGTCGGCGCAACACGTTTTCTTCTTCCATTCTCCCCTGTCAGACGTCACGGCATCATTTACTCCTTTCTCTTTCATATTAGTCTTCACACAATCCATCTTTTCTTTGGGTTTCCTGTCCCTCTCCATCCGTCAACTCCATTCATCACTCTTTTAGTCACATGCGATTCGTCCCTCCTCATTACATGCCCATACCAAGACAGTCGATTCCTTGATGATTAGTTTTGTAATGAGTGTTCTTTAAAATAATTCTTGTGGTTTGTTTTAGTGAAGTGAATACAAAAGCATTTTAAACAATCGGTAGCAAAACCATAGCTGCGTACATAAACTCATGCACAATCCCACAAGCGGTAAGCTGAAGTGTTCTCCATTTACAGATTTCTGTAGTGATTCTGTGAGACACAAAATATTATATATATTATATAGAGTCTTAGTACTATTATAAATGCGAAAGTTTGGATGGATGGATGTTTGTTACTCAATCACGCCAGCACGGCTGAACGGATCTTGATGAAATTTGGCATAAAGATAGATTATATATTATTCTAAAATAGTACACAGGCTATACAGGGTGAAATTTAATTCATGGGCATCCTTTTAAGGGGTCATTGTACTCATCATTATGAACAACTTTTACTATAGGACCAAACCTGAAATCGCGAAAAAAAATTCAGCTCTTCCCTACATTTTGACGAGTTATGTGAACATAAATGCAAAGAACAGCTGATTTTTTTAAACCCATAAACCTATAAAAACTTTTACAGAATCTTCTTTCACGTGACATTAAACATTTGTAAGGAGTTTACTCCAGTTTTTACGCGGAACCAATGAAAATCATCTCTTATTAGTTTGTGTTTTTTCTCATGTTTGTTTCTCTGTCTGTTGCAGCTAAACGATCTGATGAACGAACTCTTCGAGACAGTCACAGCGGTGTGCAATATGGACGAGAACAATAAGCCCAGCAGTTTTCCCACAGAACACTCAGATGGCAGCACAAGCGAAGGTAAGTTTTGAGATATGATTGAGAAAGTTGCATACTTCGACTTCCAATATTTAGTAGTTTAAATCCAGCAATAGATAGAAAATTTATCAATTTAGACGGAGTAATCCAGACAAAGATAAGGCCGTAAGTACATATGTTTGTGTAATGTGGGAAGCGGATTATCTGCAAGGGGATAGAATCCTACTATATAATATACAGGGTTATTTGCAAAACACCAGAAACCTCTTAAGAGGTCATTGTACTCATCACTATGAACAACTTTTACTATGGGACCAAACCTGAAATCGCGAAAAAAAAATCAGCTGTTCCCTACATTTTGACGAGTTAATCGATCATAATTAATGTAGGGAACAGCTGATTTTTTTTTCGCGATTTCAGGTTTGGTCCCATAGTAAAAGTTGTTCATAGTGATGAGTACAATGACCTCTTAAGAGGTTTCTGGTGTTTTACAAATAACCCTGTATATAATATAATATTTGTGAGGATGGACGGATGGATGGATGTTTGTTACTCTTTCACGCTAAAACTACTGAACGGCTTTGGATGAAATTTGGCACATATATTGTTTATAACTTGGATTAACACATAGGATACTTTTTATTTCGGTAGTTAGCTCCCGTATGACAATTACCGAAATTGACGCGGGCGAAGCTGCGGGCATGAACTAGTATCTCTTAAACTTAAAATGCTCAATCACATCAACGAAACCTGGCAATACGATAGTAATTGGTAGGATGGTGGCAGAGGACTACATATCAAGTAAAACCCACAACCATCACTCTGACTTATTCAAAATGCTTATCATAGAAGTCGTGCGTTCGACTCGCGTGGAGAGGGTTCCGTACGTTAATTCGCGCACCAAAAGTCGCGCCCATGTTTAAAATTCATTAATTTACATTACACGTCATTCTTTGGATCACCGACTTACATACGTGTACCAAATTTCAACTCAATTGGTCCAGTAGTTTCGGAGTAAATTGGCTGTGACAGACGGACAGACCAACAGACAGACAGAAACGCGAGTGAGGTACGGAACCCTAAAAATTAACAAATATTGAACCTTTAATAACCTTACTTGTTTGTTCACAGAATCAGTAAAGCTGACAAGAAGTCTAACAGAGAAACGTAAGAACTACGTGAGAAGAGTGTCAACAAGAGTCGCGTACTTAGACCCGAAGAACATCAAGCGGTTCAGACATCAGACCTCCGTCTGTTCATACAGGTCTGAAGTCGTGGAGAACCCTTACTCTACCTTTAGGTATGCATCATTATCTTCATACCCTTGTGCTATGTTACTTAGGGACGGCGAAACACTTTTATCCCCTATAAGTTTTTAGGCTGTCATGGTCACTAAAATTGACGATCTCTAGGTTAAGCCGTGCTTGCCTAGGTTGGTCTGTGGATGGGTGACTACCCATTACATACCGAGTTTCCTCTGTGCCTCGGAAATCACGTTAAGCCGTTGGTCCCGGCTCTCATTTGTAGATCTTTGACAGTCGTTATAGTAGTCAGTGACCCGAAAGTCTGATAACAGGTCTTACCAAGGATATCGTATTACCTAGTCATCGTATATATCCTATTATCAGACAGGCAGTTGCTCCATGTCAAATACTGGTATTCAGCTGCATCCGGGTAGACTGGGAGCCGACCCCAAGATAGTTGGGAAAAGACTAGGCAGATGATGATGGTCCCGTTTCTAGTATTAATGATAATACTTTTCTCCCCTGTTAACCGTCATGCTATTATTTATCATTCCTCACACAATCCATCCAGAATTTTCTTGTCTTTTTGCCACTACTGGGACCCAGATCTACTCTCTGTGAGTGGGTTGTGCTTTGATCCAGCACGCTGCTTCAGTGCAGGCTGGGGATATCACTTGTCTTCGACTTTCCTCCGGCACTTATTTGTGGTCATCGCTGCATGTCTTTCATTCAGGCATCTATTTCAGCCCTCATATTAACCATATTTTGAGATCATCATTCTTTGCTCCCAAACACAAATATTTGAATGGCCTACAAGTAGTTGTTCCGGGTCTGGCTGTTTGTGTATGTGAATTTAAATGCTTGTAAACGCACCCACGATACAGGACAACTTCCTAGTGTTGGTAAATTTAATAAAAAAATGGCTGTCTGTAAAGTTGGTTTACGGACGATAATTTTACGTGATAACGTCATGGACGCATCGGTCGATGGAGTAGAAGAGAGATAGATGCGTCGCAAGCCGAACGCTTAGGCCGATCGTGCCTCTCTATCGCTTGTTCCGCGTTCTCGCTTGCACGCTCGTCTCAGGCGGAACTTGACAATGAGTCATGCGTTTTCATGCGTGCAGCCGGTGTTCATCGATTTATAAGACGTTATCACGTCAAAAACTGAACTGAATTCCAACACAAACATATGTCCGACTTTGGGATGGAAACCCCGCGGGCCTGTGGACGGTGAGTAATGGGCAAGCTCGCCGTCCGTCCGTCTTATGACGACAGGCCGTGTCGACGGCGCGTTCGTGTTCCACGCGCGCCTCAAAGAGATGTCAGCAAGCATGAGGGGCCCGCAAGGGCCGATGCCTGCCAGGGCTGCGGGACTGTTCGAAAGAAATACCGCGGCCCTGGAACATAAAGGGCAAAAGAAGGAACATGGATGGTTTTTAGTCAGTAAAAGTCTGACACTCCCTTCCGGTCCGCCCAGTGCAGGAGGAGTCATTTGACTTCCCATCACAAAAAAAAAAAAAAAAGGATGTAAGCCCCCGCTCAGCAGTCCTACTTGCGACCCCTGGCTAAACGTTCGGGGACCATGTTTTAGTGTAATTTTCATGAAACACACTTCTTCTCTTTCCAGGTCCTGGAAAAGTTTCAGAACTTCACAAGGCAACATAACAAAGATGGACACGGACTCGAAGTTCAACCTAACTGACTCCCACGGCAATGTCCTCTCAATGAAGGACATGCTGGACGCCAGTTCGGACAGCTTCGATAATATGAGCATTGATGAGAAGGCGGGGTGTATAGACCTGCCTTTTGAGCCTAGAGAGAGGGGGCTGTTTAATTTGTGTCTGCTGGTTGGACTGAATCATATGACGGGCCAGGCGTATGTGAAGAGTGTGTTTCCTAGTCAGGTGAGTTTATTTTATAATTAACACTAGAAACGGGATATTTACCATGTCCACTGTTTGTTTTGAGTTCCCGATATTCGCGAGTGGACACAGTGAGTTTCGTGTTTCGGGAACAGAATCGAGTTGCGAGTGACAGTGGTAGCGGTACTGAGTGCAAAAAACGAACAAGAAAGAGGGTAGACCGATTTGTCTGCTCTTAAACACCCGCAATAACTTCAGTTTATCCGTGATCATGGTGCTTGCAACAGCGCCGAAATATCGGGAACTCAAAACGAACAGTGGACATGGTAAATATCCCGTTTCTAGTGTTAATTATTATAATGTGAGTTTATTTTGTTGATTTATTGTCTTGTGTCAATGTATAATCAGTAACTTGCTTACAAGGTACCACAGAACCCAATACATGGCTTATAAATACTGTTTTATCACTTTCACCGTCCGCAAAGCAGACACAATAGCTAAACAATCGCCCTGAACCATATGTGGTTCATGGGACAGGAAATGGGTTAAGTTTTCACGGTTTAAAACTAATCTTGTACTGTCATTAAAAAAAACAAACTTACACATACTGTCACTAATAAAAAAAAAACATGAATAATCACGGAAGATATCCCGCAGAAGAAAGGGGAGGCCTATACCCAGCAGTGGGTGATTCCGGGCTGATATGATGATGATGATGAATCATCATCATCATCATCATCATCATCAAGTACAAGTTTAGATGATGGATGATGGTCCCGTAAGTGACAGTATAAGTTTACATGGCTAATAGTTGCCGTAACACAAAGACATTCAAATATTTGCGAGCGATAGACGGGTCAAGACGAGGAAAATAATAATTGTAATCCAATACTTGTTACTACTTAGTAACAAGTCGGTTTGTCTAGTGTCATACGCCTTGTCAGGTAGCATTCGTGTGTCAAAATCAGAAATGGTCGGATTTGAAAGGCTTTAAAATGTCTTTGCCGTAATATAGTAGAAAAATTGTCTTGCTGCCTCTGTTCGCTGTTTGTAGATATTGCATTGAGTTATGTTATAATTGTGTGTACAATAAAGCATACTTTATAATAAGATTTATACACACAGTGAATTGTGTTAACCATGATTCGTCATGGTTGACACAATTCACTGTGTAAAAAATTGTAATAAAGTGTATCTGTAAACATGGGTGTCAAAACTATATTATATAGCTACATTTGTACATTAAAATAACCTAAAGTAACTTAAGAAACTAAACTATATTTGATTTATCTTAAAGCTTTTTGGAGCCGAAAATTGTATTTAAAACATGCTGAATTGTTCAATATTAGCATTCCATAAATTTTCTGAGCTCGTTCAATTAAGACTTCGTTTTTAGCAGCCTTTCGTGCATATCAAGCGATATTCCCATTGAAAACCTATATAACGCATGTTTTTAAACATTTCAGGTGCGAGTTCCTCCCCACATTGAGAACCTAGTCTTCCCTGAAACGATGAGTTCCTCCCCGCGGAGTGAGTGGTCAGTGGACGCGCGTAGTCTACAGTGCTACTCGTTAGTCCTTACTGATGAAAGAGGAGAGAGAGCTTATGGGTGAGTACCATATGTTATGTGTAGAGTGATATTATTTAGGCACGAACCCCTTTGACTTTTGCCTAAGCAATAACCCACCCAATAGGGCCCTAGTATAGCACCTTGCGGAACACCTATAGTATCCTAAGATGAAATCCTGTTTCCTCCTGTATTTGAAATAGTCAGAATTTGGGATTATAAAGATAGGCGTCTAAAAAAAAAAATTGATCGCCTAATTCTTTGTAGTGCGAGTTTTGAATGAAATAGTGGTGATGACCTAAGTCGAAGGCCTTACACAACTCATAAAACATGCGTCAGCTTGTAATATCCACTATTGGGACTCAAGCCTCCTTTTGAAACTGCTCCTCTCAACACCGCCGCGTGCTGGTGGCGTTGAACGAAAAGTACGGGGAGTCAGCAGAGCGCGGGTCCCCCCGCACCCCACCAGTCAGCTGCTGCACGCCTCCATGCACGGCTACGCTTACGCGTTTTAACGAATGTTTAACCAACGGTGTAATTTCTTTTCTTTTCCTGTTTTTATTTGAAATGTTATGCAGTCCACAAAAAAGCCAAAGTCCAGTCTATAAAGTTAATTTAAGTCCACCACGACCTATCGTCGCGAACTCTTCTTCTCTGAGAGAAGCAGAGCGAAACCCAGCACGCGGGCACTGTGCGGTCTCGTCAATCATTGCTTGCCTATTATTATCATTTATTGCCTGTCTGTATATTAACTATACTAGCGGCCGGTCCCGGCTTCGCACAGCTGTAATATAGCCTATGTTATGATGATAATGTAGCATTCTAATGTTGAAAGATTTTTTGAAATCGGTCTAGTAGTTTTTGAGTTTACTTGTTATAAATACACAAATCTTTTCTCTTTGTAATATGTACATATGTGTGTCTCTTTGTATGTGTACACTAGTAGATTACTGTTTTAAATGTTTTAGTCTCGAATCAGGTTTCCTCACGATGTTTTCTATCATCATAGTTTTAACATATAATATTTCATTACAGTTATTGCCGACGAGTGCTTCCAGAGGGTGCCACTACATGTCTTCCACTTTGCTACTGTCTAATAGGGCGGTACAGGGCTCCTGGATTTTATTATAAGGTATGTTTAAGCAACTTAATCCTGAAAAGAAAATAAACGTTTAGTTATAGGGGCAGATGAACAGGCTGTAAATTTCTTCATCCCTCACAGGAAAGGGAGGATCTTCCGACCAGACGGGTGTTGTGTCTGGTGGGCTACTGCCCGACAGTTCTTGTCAGGTTTTTTTGTGCATATTCTTAAGTCACGGATAACTAGCTGCGAGATTTGGAATTTTGATGTTAGATCTTCATTTGCGTCATAGAGGGCGCTGTAGTACTTTTTTTAATGCCGCAGTCAGTCATGATGTTCATCAAGCTTATCTCATCTCCTGTTAGCTGCTGTGAATAGTTGAATGAAATCTAAAGGTGATTCAAATTAGTTTTCTGAAGTCATTTTCAACTAATTCGCTCGGAATAGTGGTGGAGGACGGGCGTTGTATCATGAATTTACGCGATGCTACACACGAAACATATTTTTCTCCAAAAGTCTTGTGCATAGCAATAGTTCCAAACCGAGGTCCAGGAATTCTAATAAATTTTATGCTATTGACATTTCCAGCACCTATAGATAGCATAACTCTATCAATCATTCGCTTATTGTCAATTTAAAGGGAAATAATTAGTCTTATCAATTTGAATTTAGTTTATTTTGTCACTATAAATCATACCAGTTTTAACGGACGCGACTTATGATGTAGATCTTAGGTTCGACCTCGGGCAGGCAAATGTAAATTATTTCATCAATACTTCTTTGAAAACGGTGAGGAATTACTCGAGAAAACCGACTTATTATAAGGATTAAAAAAATCGAATTTATTTGATATCCACCCACTCGCTTTGGGTCTGCGTGGTGGGTTTCAGTCTTTCCCTTTCACAGAGACAAGGAACCCCTTTACCGTTACCCTGCAGTGGAATCGTGGCTGATTCATCATCTTTAGTCTAGCCTTTTCCTCATTCTTTTGTTGGGGTCTACTTCTAGTGATCCAGTCTAACCAGATGCAGCTGAATACCAGTATTTTACATGAACCGACTGCCTATCTGACGTCCACAGCCCAGTTGCTGACATCTTTCTGCTATTCTCCCAATATTCATTTTCATTCTTGCAAACATGATATAAACTTAAAATTCTTATCCCTTTTAATTCCATTTTCAGGTTCTAGAAGAAATCGAATCTCACCACGGCAGCTCGGACGTGGAAATCCACTCCTTACTCCAACAACTCTTCGAGACTGACTTCCCGAACCCCGGCGAACAAATAACCATCCATTACTCCAAACACCACCAGCACGACTACGATATACCAAGTGGGGATTACGAAATACCAAGCGGTGATTATAGAAAGGGAAGCGGTGATTACTGTGTACCTAATGGTGATTACCAGGTTTCACCGAAGAGTAAAACATTGCCTGATTTGAGGAGAGAGGTTTCGGTCAATGATAGTGTCGTGTCAGATTATTATGACTTGGAGAATAATAATAATGATAGTGCCGTGAAGAATGTTACTGTTAATTTTGATATGCCTAGGTGAGTGTTTTATCTTTCTTTATCTTTTTAAAACTGAACGCCTGACTTCGTTGGTCTAGTGGTCGAAAGCGCGACTGCCGAGCATGAGTTCCTGGGTTCGATCCACGGGTCGGACAGTGTTATTGGGTTTTTCATCTGGAATTTCTCGGCAGCAGCCATGGAGTCAGGATTTGTGCTCGGTTTAGGACAATAGGCTCGCCCCCTATTACATGGGACTTAAACATAACTGGCGAAATGTGGGTGTACTAAAGGGTACTCTGCCTAACCCTTCGGGGATTACAGGCTTTATGTTATGTTAAAGTTATATCCTTGATTATCTACATTCGAAGATCTTTTGGAATTATGATGTTTGAGGAAATTCCGTTTTGGTCATCTTAGAATGCTAAATATATATAAAACATCGTGAGGAAACCGGCATGTCCTAGAACCAACAATTTGAAGAAAGGTGACATCTAGCAGCCCGCCCTGTGGCCGCATGCTGGATGCCCATTCCCTGCCCATTCCCTCTTTAGAGAGGAGGCCGTGTGTCCCAGCAGTGGGAACATTATAGGCTGATTATGCTTATGCATCTAATAATCGATTGTTAAAAAATATTCTTTTTTCTCTCTTGCAGGCTAAAAATAATTAAACGCCCAATTGAACCACGGGTAGACGAAGACAACCTATCCGTGCTACTAGACCTGCTCGGCGCTGGACTGGTGATCAAAGTCTTCGGCTCCTTGTTACTGGAGAGGAAAGTCATCATCATCGGTGATCAGCTGAAGTAAGTGTACCTACCTAATTATGTAAATGTATTATTGTTTTATATTGAGTGACATTGAGGAGCTCGTGGCTAAATAAGAACAGCCGCTTGGGTCGATCTTTAGGTTAAGCCGCGCTCACCTAGGTTGATCCGTGGATGGGTGACCACCCATTACATACCGAGTTTCCTCCGTGCCTCGGAAAGCACGTTAAGCCGTTGGTCCCGGCTGTCATTTGTAGATCTTTGACAGTCGTTACAGGTAGTCAGTGACCCGAAAGTCTGACAACCAGTCTTGCCAAGGGGTATCGTATTACCTAGCGCTAACTGGGTTGTGGAGGTCAGATAGACAGTCGCCCCATGTTGGTACTCAGCCCCATACTGGTATTCAGCTGCATCCGGTTAGACTGGAAGCTGACCCCAACATAGTTGGGAAAAGGCTAGGCAGATGATGATTACATTGAATCTTTTTTTTAATGCAACCAAAAACTAAAGTGTTCAGATAGATGCCATCAGGTATATCTGAAGGCTGTTTTAGTTGCATTAAGGTGTAAGCGCCAGGGTAGCCTGCGGCATTGAAATTTTCTTTGGTTTTTTGCAGTTTGTAAGTCAGTGTCAGGTTGTATGTTGATGAAAACAAGATAGTAACAAGTATTACAGAATTATAGTCATAAAAATCCTGAACTCAACCCTTTAAGCTCATTTAACCCCATTCAATAACTATTTCATGAAAAAGTCAGTCAATGGGGTTAAATCATTTAAATGAACTCAGAGGGTTGTATTAATGATTTCAATGATTATAATTCTGTAACTACATAGGTGTTACTGGCGCCACTCATTTTTCACCAACATAGAACCTGACACTGACCTGCAAATTGCAAAAATGTAAGAAAATTTGAATTTTCGCGGGAAAGCCTGATGCTTCCAGCTTAAACATAACATAACATTACGGTTGTAATCTAGGGATTTATAGCCTAGGGTTAGGCAAAGGTGTGCTCACATTTTGCCAGTTATGTTTAAGTCCCATGTAGTAGGGGCGAGCCCATTGCCATCAACCGGGCACAATAGGGAATATGCATAAAATTTAGATTTGTCTCAAATATTTTTTTCTAGATTCTTTATTTGTCTTTACATTATACTTAAAAGGTATTTTTTTTATTTAGTTATTATTTAAACCCAGAAAATATTATTTAAAAAGTGAAAAATAAGGGAGGGAAATTCAAACTTACAAAACGCGTCACCATTGGTCGAAACGAAATGTGACGTCATTGGTCACGACATTGGATGTATCGGCGTTGATATTCATACTGTGTTAGTAGTGTTTGTGAGAAAAAATGTTTAAAACTATATTCCTGTGTGATTACTTGTAATATTATATTTGTAGTCAATGTAGGACGATGACAGAAACTGGTTTTGTCAAAGCACAATCGGATAATCTACCGAAAATAGATGCATTTATGATGTCAACATATCTGAATTTCTATTAAAATTTACCTATTTTTAATTTAATGAACAACTTGGTGTATATCCAGGGATTCCAGGGGATGTAACAGAAGAATAAGATGATATAGAAGTAGGTACTATCAGCCGGGTTATCAGCGAACAATTTTCTTTTTAAAACAGATAGTATTATTGGTGAAGTTCTTTTCAGTAGCTGTACATTGACAGCTTTACTTCTGTACTTCAGTTTAATATTGACTTGCTTATCTTTGTCGTTTGTGTTGCATAGCTTGTAGATTATATTTTCCTCCTTTCTGTTTCACTATGTTATATTCAATATAATTAACTGTATCTTCCCTAACAAACATCAAAATTTCGTAAAACCACAATAGGAATGAGCAAGCTCTACTTATATAGATTTTTTTATGAACTTTTGTAAACTAGGTTAGGTTAGTTTTAGACTTAATTTTCTACTGCTTAATAGCTAATTCACAATAAGCTGTACATAAATTTTATCATACTTCCGTTAAAATGATCTTCACAACAAAATACAACCGATAATGGAGATACATTATCCTTTCTCATCATCTTACACCATTTTTTTCGTAGTTTCACAACGCGTGGTATACGAAAAAACAGTTTATCGGGTGTACTATTAATAATGTTTTTGCACTTAGGTACCATACAATACTTGTAAGAAGGTTTTTTAACTTCTTCCATGATTTGTAGAGCAATTAAAACTACAAAATAAGTATGAAGTAACTGAAACGCTATAGTAAACAAACACGGGACACAACCAATGACGTCATCAAAAGCGCGCGCAAAATGGTGGCGTTTGAACGGCTCAAATTTATTCAAAGTTTTAAATTTCACTTTGAAAAATTATTTGACTATTTTCAAGCCTATTTATATTTTTTTCTATGTTATAAAGGTGTTAACGATTAATTTAAGAAATAAAAAAAAATCATGCATATTCCCTATTTCACACTGTTTGCTACTGAGATATTCTTGATGGAAAAACCCAATAGCATTTTGTTTGACCCGAGATTCTAACCCAGGACCTCACGCTCAGCAGAGTTTTTAGTTTATTTAGAACAAAAAATATTTTTTTTATATTTATCTCACTTTTGTTGACTTACAGATCCGTGTCCTCCTGCGTGGAAGCCCTGCAGAGCTCGCTGTACCCGTTCGTGTGGCAGCAGCCGCTGATCTCGTCCATCCCGGCCGAGATCCAGCGCGAGGTGCTGGAGGCGCCGCTGCCCATCCTGGCGGGCGTGCTGCACGCGCCGCACGACCCCGACATCTCCGGCCTCGTGTTCGACGAGGTGAGGCACTACACCAACTACTCACTACACTAACGAGGCAGTCAATAGCAGGGCGGAAGGCACCTAAGAAGCCGATTCCTGCCGGCTTCCCTTCGGGAACAAGGCACTCAGACTCTAGGTGTCTACTGTAGTCGAATACAGTGTCTACTGTATTACATACACATCTGGGGGTATCACATCACTGTACAGCCGTTTACTACATCTTATATAGTATTTGGTACCAACTAGATTTTTTATTTTGTTGATTTATTTACATGAGATAAATTCACTTTTATTTTTTTGTCTGCATTTTATTGTTTATTTTTTGTTTCGGTTTTTTCGTCATGGGTGTCATTTTCATGGTTTTTGGGGTGTGACATGAAAAAAACAAAATCATTTCTCATTTTAGTCATCACCATCTAAGTTTTACTAACAGTCTGCTCAAAGGCGATAGGCTGGCAACATGCCAATACTGTAGCTATTGAGTTGATCTTTATGGTACGGCGCCTTATATCTATGGCTATACAGGGGGATCCCCTACTACGATGGTACGGAACCCTTCATGCGCGAGTCAGACTCGCACTTGCCGATTTTTGTTCTACATATGGTTGCAATGAGAGTCATGGAGACTTGATTAAAGAGAAATTCTATTCTATGGGCTGAGCTCGTTGCGAGCCAGTGGCGCTTGCGAGTAGTCCATTGCAAGACGCACCCAGCACTGCATTCTGTGAATTGGACTGCCGGCTTCTCTGTTTCCTGATCATCATAATGTAGATCTCTTCAATCTCTTTCTCTCTTCCACAGGGCATGCTACTTGACCTCACTAATCCATCAAAGGTCCTATTCTATCAAGGAGACGAATCAACAATCCTACCCACCCCTTGCTACAAGACCTTGAAGACTGCCTTACAAATGGAAACAAGCAAGAATAAAGACCGCTCAGAAGATACGAAGACGAGGAATGTCATGATCTCAGAAGCGTTCTTGAGGTTCTTTGTGGACATTTTGGGTGATTTCTGGAGATTCTTCGCAGTTGGCGAGGTGAAGGAAGGCTCTTTGGGCAGCGATGGTGTTGTTTTTGATGTGAGTATTGTATTTAATATTGATGTTATTAGAGTGTCAGGTTCGAATGAGGTTGGGTAGGTCACGTGAGCCGCATAACGACCGCTGGGCACAGGTCTCAACACGATGTGTGCCTGAGGATAGACGGCGCTGCCGAGGCCGGCCGGCATCACGGTGACTGGTTTGAGGTGGCGGAAGAGTACCTGGAAGGATATGGGGGAGCCTTTAGCCCAGCTGGACATTCAAGGCTATTGAAAAATATATATATTCAAGTAGACAGACTCCTTGGTCTAGCGGTCGCAAGCGCGACTGCTGAGCATGAGGTCCTGGGTTCGATTACCAGGTTGGGAAAAATGTTATTGGGTTTTTCCATCAGGAATTTCTCAGTAGCAGCTACGGAGTCTGGATTTGTGCACGTTTGATGGCAATAAGCTCGTCCGCTGTTACATGGGACTTAAAGATAACTGGCGATTTGTCGGTGTACTAATAGGTACACCTCTGCCTAATCCTTCGGGGATAATAGGCTTGATGTTATGCTGATGTAGTAGTTTACTAGAACCAAAACATTTGTGCAGTTTTCATCTTTTGCTATGACGTATCGTGCGTTTCGTTCATATCAAGGATGAAACTTGTCAGGTCGAGGATATTTTTGACGGTGTCTTGTGATCTTTTAGATTTGTGAAAGTTTTTTTTAAGACAGGATTTTTATTTATCATTAATTAAGACAATAGGTACAAAGAAAAATAAATAATACACTAGAAATTATGAAACATTCTGTTAATAATGTTTCATGACAAACGATAGAACATACCTACCCAGTGCACGAGTCTATAGATCATCGCTCGCAACAGGATGTTTCAACTACGTCATGCGTCATTTTTGAATTATTAAATCTCATAAATACCATTTTTAGGGTTCCGTACCCAAAGAGTAAAACGGGACCCTATTACTAAGACTTCGCTGTCTGTCTGTCTGTCTCCAGGCTGTATCTCATAAACCGTGATAGCTAGAAAGCCGAAATTTTCACAAATGATGTATTACTATTGCCGCTATAACAACAAATACTAAAAATAAAAATAAAAATATATTAAGGGGGGCTCCCATACAACAGATATGATTTTTTTTGTCGTTTTTATAGATAATGGTACGGAACCCTCCGTGCGCTAGTGCGACTCGCACTTGGCCGGTTTTTATTTATTTAAGAATGTTTAGTAGTCATTGGATACATGAAGTGGACTGCCGTTGTAAGACGACTAAAAAGTCACGATGTATTGATATTAACCCTCCATTTTCTCCAATTTACAGAAAGAATCCTTCATAAAAGCAGCTACGTCAAAACAGAACCAATACTTCCTCGAATGGTTCACCGAAACCGCGATGTTCACCCACTTCATACAGAACATGGCCGCCAGTTACCACCACCACCTATCACCAGAGACGACACCATCACCAGAGTTAGTCGACGCACCTTTGCCGAATTTCTACGAACTTTTCGACGAACGGGTAAGGAGTAGGACGAAGACTGGTAGTAAAAGTGTCGATAGCAGTAAGAGTAATTATAAAAATGCTGTTAATAAAAAGGTTAGATTTTTGAAGAGTAAGTTAAGGGAGCTTGTAGCGTAGTTTTAAAAAGGAATTTTGTCTGGATAGTATCTTATATGGCTGAAAATATGGCTATTTTTGATGCTTGATATCAAAGTGGCTGAAAATATGGCTATTTTTGCTGCTACGTATCAAAGTGGCTGAAAACCTTGGTTATTTTTTATACTTGATATCAAAGTGACTGAAAACATGGCTATTTTTGATGTTTGATATCAAAGTGACTGAAAACCTTAGCTATTTTTGATACTTGATATCAAATGACTGAAAATATGGCTATTTTGATGTTACGTATCAAAGTGGCTGAAAATTCCAATGTGGATTATTCTGAGCATGAAATACTGCGTTACAAGGAACCTTGGCGCTCGAATGTCGTTGACAGGGATGTGCCATCACTTGTGAAATGTATTGACAGACAAAATGGTGGCGTTGATTCCCATTTTGACCACATGGCATGGGATACAGTACAGTTAAATGTTTGGCTACCTATTTGATGGGGCTGGTGACATAATTAACACGATTTGAATATACTAAAATATTCTGCTCACCCCTAAGAGAGGTATAAAAGTATGAAGGTATGTGTTTGTTACAAAAAATAGTGAAAAGGTCAAAATGGCTACGCAACGGGTCTGGCAACTGTGAAACTAATGGCGCTAGCTGGTTCCAAGCGTCTTCATTGGTTGAAAATCTGGTAATGTCAGTTCTATTTCAAATAGCTTGACCTCATTGGTCAGATCAGGACCTAGCTATGGTCGCGCCATCTACAATTAGCTTTAAACGGTCTTCACCATTTGATCTCTCGATGAATAAACATTTTTATCAAAGAAAAGTTTGTACCGAGTTATATTCTGCAAACCATTTTGAAATTTCGAAATATAAGAGTAATATTTCAATAATTACGTCTTAATTTTCTATAATGAAACTAATACTTAAATCTATAGTCAAGTTAAACTAATTACTTGAGTTTAAATAATTACTTATGCAATAGACAAGAATTTGAATGAAGTAAGAACCGTCAAAGAAAGCAAAGCTATGAATTCTAACTTTTGACAGTTCTAATTTCAAGCAATTACCAAACCACAGAATAAAAATCGTATCTTAAGTAAATAGTTTGACTCAAATAATCAATTTGACTTGTTTATAGATACGAGTGTAAGAATACTCTACAATTTACTTTCTCATTATGTTGGTATGATATTGTAAACCTGTAAATGTGCCTCTAACACTTAAAAATGTATGTGATGTATTTGTTAGAACCACAAATACAAATATACCTAGACAACGCAAGCGCACCTACTTCGCGTGCCCGGCTTAAGCATTTTATGCTTAACGTGGCTAATGTCGCAGCTTTGTTTAAAACAAGGAATTAGACATTTAAAGAATAAAAGCGTAGTCTATTTTGTATAGTAACTAAATAGTGGTTATGACGTCATAGTTGGTAGTCAAAACAATGGCTCGCTTTACATACGGATCGTGACACTTGTGATATCTAGGTATGTCTGTGTTTAGAACCCAATTGGTGCAAAACTTTTAAAGTTGGGTGTGTAATTGTGGGGTAAACAGGGTGGAAGAGACACTGACGCTAAAACGGTTACCACGTATTCCGTCATTCTGAACCACCCGACACAGAAAAATTTTCGTCGGTTATTAAAAACAGCTGTTTCCTAAATACGATGTACTGAATACGTGGTAACCGTTTTAGCGTCGGTGTCTCTTCCACCCCGTATTTGAACTACACTATGGGGTGTGTTTGAACCTCACTGTGAGGTGTGTGTAACCTCACTATGAGGTGTGTGTATGTACCCCAATATGGGGTATATTTTAACCCAGTATAGGATATATTTTAACCCAATATGGGATATGTTTTAACCCAGTCTTGGTATTTTTTTTTAATCCCAGTGGTCTATTATGTGTTGAAACCTTGACAATTGTGGTGTACTTATTTATAAGGCCCAATCAGTTAGTGATTTTTTTAATTCCAGCAATAATTTCCAAATCACTTGGAATTATAAAATAAAAATTCTTTAAAAGATTTTATGTATTTAGACTAAATGCAAAATGCCTGAAGTGATATTTGTAACACTTTTAATAATTAATTTATATAAAAATCCTTTTTTTTAGATTGTAGTTACATTCCCCACCCTTTTAGAGGTTAAGTCATATTATGTCGTTTTACTATTGAATTATAATAAAAGTTACATAGCGCTAAAATAATTACTTATCTGATAAAATGGAATAAAAATCGTATTTTAAACAAAGCGATCGTCACGCGAACACGCTACTGTCGCGTTACTTATGATTGGCGAACCCGAACGCTTGCTCCCGCCGAGTTCTCTGAACAAATGACTCAACGATCATTCGCGCGGCTGATCGCTTTGATTAGGATAAGGCTCAAAAACGTTTTCATAAGTATTCAATATAAATAAATATCAGATAAAAGTATCTATTACATAAACGGAAATTAGAAGAAAATAAGAGGAGCTCGTGGCTAAATAATAACAGCCGCTCGGGTCGATCTTTAGGTTAAGCCGCGCTTGCCTAGGTTGGTGTGACCACCCATTACATACCGAGTTTCCTCCGTGCCTCGGAAAGCACGTTAAGCCATTGGTCCCGGCTGTCAATTGTCAGTCTTACAACTTTTGGCCAATCGTGAGTCTGACAACCAGTCTTACCAAGGAGTATCGTATTACCCAGTACTAACTGGGTTGTGGAGGTCACATAGGCAGTCGCTCCATGTAAAATACTGGTATTCAGCTGCATGTGGTTAGACTGTAAGCCGACCTCGGCATATGAACGGCTAGGCCGATGATGATATTGGTTTTGAAATTCTCTACCAAATAAGCTTACACTGAATTTGAAACGCATATTATGGCTATACCTATCCTAAATTGTATTAGTAATTTAGTAAACCTACTTTTTAATTACTATGTAATCTCATTTATGTTAGTTTAAAGTAAAAACTGTAAATATAGGTAGTATTTTTAATTGTATACGAAGTTATTAAGCTTGTGTATATAAATGCAATCATGTATAGGGTTTTAAGGTATAATGTATTTAAATTAATGTTAAATTCCGGGTTTAAAAAAACCCTAGTGATTTTGGTTAAAAAAAAAACATTGAATTCAGATATCACAAGATCCAAATAGGTACGGATTAAAATGTCTCGATAAAATGTGAATAGGGAAATTATTAAAAAAAACTTGCTTTACTCCGTGTCCTAATACTAGCGATTGTCCCACGAATATGTTTTCACCGCGTGCATTTGTCACTTATTAGTTCGGGAAACGGAAAGCGCGTCGACGTTAAAATGAACGCTACAGTAGCATATTGGCGTGCCGATCGCTTGTATTAAGACACGGCTTTAGACATATTGTACTGGGAAATCTAGTTAACTGAAAATGACAAGTAAATAAACTATGATTCATTTATTTAAAGATCTATATTGCTATTTTCTAAGCACACAAATAATATTAAAAACAATTTAGTATCTCTTCGATAGATCTTACAGTAGGTACTGTATTTTAATGAAATACAGAAAATAAAAATGCGTAAAAGTGTTTTAGGCCCAATTCCACCACAAATCTTTAAATGCCTTTTACGTTATGGGGGAAGCATGTACAATCGGCCTTCTCTCTAGAGAGGGAATGGGCTATAATCCACCACGCGGGCCCAGTGCGGGTTGGTAGATGTCGCATGTCTTCGAATTTTTGGTTCTAGGACATGCCGGTTTCCTCACGATGTTTTCCTTCACCGTTTTTGAGAGCAGTGGTGATGAAATAAATTACACAAAGTAATGCGCCTGCTTGGGTTCCACGACTTACTGTTCGTAAGTCGGGGTCGCCACCACTGGGCCACCGCTGCTCTTTGATAGGTGAAGCGCCAGGGTATTTAATAGGATTAACTTAGAGGGTTGAGGGCTGTGTTGAAGATTTTAATTATTATAATTCTATAAATACATGTTATGGTCGCGAATCATATTTTAATCAACAAACAACTTGAAACTGACCTGTAAATTCCAAAAAAATCACAAGAAAATTTGAATTTCGCGAGCTGCTACTCTGGCGCTTCTACCTCACTTAAACACCGTTATGTTTTTGTCAATGGTTTGTTAGATGATGGAGACATGATTATGTTTCATATAATTATGTTTAGAACTAATCGCGTTTAGAGATCTGTGGTGGAATTAGCCCAAGTTATTTTTTAAGTGTAAATTGTTACACAAAATAAAATGTATTTACATTTATTGTTATGGTTATATCATGTTTGCCTTAAATATATACAAACAATAACAATTTTATCGTATCTTTAGCGATATAAAAACTCATATTTCATATTAATCTATTTATTCTTATTGTTTTAAAACAAAACATCATTTCATTTGCAACCAAGTCTCTCTGTGGAGCACTGCCCTGATATTTGTAATTATTTAACTTAAATATGTATTTTGTTTAAACATTCCTTTAAAATATTTGATTTGTGTAGAATCAAAATTAAAAATTGTAGGTACAATAGGTACCTACACCTCTGTATTACCCTTCGGGGATTATATGCGTGATGTTGTGTTGTATTCAAAATTATTATAAAGTCCCGACGTTTTTAAATTAAAATTTTGTAAATATTACTTAATGTTATAAATTGCATATAAATGTACCCAGTGGTTTTCTAGAAAAACTGTATTGTTTTCTTTTACTAGTACCCTTATTATAATTACATATTTTAAACTTTAAAACTGGCTTTGAATTTCATTTTCTTTGGAGAAAGAAAAAAATCCAAACAAGCACCTAAGCATTTTACTTTGTGGAATTCATTTCATCACCGCTGCTCTCAAAACGGTGAAGGAAAACATCGTGAGGAAACCGGCATGTCCTAGAACCAAACATTCGAAGACATGTGACATCTACCAACCCGCACTGGGACGTGGTGGATTACAGCCCACTCCTCGTAGGGAGGAGGCCTGCGCCCCAGCAGTGGGAACATTGTAGGCCGATATTTTTTCACACAAGTATGATAATTTCATAATCAGTACTGCATATCCTAAAGTGGACTGTAACTAAGGTGTCTTACCTTATGATTTAAACCACAGTTAATGTGTTTTATAAGACTGTTGTTTACCCATCGTCTAACGGAATAATTAAATTAGCCACAGATTGTAGTGTACATATAAACTAACAATTTCATTGGATGGAGTGAACATCATAATTCTCCCGCCCTTACCCCAATTTTATTTGGGGTCGGCGCAGCATGACTTCTTCTTCCATACTTCTCTATTACTCGTCATCTCAGCAGTCACCTCCTTTCTAGCCATATCATCCTTCACACAGCCTAGTCGATGGGGACCATCCGTTACCTATAGAAAGATCTTCGTGCCTCGAAAAGCACGTTAAGCCGTTGGTCCCGGCTGCCATTTGTCGTTACAGGTAGTCAGTGACCCGAAAGTCTGACAACCAGTCTTACCAAGGGGTATCGTATTACCCATTACTAACTGGGTCGTAGAGGTCAGATAGACAATCGCTCCATGTAAAATACTGGTATTCAGCTGCATCTGGTAAGACTGGAAGCCGACCCCGAAAAGGCTAGGCAGATGATAGTAGCTATATTTTGCAAGTTAAATGATACTTTAACTGACGTTTCTGAGTAGGGACAACTACTAACTTATAATCCCAGTAACAAATATTTACTTAAGTTTTGTATAAATTAAACTAAGTGATTATAACTTTTAGTTTATAAAAGTATATGTGAAAGTTAAAAATGTGCCTTGATGTTATGTTTTAAGCCAATGTATAATTTTTTATATAAAAAAAATTATTACTCATAGAAATAAATTGTATTATACAGATTTATATGGTTTTTGTCTATTTAAAGCCCTTTTCCTCAAACTTAGCTCCAAATATTTTCATTTTTGAGAACTAAATCCCAAGGTCATTGAATATGATATAAAAATAAAGGTTTTTGTGTAAAAAAATGCAAAAAGCCAACGTCACGCGGTGTTCCCAGGCGGTCACCCATCCAAGTACTGACCGCGCCCGATGTTGCTTAATTTCGGTGATCGGACGAGAACCGGTGTATTCAACGTAGTATGGACGTTGGCGAATGCTGGGTTGAAATGACGGTTCTTTATTTGAATACTGAAGATTATTTATTAGAATGAATATTATTATGTTGGAGGCATGACATTATGAATGAAATAATTAATGATAGCGTGACGCTTGGCAGAGGAAAATGGAAGAAAAAAAATTAGGAAAATATGTGGAATATGCAGACAGATTGTGATGAATGCATTAATTTTAAACACCATAGCATTAACGCACACGTGTGCCCTCCACGTCAAACCACAATTTCACATAGCATTTTGTCACATATTTGTGTAGTTTTAGGCGTACAGGGCACGCGCTTGCTTGTCACGTATATGTGACTATGGCGGTCAAAAGGTTAAACAGTCAGTGAAAATTTCTAATAGAAAAACCCAATAATACTTTTGCCCGACTCAGGAATCTAATCTCATGCTCACAGTTGCGCTTGCGATCGCTCGACCAACGAGGCAGTCTAGTAATACATTACTATTACTACTAACTGTACATTATTAACAGATAAAACTTTGAACTTGGCATCGGCGTGAAACAGAGGCGGCAGCAACAAAATGGCGAAGCATTTTGAGATGGAAGCGCCAGTTTAGCCCGCGAAATTCAGATTTTCTTAGGTTTTTTGAAATTTACCGGTCAGTGTCAGGCGTTATGTTAATTGAAATATGATTCGCGGCCTAAACAAATATGACTTTGCAGAGTTATCATTAAAATCATCAATACAACCCCTTTATTTGTTGATTGGTGTTGGTTGTATGTAGATTAAAATCAACATACAGCACAACACTGACCTGCTAATTGAATTTCGTGGGCTAACCAAGCGTTTCCCCGATAAAGTGTTTGGTAGAAATAGACGGCGCTGCTACCATCTGATGCCACGAGATTGAAATATCAATGTTACTTACACATTCAGAACAATGATCGAATTCCATAGATTAAATCGTTTTTGCGTGACAAACAAAAAAACTTTAGGTAAAAATAAAAATTATCCCTACTTCCCTACTAATATTATAAATGCGAAAGTAACTCTGTATGTCTGTCTGTTACGCTTTCACGTCTAAACCACTGAACTGATTTTAATGAAATTTGGTACAGAGATAGAGTTGACCTTGAGAAAGAACATAGGATAGTTTTTATCCCGGACTTTTGAAGAGTTCTCTTGGAAACGCGATATAACCGAACTCGACGCGGGCGGAAAACTAGTGAGAAATAAAATAAATAAAACTTTATTCTTGAAAAATACTAAATACACTAGATAGAACACGTTACACAGCACACAAAACCACGACACAGTTCCATGCACAATATACAAGGCGTCCAAACGACGACGGCAAAGCAAAACAAGAGCATTTGAAAAAGTTGAATCAAATTAGTCCTCAAACTCAAGAATCGAGGGTAAAAGTCTGGACAAATATGATACACCCATAAACATGGTGTTCTTCTCATAGTTACCAACAATATATCGCGGCATCCATGCAAAGCTCTTTCAGTTTTTTTTCTAATTCGTCTTTGTCTTCTCATGCTCTGGGATTCAAGCATTTGTCTCTCTGCTGCAGTTCTACCTTTGCCAGCAAATGATTTATAAATGGTCGTCTCTTTTGCCACGTCCAAAACCGTGGTCAAAGATCCGGAGCCCTTGATAGACTTGGACATGTAAAACTTTTGGGCTCTCCACTTGTGTGTTGCCCATCTCTGCACTTGTTGCAATGTGTCCTTTGGATCTTTCATCCATAGTCGAGTATTTTTGTAACTTTTTTTCGGCTGTGTAATTACTTTAAACAATACCATAAGGACACATGCTACAATTCCTTTTCCCAAATTAAAAATACCTAAAAAGAAATCGGCTAAGCAACTAGTTTCAGCAGCTTCATCCTGTTTATCTAATGCTATCATTTCTTTAAGTTGTTCTTTCTCTTGTTTAGCTCTAACCTTATTTTCTAACCTTCGTTTCCGAAGACGTTCTTTTCTTGCCTTCCTCTCAATTTTACCAACGGTTTTGTCTTTCTCCTTAATTTTTTTTTGTTTCTCATTCTCCAACGCTTTTGCACATCCACATGAACTGGTTTCTGATGTCTTAGGTTCGGCTTCTGGTTTTTTAGTTATAGTTTTCGTTGTGCTTGTTTTGTTTGGAAGATTTTTCTTCAGCGGCAACGTCAACCCGCTTCTCTTGTGATAGTTTGGATTATTCACTGTATACTTTTGTTGTTGTAAGCCTGATAACGAACAACTCGTTTTCTTGGTGGCTTCTGATCCATTCCAGATTTCTGAAGTTCTCTTGAGTCGATCACAAATAAATGTAAACATTGATTTTATTTTTCTTATTTCGTTTGTATCAAAGGGATTCCTTGTCATTCTGTTATGAGAACCTTTTTTGTTTACTTTACTAAATAATTTTGACATCCAATAATACAAGAGATCAACTTGAACTTCTTCATCAGCGTCACTGTCTACGAGTGCGCATGTTGGTTCGGAACATTCTGTCATGTCTTCTTGCCTTTTTTGCACACACTTGCATTTGAAAGTGCTTCCATTTTCACACGCTACTGCACACGTTCCACCAGGGCAAACTTCACCTTCTTTTTCTTTAATTTTCTTATTGATCTCATCAGTATTTAAAATACACATTGTTTTGGCGTCCAACTTGACCTCAAACTGAGGCTCATTCATGTTTGGAAAATCTACACACAAATCCGAGCATTTCTTATATTTTCTTTTAATAAAATTACTGCCACAAGTTCTATCGGTGCATTCTCCTCCAACATCTTTATAATGTTTACATTTACAGTTAAA
Source organism: Eurois occulta (assembly GCA_950022335.1). Taxonomy (NCBI): domain Eukaryota; kingdom Metazoa; phylum Arthropoda; class Insecta; order Lepidoptera; family Noctuidae; genus Eurois; species Eurois occulta. Next base: position 10,365,332 of record OX465505.1, read on the forward strand.
ATTAGTTTTCTTATCTTTAAACATTTTTTGGCAAATTTTTCCTTCGCATTCATCCCGACCCGCGTTACGTGAAGGACAAACACAAGTGGGTTTTATTACATGACTTAAGTTGATCAGTTTGTGTTTTATTTCATCTGGGTTTAAAATACACCTATTGAAAGCATCAACTTCAATTTGTAATGGTTCTCCTGTTTGATCACCAGCATTTTTTGGTGTTTCAATAATACGTTCGCTTATTTCTGTTTTCTTGGCTGTATTCTTGTTTTTTACCTTGTAAGGATCTTTTATTTTGACTGATGGCTCTGCTGTTCGATCACCTGCATTTTTTTGGTCTGTATTAAGACAGAAGCATAAATCCTTGGGTAAATTTTCGTTTTTAATTTCAGAAGGTTGTTTTATTCTGATTATTAGATCTCCTGTTCCATCATCAGCCTTTTCTGGGATTGCAACAAAACGTTCACGTACTTCTGTTTCCTTGGGTAACTTCTTGTGTGTTTTTCTAGAAGTTTCTTTTGTTTTGATTATTGGTTCTCCTGTTTGATTATTTTTTTTATCGAGTTCTGTGACCTTAAAATCTCTTTTGCAAGCTTCGGGGTCACATACTGGTTCACGAATGGTCAGTTTTTTTTTGGATGCTTTTTTTGAATAATTGCACATGCATTTTATTAGACTCTTAAGTTTTGCCACGTCTATCATACTTTTACTTTTATATGCTTCAGGACAAATTCCCTTAGCGCAAATATTCTTGTGCTTGACTTTGCTTTCTCTGTATACTTTTGGTGAGCAAACACACGCTACTTCAGGAACTCCTTTGGGATGGCACACACACGCTACTTCAGGAACTCCTTTGGTATGACAAGCACACGGTACTTTAGGAATTCCTTTGGGATGGCAAGCACACGGAACTTTAGGAACTCCTTTGGGATGGCAAATACACGCTACTTCAGGAACTCCTTTGGGATGGCAAACACACGCTACTTCAGGAACTCCTTTGGGATGGCAAGCACACGGTACTTTAGGAACTCCTTTGGGATGGCAAGCACACGGTACTTTAGGGATTCCTTTGGGATGGCAAGCACACGGTACTTTAGGAATTCCTTTTGTAGGTGGCTCTCCGATTCGATTATCTTCAGTTTTTTTTTCAATTTGGAATGGCTCTGCTGTTAGATCACCTGCATTTTTTTGGCCTGTATTAAGACGGAAACATATACCCTTGGGTAACTTCTCGTTTTTTATTTCAGAAGGTTGTTTTATTCTGATTATTAGATCTCCTGTTCCATCATCAGCCTTTTCTGGGATTGCAACATAACGTTCACGTATTTCTGTTCCCTTGGGTAACTTCTTGTGTGTTTTTTTAGAAGTTTGTTTTGTTTTGATTATTGGTTCTCCTGTTTGATTATCTTTTTTATCGAGTTCTGTGACCTTAAAATCTCTTTTGCAAGCTTCAGGGTCACATACTGGTTCACGAATGGTCAGTTTTTTTTTGGATGCTTTTTTTGAATAATTGCACATGCATTTTATTAGACTCTTAAGTTTTGCCACGTCTATCATACTTTTTTTATATGCTTCAGGACAAATTCCCTTAGCGCAAATATTCTTGTGCTTGACTTTGCTTTCTCTGTATACTTTTGGTGAGCAAACACACGCTACTTCAGGAACTCCTTTGGGATGGCAAACACACGCTACTTCAGGAACTCCTTTGGTATGACAAGCACACGGTACTTTAGGAATTCCTTTGGGATGGCAAGCACACGGAACTTTAGGAACTCCTTTGGGATGGCAAATACACGCTACTTCAGGAACTCCTTTGGGATGGCAAACACACGCTACTTCAGGAACTCCTTTGGGATGGCAAGCACACGGTACTTTAGGAACTTCTTTGGGATGGCAAGCACACGGTACTTTAGGGATTCCTTTGGGATGGCAAGCACACGGTACTTTAGGAATTCCTTTTGTAGGTTGCCCACCGATTCCATTATCTTCAGTTTTTTTTTCAATTTGGAATGGCTCTGCTGTTAGATCACCTGCATTTTTTTGGCCTGTATTAAGACGGAAACATATATCCTTGGGTAACTTCTCGTTTTTTATTTCAGAAGGTTGTTTTATTCTGATTATAAGATCTCCTGTTCTATCATCCTTTTCTGGGATTGCAACAAAACGTTCACGTATTTCTGTTTCCTTGGGTAACTTCTTGTGTTTTTTTTTAGAAGTTTCTTTTGTTTTGATTATTGGTTGTCCTATTTGATTATATATTTTATCAAGTTCTGCGACCTTAAAATCCCTTTTACAAGGTCCTGAAGCTTGCAAAATTTCACATATTGCTTCACGAATTGTCGGTTTTTTTTTCGATGCTTTTTTTGAATAAATGAACATGCATTTTATTAGACTTTTAAGCTTTTTCATGTCTATCATACTTTTACTTTCATATGCTTCAGGACAAATTCCTTTAGCGCAAATATTCTTGTGCTTGACTTTACTTTCTCTATTTTTTTTAGATTTTTCCTTTGGAACTTTTAGTGTTTTTCTATGTGTTCGTGCTTTTTGTGATTTTACTTGTGGTTCTTTTATTTCAAGCCTTGAAGTTTCTTTCAATTTAGATTCATTTAAACATGCGCAATCTAATATACTTGTTTGTTTGTAAGATTTGATTTTAATTGAATCAGCTTCTTCGTTATGTTCATTTCCTTTCGGAGGCCATAAACAAATGGATCTAGTTCGACGCCTTCGTTTTCTTTGCAATCTGTTCGATTTTTGTGTTTGCATATTTCCTTTTAGTAGTTCCATGTTTTCGTTTTGTAGTTGCATATTTTCTAATTCATTTAACTCAAGTCCTATGCAAGGGCATGTGGAATTTGATTGAGGTTCTTGCCTGGTGTTTTTTATTCTTGAAGTTTCTATTTTATCGGTATCATATTTAACTTTTGGCTGCGTGTTAGCCTTGTTTGTTCTAAAAATCGTTTTTTTGTCTTTATGAGGAGTTACATCAGTTTGTGCCACCGTGTCACTATACATGATTTTTCCTCTCATACATTCACACTTCGGAACGTCAACATTTGTGTTCTTTTTTTTGCTACTGAGCCATTGCTCGATTGATTTTATATTATTTCTCTGAGGACTTTTGTGCCGAGTCTCTTTCTTACCATATGTTTCGCATTTTAACTCGGCTATGATCTTTTTACCTTCTATTTTTCTTTGAAATAATATTCTTTGTTTGGGCGTATTGGAATCCCCTTTCATATTAACAAAATTGACGAAATAACTAGGTTCTTGTCTTTTATCATTTATGCTGCCTTCAGGGTGGGTGAGATAATGTTTGTCTAAAGTATTAGTTTGTTTTGGGGGACATGCGGCATTATGAGTGAGGAAATACTCTTGTAATTTTTTCACTGCCTTCTCACCAAGTACTTGTTGTAAAGTGCTATTGTCCATGCAGTATTCTAAGGCTTGCTTTTCTTTGCCGTGCCCCATGTTTTAGGATTAACTAAAATTTATTGTCTCACCCGAGGCAGTATAATGCAATGTTTACGTATTTATTACGTATTCATTTTTATACGCTAAATTTTGATCATCTTAAACGATGTTAAGTATATAGTTATTTTTGCTTATATAATTATATATTCTATTTAGTCATGTCAAATAACAATGATAAAAATTATTTGATTGATCGACTGTCAAACGGTGTTTCTTTTTCATAGGAATATTGTTTTCAATACTCTATGTTTTCAATGGGTTAATCAGTCCTATAGACAATCTATGGTAAAGGCAGGCCCAGATCGACTCGGTAGTTTCCAAGCGCCAATTAAGAGCTTATAGTATGACCACTTTGAGTGTGCAGTTCAAGGTGACGTTACTTGTCAAGAAAATTTCCGTCGTTACGTCAAACTTGGTACATTTATTTTAGTTCTGTGTTTTCCCCCCTGCACAGATAAGTTGGTTGAAGTGTACGAGATGCGCTTATGTTCCACACACTAAAGCCATAGAGAGACATCTAACGGGGAGTAGCGGAACTGTTGAATTATAGGCATTGATAACACAATGAAACATCTTCAAAGTGACTTAAATATTTAGCAGGTAATCGTCATCAACGATATTTTATTATTTACAAATAGCTATTGCCCGCGACCTTTGTTCACGTGAAACTATAATAAAATAATTATTGCTTCCCTATTTGAATCGGATTTTGTTAACAATTTCAATGGTTTAAATTTTTTTGCACGGAACCCTAATCCTTTTTTCTAAAATAAAAGCAGCCTTAGTTGCTCCTTCTTAGTTATAACATCATCCGTTATCTGCCAGTTAAGACAAAAAAGCACATCAAGCTACTACAATCTGTCAAATTTCTTTAACAGATTTTCATCTTTATTGCTAAAGTATTAGGTTCAAGGTTGATTGGGAAAATTTGACAGTTTCGGGTAGCTTGACCTGCTGGCGTCTGTACTGTTAAGTACTGCCGTATATACTTTTGAAACTACACATACTACTGTTATTTTGGAATTACAGACTCTCCAATTTTATTTAGTTGTAGCAGATATCTAGACAAGGTGAATAGGGCTGAGGGACTGTTCGAAAGAGATACCGCGGCCCTGGAATACAAAGGGCAAAAGAAGGCATATGGATAGGATTTAGTCAGTAAAAGTCTGACACACCCAAAAAAAAGTTAAAATAAAAGTTACTTTTATTATTGCAAGAGACATCTGTCGGCGAGTAGCGGAACTATGTAAATGAGTGTTGTTGCGACATAACGTTGACAGATGGCAGTATAAGCAAAGTTGTTAAGGCGACTGCTGAGCATGTGGTCGCAGGTTTATTTATAAGAATAGAAAATAATATTATTGCTGTTGTAGGTGAGTCACAAATAAAGGTGGTAAAAAATTAAAAATGTATCTCTACATATTACATAACAATACGGGTGGCAGGGATACTAACGCGAAAACGGTTCGAAAAAACGGTTAAAAAAATCAGCTGTTCCTTACATTTTGACCGTGTAAGTATTGCACTTTTGTAGGAAATAGCAGATTTTTTCTAATAATTAATCGATGAAAAATTTCTATATAATAAGTTTATCAGCAGCACGTAGTCTGTCTGTCATGATTGATGGCAACAGGCTCGCTTTATGTCTACTGTACACCATTATCCAACCCCTCAAAATCTTCTGTTTCCTTTCTTGCCGATTTTATTAAAGTCAGTGGGATCCAGTAAGTGTCCAATTAATGGCGTTCTTTATGTTTCCAAAACTGCAGTAAGGTGGGTGGACCATGGAAGGCCACTCTAACGAGTAAACACATTTTATTCGTTTATTTACTGGATAAAGGAAGGAAACAAATTATAAAGTAATACTTTGTTTTATTGTGCACCATATAAATCACTTTTTTTTTACTTAACTTTAATCACTATTTATAAAACTTAAGTTTTATTAAGCTCTTCCAAATGGCCTTGCAAGGAACACGGCTCCAAACAAGGCCAATTTTATACATCAGTCGTTAAACTTAAAAATAGAGTTGTAATATTATATATATCCGCTTTTACTAAAACAACATAATAAGCTCTATCATTTAAGCGAAACATTAATGCTCAATATAGTTTTATCATCTATAAAAAACTCAACGAAAATTACTTGAACACCATCGTGTAACTAAGAATATATTAATGGAAATTATTTAACAATAGTTGTAATGAGTATTATAATGGCATCAAATAACTTGCCAACGCGTTTTATCATAAAATTAAAAACTTTTTTTTTTACCAAAAATGGCCTTCTTATGGGTCCGTTCTTTGTAAGGCCAAAATGTTCCTAAGAAGGCCAAACTAACAATCTATACTGTTTGATATTAATTAAGTACCTATAATTAAATAATAGAAACTACAGACTACTGTAATTATATAAAAATATTATAATTATAAAACATTGTTTTAACTGTAAGTAAGTAAGTTAGTGTTCATATGTTCATGGTTTGTAAATGTTCCTTGTAAGGCCCATGTACCATAGCAAGGCCAACCGTCAAATATTTGATTGGCCTTATAAGGAACCACCGGCTTTCCTAGGAACACTACCAATATTTTAACTTAAATTGAGGCAAAACTATGTTTTTTATCTTTAGTACCATAAACATATCCTTATACGACAATTCACAGTAAAAAAATATGAGATAATAATATGTTTTTGACTAAAAACGTACGTTTTGCTGTGCGCGCGAATTACAATTGTAACGTCGACGACCGAAGTCTACGAAGTGTGAGATCGCACTGCCACAATAGCGGCGCGATCGACTCGCCGCCGCGTGTGTGGCCTTAAGTTTGATGGATCTTAGTGTGTATAGAAGGAATATGTCTTTACATGTCAATAACTACGACTTTTTAGTATTTGGCCTTCAAAGGAGCGTGGCCTTCCATGGTCCACCCACCTTAGTATGGATACTAAGGACATTCCAGCAAGTGGGTTATGTTCTGGACAGTACAACACTGTTTACTTCTTATGTAATGGGTGTAAAAATACCCTTAACGAAGCCGAAAGGCACTTGTTCTCCCCGTCATTGCGATCATTTTTTTTTTGTTTTAGTAGTTCTATATCAAAATCAAAATCAAAATCAAAATATTTTTATTTCACATAGGCCTACATGGGCACTTATGAAACGTCGACAAAAAGGTGCACGGTTCGGGTTGGTCGTTTCCTATGGAGAAGAACCGGCAAGAAACTCCATGGTTACTCTTTTAAAATGATTAGTTTTACAATATTATCATGTTACAGCATTAGTACTCAAGTATGGGGGGACAGCATAGGCCCGACAATAAGTCGTTGCTTACTACACAAGAAAAACGGAAAACAAGATAAGAGGTTAACAAAAGTTAACACACATCTAGGAATCTACAAGGCCTACACTGTTCACACATTCACAAACAATCGTTAAAAAGAATCTATACAAAGGCAAGAAAATATTATAAAAGACTAAATTAAACAAGTGACAAAAATATTGTCATCAGTGCTGCAACTATTCTGAACAAAGGGTGTTTAAGTGATGTGATGACCATTGTAAAAAAAGAGAAAAAAAAAAAAAAAAACCATTGTAAATTAAAATGAAAAGAAAAAAAAAATTGATTGAGAATAGTTAGAGACATCCACATATTTGTGCTGTTTATGAGCTACCAGGGAAGCCGCATGCGCAGAAGGAACTAAAGCCAAACCTATTTATCTTCAACGTAGTCCTTGATTTTGTAATATGCTTTTTTAATAAGGACACGTTTAATGTAATTTTTGAACTTTCCATCGGTCAGTTCTATAACTGACTTAGGTAATTTGTTATAAAAACGTATACTGTTAATAAGAAAAGACTTACTAGTTTTTGTTAACCTGAATTTGGGTATTACAATTTCGTGTTTACTGCGTGTATTAATATTGTGGAAGTCGCTTCTAATTTTGAAAAGCCCTCGGTTTTTGCGGACATATAAAATACATTCTAGGATATAAAGGGAAGGCAGAGTCAGTACATCGATCTCTTTAAATTTTTCTCTGAGGGACTCGCGAGGACCCATTTTATAGATCGCGCGGACTGCCCGCTTTTGTAAAATGAAAATTGAGTCAACGTCTGACGCCGATCCCCACAGCAGAATGCCATAAGACATAATACTGTGGAAATAAGCATAGTATATTAACCTAGCTGTAGCTGCATCAGTTAACTGCCTTATTTTCCTTACTGCATATGCAGCTGAGCTTAACCTACCCGAAAGAGTTCTAATGTGCGGTCCCCACTGCAATTTTGAATCGATAGTAATCCCTAAGAATACAGTTTCCGCTATAACATCAAGTTTTTTGCCGTCAAGATTTAAATTTATATCCCGTTGAGGTACATTTGGTAAAGAGAATTTTAGACATTTTGTTTTGTTCGCATTCAGTAAAAGATTGTTAGCTGCGAACCATTTCGAGAGAACAGTTAGACTTTCGTTGGCATGTAAGACATCCGTATCCTTTCTATCTATTTTAAAAATTAGCGAAGTGTCATCAGCAAATAGAATTATATCCGATAATTTGGCCATCATGTAAGGGAGATCATTAATGTAAACAAGAAATAGGAAAGGCCCGAGAATTGAACCTTGGGGCACGCCCATCTTTACTAGAGACCCGGAGGACGTCGCCCCATTTACATTTACTTTTTGCTGCCTGTTTGATAAATATGAGAGAACAAGATCAGCAGCTTGTCCACGAATTCCGTAGTGGTGTAATTTACAGATCAGTGTGTTGTGGTCGACGCAGTCAAACGCTTTTGAGAGGTCACAGAAAATACCAATGGCATCCTGGGACTTCTCCCAGGATTCCAGAATGTGACTGATGAGTTTTACTCCCGCGTCTGTTGTCGACCTACCCTTCGTAAAACCAAACTGTTGACTATGCAGAATCCCATTTGAGTTGAAGTGAGACAGCATCTGGTCCAGCATTATTTTTTCATAGATTTTACTCAATGCTGGAAGCACAGATATAGGTCTATAATTAGAGGGGTCACCCTTACAACCCGATTTGAATATTGGTATTACTTTACTATGTTTCATTAAGTCAGGAAACTTGCCGCTATCCAAACATTGATTGAATATGCCAGTTAGGAGAGGAGCAATAGAGTCAATAATATCCCCAAGAACTTTGACGGATATCCCCCATAAGTCTTCAGTATTTTTTATGTTTAGACTTTTGAATGCATTTATAATTGTATCAATACATATTGGTTTAAATTTAAAGTTTGGAATGTCCTTAGTAAAGTTTTCTTTAAGAAGTGCTTCAGCTAATTTAGATGAAGAGGGGAGAGATTTCGTAACCTCTAACGGAATATTGGTAAAGAAATTTTCTAGAGTCTCAGCGACTTCTAGCTTATCAGAAATAGTTTGATTATTTATTTTCAAAGACAATTCATTCTGATCTCGTTGTTGTGTCTTTCCGGTTTCTCTATTAATCACCTGCCACACGGTTTTTATTTTATTATTAGAGGTACCAATTTTGTTGACTATTAATTGAGATTTTGCTTGAGCGCAGACACTTTTGAATATTTTTGAATAGCTTCTAACATAAGTGTGAAAAGCTTGATCTGAAGTCAGAGATTTTTCGTGGTATAAATTATATAGAATATCTCTGCTTATCCTTATTCCCGTAGTGGCCCATTCACTAAATTTAGATTTGGAATTAACTTTAACTGTTTTTACAGGACACGTTTTATTAAATTCTTGACAAACTGTAGAAAATAATGTACCGTAATTTATATTGGGGTCTTTTGAATCAAAACTAGCGTTAGATAGATTGCAAAGAACATTATTTTTAAACGATTTTAATTTATTTTTAGTAAGAGGTCTTAATCGAATTGTTTTGGCTAAGGTTAACTTTTTGTCTAACTCAAAAGATACAAGTTGACCAGTATGGTCTGACCTAACACCACTAATTAAGGACGAATCTTTTACTTTACAATTAGTAAATACATTATCTATGCATGAAGCTGAAGTTGCTGTTATTCTGGTTGCTTCATTAAATAAATATTTTAAATTGAATGATTTGAACAATGAGATGAGCTTACATCTTTCTGGTGAATTGACCAATAGATCAATATTTAAGTCTCCACAAACAAAAACTAATTTATTATCTCTGAAAAGTTTACTTAATATTTCTTCCATTGTGATTAAAAACAATGACAAGTTTGATGCTGGTGGTCTATAGACACATAAGAAAGTATGCCCTTCAACCTCTGCACATGCTACCTCACATAAGCGATCAACAGAGTAAGCAGTGATATCCTTCCTTTCCTTATATCTAAGACAGCTATTACAAAGTATTAGGGTACCACCACCCACGGTGGATCTGTTGTACGCACTGGCAACTGAAAAATTATTCACATTAAACAACATCCTATCTGGTTTAAGCCAAGTTTCACAAAAACATAAAATATCCATGTGGTATTTGTCTACTAACATTTCCACGTCTAAAATTTTGCCGGAGAAGCGATTTATATTCTGATGATAAAGTAAAATATTACTATTCATCTTCTCTTTTGTCGGCTCTAATAGTTTAAAGAATCTACTACAGTATTATCAGCAATACGAGATAATACTGTGTCATCACTTAACCTACTCTCAGTTAAATTATCAATAACTGCGTGTATATTATAAGCTAACAATGTAGCCAGCAAATGTTGACTTTTTTTGGGAAGAAACATATGTTCCCGAATCAAAACAAAATCTCTAACAAAATTGTTAGTATCAAAAAACAATAAACGGTCACTATGACGACATGATAAAATATGCATCAGGTTATTTATACCAGAAATATAATCATTCTCTTCATCAAGTAAATAGTCAGAGTATGGCAATGCACATAATATTAATTTTCCTAATCTTAACTTAAGAAGGGTGTCAATACCATTAACTATGTCCTTTTTTGATATACTAAGGCTATTTCCAATTAAAAGTACTACAGTAGACTCCTCATTCAATTGTGTGTGTTGAATTTTATGAATGAGCTCTCAAAGAGCCCTGATGGGTTAGGGGCAGCTTTTTATGAGCCTAGATGTGGTGAAAGAGGTTGTTTTAAACTAAACAATAGTAATTTATCAATAATGACATTGGAACTAACTGCAATCTCAGAAGCTCTAACTTACGTGAAGAACAAAGGTTACAATAAAGTAGTTATTTTCACAGACAGCAAGAGTGCCTTACAGCATATAGCTCGATGCGCCTCTGGGTACAGAGGTGGTTCGAAAGCTTATGCCATTCTAAGGCAAATCTTGGAGTCTAATTATAATAATAGGGAGATAAGGTTACAGTGGGTTCCATCTCACATTGGCTTACCGGGAAACGAGGAGGTTGATTTACTAGCGAAAAAATCGGCTTTAGAAGGTTTAGTTATTGAAGTTAAGTGTCATTACACCGAAATTTTAGGTAAATATAAATTAAATTGTCATAACATGTGGAAAGAATATTTTGATAAAAAGTCTCAAGAAAAGGGTATTTGGTACAAAACTTTACAATGCGAACCTCCTCGGATTCCCTGGTTTACCGATGTGAGAATCAGTAGAAAATATATAGTCATAGCACATAGGTTAAGAACGGGACACATGCCACTTAACAAGTTTGGCTTTTTGATGAAAAAAGTGAGTAGCCCAAATTGCGAACAGTGCAGAACTGTGGAGGATGTACATCACTTGCTAGTGGAATGTGTCCGTAATAGCAGAGAAAGGGACGCTTTGATGGCCGAATTAAACACCAACAGGTTAGATCTAGGCGCTTTTCAAAGCCTCATATCGAAACCATGTAGTGCGGAAGCTATTCAAGTTTATAAGTTTATTTACAATTCTTTTAAGTAACATATTTAGTTTATAGTAAGTAATAAGTAATATAGATTTATTGTTATGAATTATTGTTATCATGTTTATGTGTCACGATGGGGCTGGCATGGTCAGGTATGTAAGACCAAAAGCCCCTAAATAAATAAAGATAAAAAAAAAAAAAAAAAAAATGAATGAGCTCATTGAAATGCAGGTTATGATGGCAATGGTTCACTACTGTATGTTTAGAACGGTTATTTAACAATGATCCAAAACCAGTTCCTAGTCTATCATACCTGGGAACTTTCTAGTTACGGAGATATTGGGGGTCAAAGTTCCAACTTTTACACACGTGTTTTTTTAATGTTATAACTTTACTTTAAATACCTCCATGAGCCGCGTACTATTCAAGTATCTATCAGCACAATACTTTGAGTGCGTTGCATTGAGTCCTACAGTAAAACGTGGTTTTTCATCCAAAAAAAAGGCATTTCCTAGCAATTTTTTTTACGTAGTTTGATGTACAGAATGCTTGGTTGACGGCTTCGTAAATAGTAGGTATATGAAGAACCGATTGTAAACGTGTAAACATCTTCATCCCCCATAGAAAAGGGAGGATCCTCTGACCAGACGGGTGTTGTGTCTGGTGGGCTACTGCCCGACAGTTGTTGTCGGGTTTTTCTATATAGTGTTAAGTCGCGGATAACTAATTTTGAAGTTAGTTCTTTATTTGTGACATAGATGGCGCTGTAGTTCTTTTCATATAAACCACACCGTCCGGGGAGACGGTTTGGCTATGTGGGGCTTGCGCCCACTAAAAACACCACCGTGAGCCTACTTTCGCCTTTGCGGATGGGCCGTGAGAACTGCTACGCATGACGTTCGCGACCCATTCAGCGCAGCCTGCCCCCGGGCACCAAACTAGGCTCCTTTGGCGATGTCAAGGTTCACCTGACGTCGCCTCTACTGGTGAGGGCCGTGCAATGCGACGACGATAGACTCCTCGATTTATCGCCCGCTGGCACCTCCTAGGGTGGCATCAGGTCGCCATGGCGCCTCCTCCGCCTGACCTCCTGCGACAAATCGCGTTACCGAGGGAGTCTTCCTCCCTGACGCGCTCCACCGCCTCCTTCTCCGAGACGACGTCCTCGCAGAAGGACGCTACCGCTTCCCATGCCCCCCTGCTGTCGACCATGGAGTTGGCTACGGCCGGCAAGAAGAAGTCTGTCCCGATTGCTGCTGCGAGAGCACGTCGCTGCACCACCCAAGCAGGACGATGCTCGAGGGTGTGAAGCGTCGTGTCCTCGCTGCAGCCGCACTGGTGACACTCGGGAGTCGCCTCCCGTCTGGCCACTTTGTGCAGATAATTATACATCAAGTCTGTTCAACCTCAAGACCCGAAACAGGTAATTTCACTTAGATTCATACAGAACACAGTCCATTAATAGGTGGTGTAAGTCTTCAACAACTCCACACTATGTTATGCTTACGACGCAAATCACTACATAGTATAAAACAAAGTCGCTTCCCGCTGTCTGTCCCTATGTATGCTTAGATCTTTAAAAATGCACAATGGATTGTGATGCGGTTTTTTTTAAAAGATTGAGTGATTCAAGAGGAAGGTTAATATGTATAATACATTCATAATATAGTAGAGAAACACTGATCATTTTAGAGGTTTCTAATGTGATGTCGTAAATAAACACATTTTTTTTGCTGCGCTTACATTGCAAACGCTGGCTGAGCCCTACGAGATAGATCAAAATAATGTACTACAGTATTGTACGCTTTTAAAAGGTCTACAAAAAAGACTGCGATGGTGTATACATGTCTATTTCTTAGGGATAACCCCCAATCACCATTTTTTATCCTTTACTTTTTACGAGAAATAATGACTTATTTACGAAGCGATTTTAAGCAATACAGCATTAATCCTTATCTAATTAAGTACCTTAAATACATTGTGCATTTAATATAATATATTAATATGGCTCTTTACAGCATGTAATTTAAATGAATATTTTCGAGAAATTACAGATTTAAAATGCAGGGACATAGCGGTTGCGGCGTTACTGGCCGGGGGTGGTATATATTTAGTATCAGCATTGCACCCGTGCGAAGCCGGGGCGGGAGGCTAGTGATAAATAAAAAGGTAGCAAATTTTCCTCGTCAAACGAGTAAAAGTCCGTTCAAATTGGTACGGACAAACTGTCGACACCGGACAGTGGGGGATACCTATCTACATTAATACATTCTATGTCAGAGTCCGGTTTGTTCGAACCACAAAGAAGTGGTTTTTTACGTCAGAAAGGGTGGTCAACTACCTTTGCAATAATTAATTGATAAAATTAACATATTTAACAGGAAATTAAGAAAGAATCTCTCGTAGCAACGGAACCTCGTAACAAAACATGTTAATTTTAATTAATTTAAGTTTAAAAATGACGCAAATGCGACATTGGGAAAATTACTGTATCTGACAAATTAATTATAAATTCACAACAGGTGAATTGAGTAATTTTTCCAAGCGTTATTGAATAACAAACCTTTTTTTTTATTCATAAAAGATTTGACACATTGTAAAAATGTTATGAATAATATACATATCTTTTCGTCTCGCACATGAAGGGTCCCGTACCCCTTTAATGTTTAACTTTATTTTATTTTTATTATTTGTTGTTGTCGAAAATCTCAAACATCTATTATTAAGGTTTTTTTTATATTTAACGGGCCTACTCTTGACCTCAATCTTGTCCTGAGGACAGAGATGAGGTCGACGATGGAAAGAGCTAACCCGAAAGAAGCCTATTATCTCGCGACTTGAAACAGATTTGGGTTATTTGAACTCGGGAACACCGATGCCGGCAGGGAATTCCGAGAAACTCACGTCCCAGCCGCCGCGGGAGAAGCACCGGGGGCCACGTCGTGATGGCTCTCGGCCACCGTAGGCGCGGGCCTGTGGACGGTGAGTAATGGGCTAGCTCGCCGTCCGTCCGTCGTATGACGACAGGCCGTGTCGACGGCGCGTTCGTGTTCCACGCGCGCCTCAAAGAGATGTCAACAAACATGAGGGGCTCGCAAGGGCCGATGCCTGCCAGGGCTGCGGGACTGTTCGAAAGCGATACCGCGGCCCTGGAACATAAAGGGCAATAGAAGGAACATTGATGGTTTTTTGTCAGTAAAAGTCTGACACTCCCTTCCGCTCCGCCCAGAGCGGGAGGAGTCATTTGATGATTTCCCATCCGAAAAAAAAGGCAGGGAATTCCACTCCTTGGCTGCGCATAATGAAAGATGTAGCAAAGCGCTTCGTGCGAATGTGTGAATATATCAACAATGTATGCGTGATAACCCGCTGTACGTGAGCTCGTGGAGTTTTTGGACAAATCACCTTTTTTTTTATTACAAAATGTGCCTGCTCTTGATCTCGATCACGCCTAGTGGAAAGCGATGGATGAGGTCTATGATGAAACGAGCGTGCCCAGAAGATGCCTGTTCACTCTTGCTTTGAAGGCAGACTGGTGACTGAAATAATACCCGACCAGTATATTGCCACCTGCACAGCTCTGTTGTTGGCTTCGTTTAAATACTGGAAGGTGCAAGTTGCTGTGCAGGATGGGCAAGAAAGGAGGTGGGGCATATCCTGCAGAGGGGCTCCACACTGACATTGTATTGGGGACGAGTCGATGATACCCCATTTGGCCAGATTATTTTTACAGCGGCCAATCTGTCTGTAAAAGATCGACAAGCATGCAACTTTACAACGGTGGGCCAGGCTATAAAGCTTGGTATTCACCAGCTTATTGTCACCAATGAGCCTCTTGGCTCTGCTATGAACAGAGAAGAAAGGATTCAAAAGACTCAGCTCTATGACAGACAGACGGACAGACAGTATGTACCTTTGACCCTCGGGGTAAGGAACCCCAAAAAGATTTGACACATTATAAAAAGTTATGAATAAATACATTTTATTTTTTCGCAAAATAAAAAAACAATTTTCACAATGAATTTGATTAAAAATGGCTACTCTATTATATTTGTGCTGTCATTTTGTCAAATAAATCTTGCTGTCAATAATTTTTGGCATAATTAGGTATGCAAATAAGGCTAGACATTTTGAAATTAATAATTTGACTATAAATTATGCGACATAATATTGCAGTTTTGAATAACTGAGAGCTATCGATCGTCTAGGATTGCAGTTTTTTTTAATTATACGTCTGCTTATTTGGCTACAGTGGTTTTGCAACCTTATTGTTAAAACAATAAAGATGACAGCCAGAATCAACGGCTTAATGTGCTTTCCAGGACACGGAGGGAACTCGATATTCCCTAATGATGGGCACCCATCTACGGACCGAGGTGTCGCTGTTATTTAGCCACGAGTTCCTCTGAATACTTACTAGTATTTTACCCATGTAAAATACTAGTAAGTATTCAGAGACTGGCTAACCTAACGTCTAAAACTCAGTTATTGGGTAAAACGATACTCCTGGTAAAGACTGGTTGTCAGACTTTCGGGCCACTGCACTGACTACCTACCCGTTACTACTGTCAAAGATAAGTAAGAAGAGGCCTCCACATCTGCTTACCTATTCACGCAATGCTGGCGTTAAGTTATTATACACTGAACATTTCCCATGGTTTGTACTCATTGACATAGATCAGTGTTGTAATCTTCGATATTACTAAACGCTCATTAAAAATAATGGTCTGGTTAACTCATTAATAAGATTTTGTACATTTAGTCAATTTTTGAGTAAGTAACCTACGCAATTAAGTCATGTAAGTAGATAATGTAATTATCACATGATAATCAGCTTAATATATCGTTCCCATGGCTGAGACACGCCTCCTCTCTATGAGAGGGAGTGGGCTATAATCCACCACGCGGGCCAAGTGCGGGTTGGTAGATGTCACATGTCTTCGAATGTTTGGTTCTAGGACATGCCGGTTTCCTCACGATGTTTTCCTTCACCATTTTGAGAGCAGTGGTGATGAAATAAATTAAACAAAGCAAAGTCTCTGTGACTGTGTGACTGCCTCGCAGGGTATAGTGGTCGTAAGCGCGACTGCTGAGCATGGGTTCTATTCCCAGGTTTGGCAAAGTGTTATTTGGTTTTTCGATCAGGGATTTCTCAGTAGCAACCACAGAATCTGGATTTGTGCCCGGTTGAGGGCAATAGGCTCGCCCTATAGCCAACACATCAAAAATATCGAAGTAAGTAGGAAAAAATTCGCGGTCAAGAGTTGCGTTTATAAACATTTAAACTCACATACACAAACAGCCAGACCCGGAACAACTACCTGTAGGTCATATAAATATTTGTTGCGTGCGGGGATCGAACCCGCGACAAGCAGCGCAGCAGTCAATCGCTCAGCCACTGTGCCAACCCTGCCGTCATTGACACTACAACTACCTGTAGGTCATATAAATATTTGTTCCGTGCGGGGATCAAACTCGCGACACGCAGCGCAACAGTTAATCACTCAGTCACTGCGCCAACCGTGCCGTCATTGACTCTAATAGCTCGTGAACGCAGTTTAGATGTTCTGGTCTTGTTTACATGCATTTAATGACATTGACTTTTAAAGGGAATGGACTGTCTTGGTATGGATATGTGATGAGGAGGGACGAATGGCATGTGACTAAAAGAGTGATGAATATAAACGTTGATGGATGGAGAGGGCGAGGAAGACCAAGGAAACGATGGAAAGATTGTGTGAGCAATGATATGAAAGAAAAAAGAGTAAATGATAGCGTGACGGTTGACATGTAGAATGGAGGACGAAAACGTGTTGCGCCGACCCTCAGTAACATGGGACAAGGGCTGGAAAATGATGAATGAAATTGACTTTCAGAATATGCCAATTGCAATCCCCGATTCAGCTCAACCTAGATACAAATCGCCATTATCGACTACCCACATCCATAACAGCCTAGCCTGACCCATTCACAAACACAACACCTCACACTTATCGCAAATTTATCCTACTTCAGAAGTGTGTTTGTGTTTAGGTGCCGACCAACACCTACGCAATTGCTACAATGTTTCATAAGGTCCTGGCAATGAGAAGACCATTGATTATTTCAATTGCTCTTAACTTCAGCAAGGTCAATAAGCACATATTAGGAGCATAAAAATAATCAGCAATCTGCAACGTGTTTTGTTAGGGTTCCGTACCTGTAAAGGTAAAACGGAACCCGTAATGAATCACTCACGTGTTTATCTGTCTGTCTGTCCGTCTGTCACAGTCAATTCCTCTTTTCTTGTTTTTGTGTAGTAAGCAACGACTTATTGTCGGGCCTATGCTGTCTCCCCATACTTAAGTACCTACTAATGCTGTAACCTGTAACATGATAATATTGTAAAACCAAATCATTTTAAAAGAGTAACCATGGAGTTTCTTGCCTGTTCTTCTCCATAGGAAACGTCCAACCCGAACTGTGAAACTTTTCGTCGACGTTTTATAAGTGCCCATGTAGGCATCGTGTTACATATTAAATGAAAGAGCTCATTGTGAACATATCGAATATATTTTTTTATAATTAATATTAATAATTTTACGATAAGCAGTTTTAAAGTTATTTAAAAAAAAAATGAAAATTCGACAATTGGCTATTTTCCCCTCTTAACTCCGAAACTACAGGGCCGAAAATTTTGAATAATATAAAAAAATAGTTATTTGCCTATAGATTGTAGGAAAACCTATTATAAATCTATGGTTACAAAAGGCTAGATTCAAAACAACTTACGGAATTTAGATAATTTACGTACGGAACCCTCTCCACGCGATTCTCCAGTCAACACGCGTTCACGTCGAAATATCGGGAGCTAAAAATCATGAACAATCACGGAAGCTATCCCGTAAGTGACAATAAAAGTTTAATCGTGACATTATCAATTAAAAAAAAAACATAGACCATTTTAGGGTAACCAACGGGGCCCTATTACTAAGCCTCTGCACGGTCCGTCCGTCCGTCTGTCTGTCAGAGGGCTGTATCTCACGATCCGTCATAGGTCTACCTATGATGGAAATGTAGTAGATTTTTTTATAGAATATGTATTTTGTTGCCGCTTTAACAACAAATAATAAAAATAAATTAAAGCGGGTTGCTATACTACGATGGTACGGAACCCTTCATGTGCGAGTGCGACTCGCACTTGGCCGGTTTTTTTTCAGTAAGGTCATGAGGTCTCTGTTCGATTCCCAGGTCGTGCAAAGTGTGTTTCTACAAGAAATTCCTTAGTATCAGCTCTAAGTCTGAATTTTATGCTGGGCCCCTAATACATGTGACGTAATAAAATATACTTAATAGTTTTAAAAAAATATAAAACCCGCCTTAGAGTGACGTTATTTTATTTCTCGTAATCTTCTCAGCAAAGCCTTTCAATTGATACCCATATTTATCCTCTTCTTCTTCGTTATGCCCTGACTGATGAGGCATAGCATAGCATAATGTTGCCTATAATGTTCCCACTGCTGGGCCACACGGCCTCCTCTTTATGAGAGGGAATGGGCCACCAGGCCCAGTGCGGGTTTGTAGATGTCACATGTCTTCGAATTTTCGGTTCTAGGACATGCCGGTTTCCTCACGATGTTTTCCTTCACCGTTTTTGAGAGCAGTGGTGATGAAATAAATTTCACAAAGACTTACTGTTCGTAAGTCGGGGCCGCCACCTCTGGGCCACCGCCACCCACCGCGACCACATTATGACGTCTCCAAGCCATGCGGTCTCCTGCAAAGTAAACTGCTCGGTTTAGGCTGCCTCCAACAGCCTTCTTGATCGCGTCTGACCATCTTGCCTGTGCTCTGCACCTGCTGCCCACCCAGTATTATAAGCCTTTCCTGAAAATGCCTACGCGAACGCATAATATGTCCGAAACAGCTGAGGGTACGCTCCAGGCAGATTGTGGAACACCGTTTGGTGATGCTGACAACCAGTCTTCCCAAAGGGTTTCGTGTTACTAAATCATGGAGGTCAGATAGGCAGTCGCTCCATGTAAGACACTGGTATTCAGCTGCATTCGGTTAGACTGGAAACCGACCCCAACATCCTAACTTCCTAACTAATATTATAAATGCGAAAGTACCTAAGTTTGTTTGTTTGTTACCTTTTCACGCCTAAACTACTGAAGCGATCATCCTGAAATCTTACATATACCTACGTTGTCAGGTGTACAGAAACGGACATAGGGTACCTTTCATCCCGAAAAAAAGTACTGTTCCCGATGAAAACAACAATAACGTTCTTATGATAATAGATGGCGCTACGTGTCTATCGAATCATGATTGAATTATTTGATTACAAGTAGTATATGCACAACTCGAATAGATTGTCAAATTCTAAATAAACACGAGTGAAGCCGCGGGCAAAAGCTAGTACCTACTTGATAAGGGTAGTACTTTAATAAATCCTATATAATAGACGCGAACCTATTGCCATTGTTGTTTAGAATTTCCTTATCGAAAAACCCAATAACACTTTGCTTGCTGCTTTGTTATACTGGAAGCCGTCCCCAACTAGGTAGATGATGAAAACTATTTCACATAACCGACACCAAAAAACGAAGTTATGCGTTTGCGCAAACACACTCCAATTCTACCAAAGTTTTATGTAAATCATTAAGATAAAGATGTTTCTTCGCTACTCTGTAGTTTTTAAGTAGGTACTACATTAATATATTAAAATGGTGTTTTTGTGTAAGGCTGGGTAGAAAAGTGTCTTTACAGACAGACGGTCAACAAAGTGATAAGGATTCGTTTTCGGTAAATGTAAGGTTTTCTTTTTCCTATTGAGGTACGGAACCCTAAAAAAAAAGAAAATACTCAAGGGGGTTACTATCACGTCATCATCGTCTTAAAGCAGGAGTAATTCCAGTGTGGGAAAGAGACGGCGCTACACGACCTGTATAGCTCTGTCTCTTTCCCAGTAACCCCCTAAGTCTTACAATAAAAAAGTCCATAATTATATTACAGACTAGCTGATGCCCGCGGCCTTCGTTAGCGTGAAATTATTATAAAAAAATATTACTTCCCTTTTTGAATCGAATTCTGTTACCAATTTCAAGGGTTTTCTTTCATTTTTTTTACACGGAACCCTAATATTTTTCTAAAATAAAAAATATAAGCCTATGTTAGACCTTCTAACATTAGCTATCTGCCAGTAAAAGTCCCGTCAAAATCGGCCCAGCCGTTTCGGAGATTAGCCGGATCAAACAGGCAGTCAAACATTAAAATAAAAAAGTTTTTGTCATAAGTACCGTATATACTTTCATATCCATCCAGTAAAAAGCTGTTATTTTGATATTACAAACAGACACTTCAAATTTTAAAACCAAAGTCTATGTAGACTAACCATACCCGTAGTTTTAAGTGTAATCCTCTTTAAAACTGTTGTAACACGAAATATAATAGAGTAAACAAAATACTATAATAAATTATAACACTTCTATACTCATCCGTACATTCCTTTGCAAAGGTCACGTTTAAAAATATGCGTTCAATATTAATAAATAAACTCTCAGACTTAAATCACAAGAGTAATGTATTTTTACAGAGCCTTAGCTTGACGCAGTCATCGTGTGCCTTCCTTTTTAACCGACTCCTAAAAAGGAGGAGCTTATGTTTTCCACCAGCATATTTTTTGTCATGTTGGTTCACAGATTTGTCCGTGATTATAGGTCCGATTTGAGTGAATCTTTTTTCATTTGGTAGCGCAAGTGAAGGTGTGGTTGGTGTGTTTGGTAGTTTTGGTGGTTCAACTTTATCTCTAAAGCATTAGGTTCAAGGTTGTTTGGATAATCTGATAGTTTTGGGTAGGTTGACCTGCTCGCGTCTGTACATCAAACTAAGTAACTTTACGCTAAAATTATTGCTGGGAAACGACTTTGTTTTTGAGGTGAAAAATCACGTTTTACGGTAGGACGGACTCAAAACATTGTGCTGGTGGATAGATTGAATAGTATGGGGGTCGTGGAGGTGTTTAAAGTAAATTATTACATTTATAACATGTATATAAAAAAAAAACTTGTGAAACAGTTGGAATTTTGACCCCCAATAACTCCGTAACTAGAAGGTCCACGGTATGTTCTAGACCAAAAATTGCATTGATAATTTACAAGTGCCTTTCGGTTTGGCCATTACAAAGTTCAGTCTCTGTATCACTATCTACTCTTGAACCTTAGGAACAAATACAATAGCGTCATTTTTTAAGCAAAGGTCGGCTTGTACAATGATAAATTATCTACAATGTATCTCTCTGATGGTCCCCGTTTAATAATAGGTCGCAATGACATCGTTTTTCCCTGTGCCTGTCGTGAGAGGTGACTTAGAGACGTCAAAATGATAATATTAAATGATATTTTGGCTTCGCAAGTAGATCCACTTAAAATTTTTAGTAATTGAATACACATCAATGTTAGGATATGAACCTAATATTGAATAACCTTATCTGATGTTTTCTAGAAAATACCCTTTATAATGGCTGTAAAAGTAGGTACCCTTCTTTTTTGCGAAGGGAAATCATCATATGACGGGGTCCGCTCTGGGCGGAGCGGAAGGGAGTGTCAGACTTTTACTGACTAAAAACCATCCATGTTCCTTCTTTTGCCCTTTATGTTCCAGGGCCGCGGTATCTCTTTCGAACAGTCCCGCAGCCCTGGCAGGCATCGGTCCTTGCGCGCCCCTCCTGTTTGCTGACATCTCTTTGAGGCGCGTGTCGAACACGAACGCGCCGTCGACACGGCCTGTCGTCATATGACGGACGGACGGCGAGCTAGCCTATACTCACCGTCCACAGGCTGTAAAAGTACCCTTACGTACCCTTTGTTTTCTCCGTCATTGCGATCATTCTTTTGTTTAAGACCATAACTTCTAGTTACGGAGATATTGGGGGTCAAAGCACCAAGTTATCCATAAGTTAAAAAAAAAACAAGTTTTTAATGACTTTCCACGATCCCCATACTACTCAATGCATCCATCAGCACAATGTTCTGAGTGCGTTACATTGAGTCCTACCGTAATACGTGATTTGTCACCCCAAAACAAAAAGTCGTTTCCAGGCATCATTTTTTAGCGTAGAGTTACTTAGTTTGATGTACAGAATGCTTGGTCGGCTTCGTGAAGGGTCGGTTTATACCTTGTATAACATGGGACTTAAGCGTAACTGGTTGAATAATGGAGTACTTATAAGTACAATTCTACATAATCCTTCGAGGATTGCATTGCAGTCTTGATGTTATCCTTACTTCCACACTAATAAATGCGAAAGTAAGTTTGTTTTTTTGTTACCTTTTCACGCCTATTCTACCGATCATCCTGATGTTTTGCGTATACGTTGTCAAGTATACAGAAATGGGTTTAGGGTACGGGACACGGATTCATCCCGATAAAAAGTACTGTTGCCGAGGAAAACAACAATAACGTTTTTATGATAATAGATAGCGCCACGTGTCTTTCGAATCATGGTTGAATTATATTATAACAAAGCAGAGTACAACCCGAATTGATTGTCAAATTCAAAAATTAACGCGAGCGAAGCCGCGGGCAGAAGCTAGTGCTCAATAAAGTTATACCAAAGTATATTTCGTTCTCTGAGCTACTCTGAGTTCACCACGATGAATTCCTGACGTGCTACTTTTATATAAACAGGTCTTTCAATCTCATCATCACTTTGGCTACTAAGTATGTAAATTATAATAAAATTATTCATTAAATTAAAAACACATACACTGACCTTATCCGTGAAGTTCTTCAGAAAGGTCAGGTGTGAAGTACTCGCAACCGGCGTGCTGTATGGCCAGAAACCCTACTCCCTACCACCAGCGCGCGGTGTTAACGTAATGTAAATTAATATGACGATTTTTGAATCGAAAATACAATTATCATATACCATCGCCATCTGCCATCATCTGCCTAGCCTTTTCCCAACTACGTTGGGGTCGGCTTCCAGTCTAACCGGATGCAGCTGAATACCAGTATTTTACATGGAGCGACTGCCTATCTGACATCCACAACCCAGTTAGCGCTAGGTACTACGATACCCCTTGGTAAGACTGGTTGTCAAACTTTCGGGTCACTGACTACCTGTAACGACTGTCAAAGATCTACAAATGACAGCCGGGACCAATGGCTTAACGTGCTTCCCGAGGCACGGAGGAAAGTTGGTATGAAATGGGTGGTCACCCATCCACGGACCAACCTAGGTAAGCACGGCTTAACCTAAAGATCGACCCGAGCGGCTGTTCTTATTTAGCCACGAGCTCCTCACAATTATGTTAAATTGTTTGCAACAAGAACAATCAGAATTATCCAAAGATATATTTAAATCTTAAAATTATGTATTTTATTATGAGAAACGAGTATTTTTACACGACTGCCCAAAAAAAGATTGTTAAGTTTTCAGGGTGCATATGTGTATGTATGTATGTTTGTGAGTTTCTTTATTCCACCATAACTAAACGGCTTAACCGATTTCAATGTATGTGGTATAGTTAGAAGCGTTGAGTAATTCCGGGTAACATAGACTAGTGAACATTTAAAAAAATATAAAGGGGGAGCCATGGTTCATGAAAAAAACGGAAATATTTTGTTTTTTTTTCATGAAAATTTGACTACGTATACTATCATCGTTTAGAGCTTGCTTAGAACATAACAAAACTATGTAACAGTAGTTTTAATATTTAATATGCATTCACTAATAACAAAAGAAATTAAATAAATATAACGGTAGTATTCAATAACCCATAGAAAATAAAAATAAAATAAATGTTTTCATTGCAGTCAGGGACCTGTAAATAACTATTCCAAGGACCCCCGACTTTGATGAAAATATTGGTCTTCTCACAATGAACCCTTTCATTTGATATGTAACACGATATACTTTGCAAAACTTTTTTTTTTCATTTACATTTACAATTATAATTTATTTAGGTACATTTAAGTTTTGTAGTACATGTAGCGGCCTTACAAAGTATGCATTAACAGTTACATGTGGTAGGTACAACTAATTTCTGAGTATATCGCTGCTCTCCTAGCTAGCAGCTAGATTGCTGAGCAATCTGTATTTAGGAGAGTCAGTTTCGACTCCCTATTTGAGTATCACAATTATCATGTCTTACTAGACATGATAATTGTGATACTTGTTTGTTTTGTGTGTTTTTAGGCGCTCATTATTTAATATAAAACAAGACACAAAACCTTAATCAAAATCTTAAGTGGCGCCCATGTTTAAAATTCATTAATTTACGTTGCACGTCCGTCTTTGGGTCACCGACTTACATAATTATGTGTACCAAATTTCAACTAAATCGGTCCAGTAGTTTCGGAGTAAATTGGCTGTGACAGACGGACAGACAGACACGCGAGTGATCCTATAAGGGGTTCTGTTTTTTCCTTTTGAGGTACGGAACCCTAACTAGTTAGTATGACCAGTATATTTGACATATTTTAACAGTTTACTTAGCTACTTGATATTACACAATCATCTTGACATTGCGGTTTTCAAAGTGCGTTTCTGAGCATTTAAATAAAAATAACAAAAAATCAGGAAATATCGTTTATTTTGAGTAAACTACGCACTACGATTAACTACAAGATTAAATATCGTGACCAAGCAAAATGCCACAGACGCAATGTGTAAATAACAGTGATAGCCTAGTGGTGTGACCGTCGGACTGCCTAGTCATAGGTCTCAAGCTGAAACCCAAGACGCGCACCTCTGATTTTTCGGATTCATGTGCATATTGTATAATTATCCTGCGGCGCTGGTTCAAGTGAAACATCACAATTGATATATCATCAAAGTTTTGAGATAACAGCGCCACCTATCGGGTCAAAAACTGTCCTATCTTTCAAGCTAAAAAACTGATATTTGTATTTTAAGTGTTTCTTTGCAAAAAATGGCAATATCGAGGCAAAAAAAAATTGTAAAAAATAACCGATGTCCCAATAAACACTAAAAAAGTCTAAAATAACATTTATTAGACTTTTGCGCAAAAAATTCAGTGAAACAAACAAAACTCACCGACTTCCGAAAGTAATTTTTTAATTTTTATTTGTGTATTTGCTTGGCTAAACGAATTTTTCTTTTTTTTTTGGCAGTCCTTTATCTTTTTTCCAAAAAAGATTTTTCATGTTTTTCATTCACAATTGGCGTAAAATGACGAGTTTAGAAAAAAAGGTATTTAAACGATTAAATTAATCATTTTATTCAGTGATGAACATACTCACAAATTCCCCCGTACCGCAGATTAGCGTGTACTCGCGAACGTGAACAGGGACACAAGCAACGACATTCCGGCTTGGGATCTGTGACGTCAGCACTTGATTTAGGTATGCTATTCAGGCATCCTTCGAACAGGCTCGTTAGCTCAGCGGTCAGAGCGCCCATTTAAAAGCAATGATTTTGAGGTGGTCGAGGGTTCAAATCCCTTTTTTTTTCGGATGGGAAATCATCAAATGACTCCTCCCGCCCTGGGCGGAGCGGAAGGGAGTGTCAGACTTTTACTGACTAAAAACCATCCATGTTCCTTCTTTTGCCCTTTATGTTCCAGGGCCGCGGTATCTCTATCGAACAGTCCCGCAGCCCTAGCAGGCATCGCCGTCGACACGGCCTATCGTCATAAGACGGACGGACGGCGAGCTAACCCATTACTCACCGTCCACAGGCCCGCGAGGTTTCAAATCCCTCACGAGCTGTTTGAAAGATATTTTGTTTTTTTTTGTGAGGATAGTTTTTGTCTCGATTTTGATAAGAAACTGCGCTTTCTAAGCCACAGTTTCCAGCAATACAATTAAGAGTTTTTCTGGTGAGGGCCTTATTCCCCATACTTTGTTAGGTGGCATCGTCAGGTCATGAAAGTGTTATTGGGTTTTTCCTTTAGGACTTCCTCATGCATAGTATAACAACGCTTTCCGGGTGTTGTTGGGGCTACCACGATTCTGTAGCGCGTCAGGCATGTTTGCTGAATCGGCTGTTGATAGTTTTTCAGCAATTATGCGAAAACGAACGGCATCATTGTTACGCAGGATTCGGGGGAGTACCAACAGCATCCTGAAGGTGATTGGGAATAGACCAGACGGCGTTTTCCTGGAGTATTGGACCCGTTTGCATTATTGCGGGTCTGATGCTGCAGGAAAATATATGAATTAGAGTAATTGTAAGTAGGTATAGGTAATAACACAGTTATGTAAGCTGTATTACTAACAAAAATCTATGGAACAAGTTTCTGAAATAAATGTTACATTATTATTATAGCAGCCTGGAGTTTGGAAGATGTGTGATAATCCATTTTCTTGGAAAGCGCGGTAATTCGTAAATCTGAGATTAGCCCGTTAGCCGCCATTACCGAAATTCAGTGTGAACAACTATTACAAATACAAGGAGTAAACGGACCCTCCACGAAGCCAAGCATTCCAAGCACCAAGCATTCCGTACATAACTTGAAACTACTTTATTTACTACTTTATACGCAAAAAATATTTATTTATTTCATTTTAGTATCTTCGGAAAACTTACAGCTAGGCAGACACAATAGTTTCGTTAATAACAACAATATGGCCAATTACAGGTTATCACAAATAGCTATACAATAGTTTAATAAAACAAAAATAATTAAACTTAAAGACAGTGGTAAGGATTAGTACACACAAAAGCAATAAAGAAAAACGTTTTTTTTTGGGGTGAAAAATCACGTTTTACTCTCTCGTCTACACTCAAAACATTGTGCTGATGGATGCGTTGAATAGTTTTTTTTTAATGTTTAATGGGCCTACTCTTGACTTCAATCTAGTCCTGAGGACAGAGATGAGGTCGATGATGGAACGAGCTAACCCAAAAGAAGCCTATTAACTCGCGACTTAAATAGATTGGGGTCATATGAATTTGGGAACACCGACGCAGGCAGGGAATTCCATTCCTTGGCTGTGCGCATAATAAACGATGTAGCAAAGCGCTCCGTGCGAATGTGTGGAACGTCGACAAGGAATGGGTGATAACCCGCAATACGTCTGGACTCCCGATGGAAGAAGCGAGATGGTGGAATGATCTCGTGGAGCTCTTGGGCACACTCACCGAAGTACAGTCTGTAAAAGACCGACAGACATGCAACCTTGCGCTGGTGGGCCAGGCTATGAAGTTTGGTACCCACCAGCTTATTGTCAATAATAGTACGGGGGCCGTGGAGGTATTTAAAGTAATGTTGTGGAGGTATTTAAACTTTTAAAAAAATTGTAACTTTGGTCCCCGGTATGGTCTACACCAAAAAACTGATCATAATGACAAGTAGAACAACCTTTCGGCTTCGTTAAGGGTATTTTTATACCCATTACGAGTATACTAAGTTAGGTGCTATCCATATGATATCAATTTAAAAAAAAAACTGGCATTTCACTACTGCTGTCTTGTATGGATCTGAATGTTGGTCCACAAAAGGGATGAATGAAAGGCATTTGCATGTTGCTGAGATGAGAATGCTGAGGAGGATGTGTGGTGGAATGCGAATGGATAAAATAAGAATAAGAAATGAGCACATAAGGAAGTCTGAAAGTGGCGCCGGTGACTGAAAAGTTGTGTGGTAGTCGGTTATTATGATATGGGCATGTGATGCGGAGGAATGAGGAAAATGTCGTGAGGAAAATGTTGATATGAATGTAGATGGTTATAAGAGTAGAGGAGGACCAAAGAAACTATGGATGGACTGTGTGAAGGATGATATGGCTAGAAAGGAGGTGTCTGATGAGATGACGAGTAATAGAGAAGTATGGAAGAAGAAGACATGCTGCGCCGACCTCAAATAAATTGGTATAAGGGCAGGAGAATGACTTCACAGCTGATAGAAATAATCTACTGGATAACTAACAATATAGGTAACTCGTTAGCACATTAGTTCATACTTATATTACGCCTGCAATCCTAGAGTGCACAGTACCTACGGGTCGGTTCACCAGCAGCCAGTTGAACTGCAAAAATTGCCTTTACTGCTACAAAAACAAGGTGCTATCTTATGCAACAAGATAGGGTAAAACCAGGATAGATGCCCCACTTTTTGAAAAAGCCTCCTAATTTTCAAACTGTACGTTTTGCATGAAGAATTTCCATGAATGTAATTAGTTTGATCTTTGTACTAGCAATACGACTCGTTTTTGTTGATCTAACATTATTTGATTCTGCATAAATTGAGTTTTTGCAAACCCTTTTTTTTTGAGGATAGATGCCTACCTTATGGATAGATGCCTCACTATGAAAATGCTAAGGAGGATAGATGCCTGCGATGTAGGATAGACGCCCTATAGATTAAAATAAGTACAATACATAGTTTTGATATGTTTTATTTGTAATGTTTAGGTAATAGTATACGGTACTCTTAAAAATTATTAATTAAACTTAAACATTTGTTTAACAAAAAATTTTGAAGTTATTTTTTGTTAAACAAATGTTTAAGTTTAATTAATAATGTGCATAATCGTAACTAATTGAATAGGTATGGCAGGCAAGATACCAATTTTTAAAATTTTCAAAAAATCAACCACAATAAAATGTTGTCCTTATTTTAGGTTGAATTGGAAAGTGCTTTCAGTTTGCCACATCTTGAGCAATAATTTCTAAAAAGTGTACATACTTCGCGCAACTTCTGGCATGATATGTACCGAATCCAATCAGATTTTGACTTCGTATTTTGATAGTTATCAAAGCATTCTATGCAATAATAAATTTTTTATCAAAATAAAAATAATCATTTTAAAAATATGCTAACATGCATACCTACAGCGTATGGGGGATAGACGCCCCTAAGGGCACCTATACTGCAAAAAATCGAGGCGACTATCCTTTTTGCTATGGATAGATGCCCTTTTATTTTTTGACGTATCTAAATACAAAAGTGCAATTATTATTATGTAATTATAAAGTTAACTAACCAATGTATGGATATAATTAAAATAGAACAGAATTTATTACTATATAAAAAGATATGTAACAGTAAATTCTTACGTTTGAAACTTTGAAGCGTTCGTCCTGTTCGTCGCGGAGATGATCGCATGCACCAGCTAAACACGTCAATCCCGAGCGATGGTCTGCAGGGCACATAGGTGTGGGGCACGTGCGCTCTATTTTTAGACTATTAAATCTGTGTTGCGATTTTGGGAAGTTAGGTTTTTAGAAAATGGGGCACCTATCCAACTGCGGCATCTATCCGGGTTTTACCCTATCGAGGATTGTTCCCTTTATGATTCATGGCAAGTAAAAGCTAGGTTTTACCTGTTAGGGACTGATGACGTCACCATTTGGATATAGGTATGCTATTTAGTTTGCTTGCACACAGGCTCGTTAGCTCAGCGGTTAGAGCGCCTATTTAATGCAATGATTTTAAGGTGGTCGGGGGTTCAAATCCCTCACGAGCTTGACAATTTGTTATATTTTTTATGAATTTTACATATTTTTGAGAGGTTTTTGGTTAACTTTGCAATTTTGGAAAGTACGATTACGGGACTCTATGTACTCCAGAAGTTTAATGAGATTCAAAGTAAGATAAATAAGGTCAAGTTTAAAGTATATTACATAACATAACATCACGGCTGCAATCCCCGAAGGGCTACGCAGAGGTGTACCCAATTATAGAACACCCACATTTCGCCAGTTATGTTAAAGTCTCATGCAAAAGAGGGCGAGCCTATTGCCATCAACTGGGCACAAATCCAGACTCAATGGCTGCTACTGAGAAAAATCATGATGGACAAACACAATAAAACTTTGCCCGATCCGGGAATCGAACCCAGGACCTCATGGTCAGCAGTCGCGCTTACGACCACTCCACCTACGAGACAACGAGTATATTACATGGAACTTTAACTTAACTGGCAAAATGTCAGGTTGTACTATTAGGTACACAACTGCCTAACCACCGTTTAGCACTTAAAGATTTGAATTCATGAATTCGTTCGCCACAAGACCATAAATATTTCAAAATTATCTCTGTGTTGCCATTTTTGGTAAGAAGCACTAAAAATAAAAACATCAGCTTATCTGTCAATAAATCAATAAGTTTATGAGAAATCTATAAAACTTAATAGATTTACTATTATCGCGTGATATACGATGCAACTTAAATGATGTATCTAATTATCGATATATTGCAATGTTTATAAAAAAGATGAAGTTTCTTAAAAAATACAATTTTATTAAATTCACTACTTTGTAAACTTCGTGGCTAAATAATAACAGCCGCTAGAGTCGATGTTAAGGTTAACCTGCGCTTGTTTAGGTTGCTGCGTTGATGGGTGACCACCCATTAGATACCGAGTTTCCTCCGTGCCTCGGAAAGCACGTTAAGCCGTTGGTCCCGGCTCTCATATGTAGATCTTTGATAGTCGTTACAGGTAGTCAGTGGCCCGAAAGTCTGAAAACCACTCCTACCAAGAGGTATCGTATTACCCAGTACTAACTGGCTTGTGGTGATCAGATAGGCAGTCGCTCCATGTAAAATACTGGTATTCAGCAGCATCTGGTTACTCTGACACCAGGTTAGGCACTAACCACACGATAAAGAAAGAACGAAGAAGTGCCATCTTACCTCATCATTCTCTTGCCCTTATTCTAATTTATTTGTGCTTATGCGTCGTGCCCAGTCTCAACCATTATCCCATTGATGTCTTCCGTCTGGTGCAGGTGTTATCAGGGCATGGCTGCTTTGGCAAATACACAAAGTGGCCAGACGGGAGGCGACTTCCTTGTGTTTCAATATAGTCTTAAGTTGCGGAGAACTTTTACAGCGCGATTTAGGTTTTTGATGTTAGTTCTACATTTGTGTCATAGATGGCGCTGTTGTACTTTTTGTACTAAGTTGTTGTAGTACTTTTTGTAGTGCCGCTACTCTTGCTTTCTTGTCTTCTTCCTCCACAAACTCAAAATCAAACTCAAAGCATTTATTTCAAGTAGACCATTACGGCACTTTTCAATGTCAAAAAAAACAAAAAGAAGCGAAGCTACAGTCCCAGTCACAAAGCATAATAACTTGAGAAAGTACTGTAGTTGCACATTCCAAAGCGTAGATCTCTATGGAGAAGAATGGGCAAGAAACTCCATGGACACTCTTTTAAATCAAAATATTGTTACAAAATCTTGTTTACATGATTCATGTTGAGATTATACATATTTATGTGAGAACGATGTACAAAGACGTGCACATTAAGAGCGCACGCCATACTTCTCTATTACTCGTCATCTCAGCAGTCACCTCCTTTCTAGCCATATCATCCTTCACACAGTCCATCCATCGTTTCTTAGGTCTTCTCCTAAAAGCCACCTGACCTTCAATAACCTTCAACCTGATACACAAATTGGGGAAAATCATTCGTCATTTTCCTTTGGGTTTTCGAACAAAGAGGAACACATGATTAATTCAGTAATTTCCTAAGTAATACCTACCGTAATACCCACATTAACACAGGTGTGAAATAATATGATCACCAAACATTTAATCGTCCATTGTAAGTAAATTTTAGCGGCGTTTCTCACTATGATTTAAAAGTGTGTTTTCTTAAATACTTTAATTTGATTATAAAGGTTAACGTACACGACTGCCTCGTTAGTCGTGTGGTCGCAAGCGCGACTACTGAGCATGAGGTCCTGGGTTCGATTCCAGGGACGGGCAAAGTGTTATTCGGTTTTTTCATCCGGAATTTTTTAGTAACAGCCAGCTTTTGTGCCCGGATGTTGGCTATAAGGTCGCCCCCTATTACATGGGACTTATATAACTAACGAAATGTGGGTGTACTATTAAGGTACCGAACGATCGATTGGTGTGCTAACACCTTTAAGTACGTCTCTGCCTACCCTTCGGGCAGCACGGGCGTGATGTTATTTTATATAAGTACATTATATGCATGTACATGAGGAGCTCGTGGCTAAATAATAACAGCCGCTCGGGTCGATCTTTAGGTTAAGCTGCGCTTGCCTAGGTTGGTTCGAGGATGAAGATTATGAAATGCAAATTAATTATGAGAATTATAGCGTGGGCAGTTGCTTTAACCGAAAATCAATGCTGCGTGGAGGTTCATTAATTTTAATTAAAAATTGTTTTAAATCAAAACCACGTAACGACATAGTTGAACTCTCAGTTGAGCATAGCATTGAATTGTCATGTGTTGAGCTGGATAAGCATGTCATAGTGTGCGTATACAGACCCCCTAATTATCAAAACTACTCTATTTTTGAGTCAGTTATGGAAGATGTTTTGGGTAAACTTTCAAGTGGTAATAAATCAGTAATTATCTGCGGTGACTTTAATATTAATATTTTAGAAAATAACTCTAACAGCAGTAGACTATTAAGCCTTTTTAAATCTTTCAATCTGTCGAATGTGTTTTTAGAACCAACCAGAATAACTACAACTACTTCTACTTGTATTGATAACGTTTTCTGTGGCTGCGACTATTTGGAGAAAGCTATTGTAAATTACCTCCCCTCTGATCACTGTGGTCAAACTGTGTCTTTTGAATTTAACACACCACTGCAAAAAGTACAGATACAAACTAGACCAATAACCTCTGGTGCCTTGATCAAATTTAATAGCACTTTAATTGACAAGTTAGCTGTGCAGGGCCTAAATATTATGAATGTTAATACTATATATGAAGAATTCTTTTCATTAGTGCAAACTGAGTTCAATAATACTTTTAAGAAGAAAACTAAAACTATCTGCCCGAAGTTTTTATTCAGTGACTGGGCAACTAAAGGCATCAGGAAAAGTCGGGAAAGACTTTTTGAGTTGTATGGCCTTAAGCCTTATATTAATACGGAAACTTTTAATAAGTATGTTGCTACTTATTCTAAAATTTTCAAAAATACCTGCAAGACAGCTAAAGCCTTATTCATTAGCAACAAGCTGAAATCTGCAGAAAACAAGATTAAGACTGTTTGGAAAATTATAAATAATGAAACAAATAGAAACAAAAGACACAACACTGATTACACACTGGACTCTTCCCGAGGGCTCATTAGCGCAAATGTCGATGTTGCTCAGGAATTCGCAACGTTCTTTACCAGTATTCCAATTAAAACCACAGAAACGCTAAATTCTTCGCCATCCCTTGCCATTAATGTATTAAGAGAGAATGTTTCAGCCTGTAATGTTGAATTTAAATTTAAACATATAAACCCTGTGGTCGTTATGAAGGCTTTTAAGCAACTTAAAATAAAAAGTACTGAAGACCTTTGGGGTATGTCTACTAAAGTCTGTCAATCAATTGTTGAGACAGTAGCTCCCTATTTAGCCTTAATATTTAATTTATGTGTAGACCAAGGGGTATTTCCGGATTTAATGAAGTATAGTAAAGTTATACCACTTTTTAAATCTGGAGACGGCAAAGACACAAATAATTATAGACCTGTATCTATTTTGCCGGTTTTCAGCAAGATATTTGAAAAAGTAATGTTAAATCAAATGCTCTATCATTTTAATCGGAATGACATCCTACATGATCAACAATATGGTTTCACCAAAGGTCGTTGCACTACTGACGCCGGTGTCACCTTACTAAAGCACATCTTTAATGCATGGGAAGAGGCAAAAGATGCAATAGGCATCTTTTGCGATCTATCCAAGGCATTTGATTGCGTGAATCACGACACACTGTTGCTAAAACTTGAGCATTACGGACTGGGAAAACAAGCACTTAGTTTAGTAAAATCGTATTTAAATGATCGAATGCAGCATGTACAAATAAATGGCGTAAATTCATTAGGATTAAAAGTAAAAATGGGGGTACCGCAAGGCTCAATATTGGGTCCTTTCCTTTTTCTAGTATACATAAATGATTTACCTCAGTTGCTGAAAAGTCAACCTCAAATGGTGTTATTTGCTGACGACACATCACTGATTTTTAAGGTAGACAGACGTGCACAAGAGATTGACGACGTAAATAACGCTATGCTTAAGATTCATAACTGGTTTACTGTAAATAATTTGGTGTTAAATGAGAAGAAAACTAAATGTATAAGATTCGCGTTACCGAATGTAAAAAGTAACGAATGTAACGTTGTATTGAACAAGGAAATACTAGAATTCGTCGATAAGACGGTTTTCTTGGGGATTACGCTTGACTCGAAACTGCAATGGAGTCCTCACTTAACAGCACTTGCAGGGCGGCTAAGTTCAGCCGCTTACGCTGTCCTTAAAATACGGCAATTAACAGACGTGGATACCGCGAGACTGGTCTATTTTAGTTACTTCCATAGCATCATGTCTTACGGTATTCTGCTGTGGGGACGGGCTGCAGATATTGACTCATTATTTATTCTGCAGAAAAGGGCTGTAAGAGCCATCTATAACCTCCGCAGACGCGAGTCTCTAAGAGAATTGTTTAAAAAAATTAACATCATGACGGTACCTTGTCAATATATTTATGAAAACATTATGTATGTTCGGAAAAATAGACATCTTTTTAGTAAAATAAGCGACAGGCATAATTTCAATACTAGAAATAAGGACAAATTAGATCAGCCACGTTTCAGATTGTCAAAAGTACGCACTTCTTTTATGGGGTACTGTGTAAAATTTTACAATAAAATACCACTTGACATTCTACAACTTAATGAGAAGAAATTTAAAACATGCATAAAACGCACACTATGTAAACGAGCATATTATAAGTTGGAAGACTATCTCGTAGATAAAAATGCATGGCTCAATGCTGGTCCTGCTCCACAGCCACCTGGGCTCACGAACTAAGATTTTATTGTTTGGAAGAGATGCTCCCCCTTTAATTATTTAATTCTTTAATTATACTTTTCTTTTTTTTTTCTCTTTCTCGTTTCTCTTTTGGAAACTTAGGGTGTGAATTGTATATTTTATATCAACATTGTGAGTGCAAACTAATTGATTATGAAGTGTGAAGTTATTGTGGAAGCTGCAGAAGATTGTAAAATATCTTTGCATTGTATAGATTCCATCTCTTAGTATTATATAATTGCATAGCACATGTGTGAGTACTATGTACTGTAAAGCTTCCATTTATATTTTGTTATCTTTCATTGACTGGAATGTGTCCTGGTGGCTGAGAGAATGTCATGCTCACTCAAATGTCTCGCTGATGGTGGCGGGTGTGTCGGGTCATTTAGTTCCCTTCAATATGGTTGAGTTGAATGGCGCTGATCCATGCGTCATGTTCGTGAACGGGCGCTGTCAGTTGGGACTGGTCATCTCTTACCTGCCACGATTTATTTTAATTACTTTATTTTTAAATTTTTGGCTTAATCTTTTACTCTGGACGCTCTTAATGTGCACGTCTTTGTACATCGTTCTCACATATATGTATAATCTCAACATGAATGATGTAACCAAGATTTTGTAACAATATTTTGATTTAAAAGAGTGTCCATGGAGTTTCTTGCCCATTCTTCTCCATAGAGATCTACGATTTGGAATGTGCAACTACAGTACTTTCGCAAGTTATTATGCCTTGTGTCTGTGACTGTAGCTTAGGTTTTTTATTTTTGACTTTCAAAAGTGCCTGTAATGGTCTAATTGAAATAAATGCTTTGACTTTGACTTTGACTTTGATGGGTGACCACCTATTACATACCGAGTCACCTCCGTGCCTCGAAAAGCACGTTAAGCCGTTGGTCCCGGCTGTCATTTGTAGAACTTTGACAGTCGTTACAGATAATCGGTGGCTCGAAAGTCTGACAACCAGTCTTACCAAAGAATATCGTATTACCCTGAACTAACTGGGTTGTGGAGGTCAGATGTGGCGCTCCACGTAAAATACTGGTATTCAGCTGCATCCGGTTAGACTGTAAACCGACCCCAAAAATAGTTGGAAAAAGGCTAAGCAGATGGTGATTATGTACATGTACGCTGAGCTTTACTCGAAGTTTTTTGCTCACGACATTACCGAGTATTTGAACAGTAGGCTTCAAAGTGTTCTCGTCTCGAGTTTCATAGGAATGTAAAAATTTTAAGTATTAATTGGAACTTATCATCTCGATGTAGGTAGAGTTGTTTGTGTAGGAGCTGGTTCGCGGAAGTAGTACCAGCATACCTATTATTGTTGCTGTTTTTACAGGGGTTTAACCAAGTCAAGCGATTACCTATAATGAACGAAACCGAAAGGCACTTGTTCTCCCCGTCATTGCGATCATTTTTTTGTTCTAGACATACTTTTTTTTTGGGATGGGAATGGGATGGAAGGGAGTGTCAGACTTTTACTGACTAAAACCCATCCATGTTCCTTCTTTTGTCCTTTGTGTTCCAGGGCCGCGGTATCTCTTTCGAACAGTCTCGCAGCCTCTAGACCATATCTGGGAACCGTCTAGTTACGGAGATATATGTCAAAGTTCCAACTTTTTCAAAAGATAAAAGTTTTTGATGTTATATTTTCAGATGACGAGTAATAGAGAAGTATGGAAGAAGAAGACATGCTGCGCCGACCTCAAATAAATAGGGTTAAGGCCAGGAAGAATGATGATGAAGTTTATAATGTTATAATTTTACTTTAAACACCTCCACGACCCCCGTACTATTCAATGCATCCATCAGCACAATGTTTCGGGAGCATTACATTGAGGAGTCCTAGCATGAAACGTGATTTTTCATCCCAAAACAAAGTCGTTTAATTGATTGGTGTGGTAACATCCTAATTCTTCTTCTCTTGTCGATGACTAAAATATTGTCCGACCTGGATAACTGTCATTAACACTTAAGTCCTGGAAGGAGGGACACGACGGATGGGACGAAGATGCGGTAGATCTTGTAACGGAGATGTGGATCCCACCACCAACATTTCGCCAGTTAAGTCCCATTTAACAGGGGGCAAGCCTATTGCCATAAACCGGACACAAACCTAAACTCCGTGGCTGCTACTGAGAAATTTCAGATGGAAAAACCCAAGAACACTTTGCTCGACCCGGGAATCGAACTCAGAACCTCATGCTAAGCAGTCGCACTTGTCTTGCATTACCGTGCTTGCTTATTAAGTATGTCATACTAGCTGTTCCCCGCGGTGTCACACGCTGCGCGGCTCCTAAGGATCGTAGCGTAATGTTATATATATAATGCCTATAGCCTTCCTCGATAAATGGACTATCCAACACAAAAATAATTTTTCAATTCGAAGCAGCAGTTCCTGAGATTAGCGCGTTCAAGCAAACAAACAAACAAACAAACTCTTCAGCTTTATAATATTACTAGCGACCCGCCCCGGCTTCGCACGGGTGCATGTATTATACATATAAACTTTCCTCTTCAATCACTCTATCTATTAAAAAAAACCGCATCAAAATCCGTTGCGTAGTTTTAAAGATTTAAGCGGTCAAAGGGAAATAGGGACAGAAAAGCGACTTTGTTTTATAATATGTAGTGATTATATAATATATTATATATATATTATATAGTATAGATAGGTCAGTGTCTGTCTGTGTGTTTGTTTACAGACTTAAAAAGCCAGACGGAGAGCAACAACAAATATTAATTCTATTCGAAAATAAAGCTTAAAATTAAAACTAATAAGCGCAGAAGCAAATGTCGCCAGGTGTGCCTATTCCGCCAAACCATCGGTTTTGTTTACTTTATTTGTCCATATTTGTAAACCGTACTATATTTAGTAATAGCAGCAGATATTTCCTCGAATACCCTCGATCCCACGCAGGTACCAACTATGACAGAGATCTGACTCATGTTCAACTCTGCTAGCTTTAGGTAAACTAGCGAAATGTGGGACCACTATAGCTACATCTCAGCTTAATCTTGTAGAGATTACAGGTGTGGTGATAATTGAATGTTAAAACAGAAATATTTATTTATTTATTTAAATGCCTTAAACTATCATTACAGGTTAACCTAATGCAATAGCCAAGTCACACACACAAAATTAAAATTAAAGCACCAAATACCTCTCAAGATCCTTGTTTGTGAATGTATACAATAGTACTTTTGCGAATTCACCCGTGACATGTAAATATATCAATTTCGACCTGAATGCAATTGATGGTGCGAATTGCTCGAGTCAAAGGGGTTTTGGCCAGCAAGTTGTTCCTAGCTGAAGGTACGAACATATTTTCACATGTTCTCGGAAAATACATTTGTTGGGTTAATACCCAACAAATGTATTACTACTACTACCCCCCCATATACCCCCCGTCCCGTACGTTCCTACGTTGTATTACTGTCCCCGCAATAACAGTGGTAATCCAAAAACAGCTGTTTTTTTTATAACCAACAAGAAATTTTAATAATTTTATTTATTTATTAAAACTTCATGTACAATAGTGGTACATAGGCGGACTTAATGCCACAAGGCATTCTCTACCAGTCAACCTTTGGGTAAAATAAGAAAACATTGTTAGAAAACAAACAAACAAGAAACAAAAACATTGTTTTGTGTGTAATATATTATGTTTCGAGAAAATAGGGAATATGCAAAAACATATTTCTCTTTTAACATAATAGATTTAGAGATTTGGAAAGTAGTAGCACAGAATCGTGACCGTTGGAAGGAAAAAGAGTTCCTAAGAATAGTTATATCACCCATTTCGTTTCATTGTAATTATAAGCTTTTATTTAATGTTTCGTATACCAGAAATGGTTAATATGAGGATCCCTATTGTTATATTATGTAATGTAACATCTATAATATGTACCATCTATCTACCCATATTATGCGAATAAATTATTTGATTTGATTTTGATTTGATTTGAATGGAGAGAGGCCTTTGCCCAGCAGTGGGACAATATGGGCTAGCTATAATAATATAGTAATAAGAATAACATAATATATCATCACGACTGTAAACCGTGCTAGATTAGGCTGAGGTGTAGTTATAGTGGACCCACATTTCGCTAGTGGTCGTAAGTCCCACATAACACCGGGGCCAGCCTAATGCCACCAACCGGGCACAAATCGGTTCGGTCGGATCAGTTTCTTCTAGGCACGCGTGCTCCACAATAGGCCGCGTCATCGCTTCATAGCCAGTTGCGGTTTGTCGGTTTGTTTTTTTTCCATGTTGCCGGGAAAGCCGGTGGAAGCCGTTACTGTACATACATTTTTTATTTATTTATTTATTAATCACAAAATCCACAGCTCTTTGAAATTATATCTTAAAATATATAACCAATCCTACAGTTAATTACGGATTTACAATTTAATAGCTATACAATACATTGCTAAGTGTACAGCGTGGATGAGTGTGTAGGAGTATGCCTGAGGAGTTGCAAAAATGGGTGTGTGAGTATGTTATAGTAGTGTGTAGTGGTGTGTGTAGAGATTGTCTGTATACCTTCTGTTTAGTTTTTAAACTGTCATTGTCACTAACATTATAATTAACACTAGAAACGGGATATTTACCATGTCCAATGTTATCAAACAAAACAAACAGTGGACATGGTAAATATCCCGTTCCTAGTGTTTTTTTTCTCTTTTATGTTTAACAATTTATCAATTTTATTCAATGAATTTAAATTTTGTGTCAATCTTTATTTATACTTTATCAATTCACCAATGTAATGTAATTTTTATTTTACTTTATCTAAGTATTTACCAATGATGGCATTGTAAAAAATAATCAATTTTATTTTTAATCAATTTTGTCATAATTCTGTTTTTCACCATTTCCAATTTTAATTTTATCTAATTGAATATTGGCGCTTAGCTTACTAAGTTAGCTTATTTTCTGAATGTATTGTTTACCTATAAGTAATTGTTGCGCTATAATTTATTTTAAGAATGAATCATGTCGCTGTATCCAGTGTGAACAATTGTTGGTAGACCTAATATAATAAATAAATAAAATAAAATATAATGACCCCAATATAGTTGGGAAAACGCAGGCAGATATCTGATGCCAACAGTTTCAAACTAAAAGTCTATAAAAGAAAAACAGAATTTGTGATTTTCTGAGACACCACATATTGATTTACAATGGCAGTGTAAAATAAAATATCTTTATAAGTTATAAAACAATTAAAACTGTTAATTGTTTCAACAAAGACATGACATGGTGTTGATGACCTCATATTATTGTGTCCGTTTTCTGTTTACAGGGTCATTTCGATAATGTGAGATTTCCCATAGATTACTTGAGTCATCTTTTTTTACAAAGAAAAACCGATTAACACCAGGCTTTTGAATTGAGAATTTAAGAATGATTACTTGTTACAGACTGGTCCGAAGGAAGACTGCAAAGTGAACGAAGCCGAAAGGCACTAAAAACATGAAGGGTTCCGTACCATCGTATTAGGGGAGCCGCCTTTCGCGAGCCTGTGGACGGTGAGTAATGGGATAACTCGCCGTCCGTCCGTCTTATGACGACAGGCCGTGTCGACGGCGCGTTCGTGTTCCACGCGCGCATCAAAGAGATGTCTGCTGGGGCTGCGGGACTGTTCGAAAGAGATACCGCGGCTCTGGAACACGAAGGGCAAAAGAAGGAACATGGATGGGTTTTAGTCAGTAAAAGTCTGACACTCCGTTCCGCTCCGCCCTCAGGGCAGGGTCCATTGATTACCCATCACAAAAAAAGGAAAAAAAGGGGAGCCGCCTTTAATATTTCATGTATTTTTATTATTTGTTGTTATTTAAAGGCGGCCACAGAAATACACATTCTGTGAAAATTTCAACTGTCTAACTATCACGGTTCATGAGATATAGCCTGGTGACAGACGGACAGACGAACGGACAGCGTAGTCTTAGTAATAATATGGAACCCTAAAAATGATCGCATAATTTTTTTGTTCCATACCTGCCCCCGCTACTTCTTCACAAGTACTTTTTTAAATTCAAGTTTTTAATGTTATAACTTTATTTTATATATAAAATCGTCTACTCTATGAGGAGTACCTAATAGTACATCCATATTTCGCCAGTTATGTTTAAGTGCCATGTAATAGGGGGCGAGCCTATAGCCATTAATCGTGCGCAAATCCAGTCTCCGTGGCTGCTACTGAGAAATTCCTGATGTAAAAACCCAATAACACTTTGCCCGACCTGGGAATCGAACCCAGGACTTCATGCTCAGCAATCGCGCTTGCGACCAATAGACCAGCGAGATAGTCAATGCGTTAATGTGGCCGTTTTCTCGTGGTTCTACTATTTTGTCCTACTAGTACGACCACGAGGGCGACCAGTTTCTGTTCGTCCTACTATGACTGTCTGCAGGGTTTACAGGCACCTAACTAACCGAACCTCGGGGTGCCCCTGACGTCGACCGTCTGTCATAGTAGGACAAACTGAAACTGGTCTCCCTCGTGGTCCTACTAGTAGGACAAAATAGTAGGACCACGAGAAAACGGGTGTTAATGTATCCCAATTAATACATTCTAATGATGTATTCTACCGAAAATATTTTTGCGTAGAGTTACTTAGTTTGATGTACAGAATGCTTGGTTGACAGCTTCGTGGAGGGTCTGTTTACACCTTGTATACGCTTCGTGAGAGATGTACAAGGTGTAAACGGACCCTCGTTTACACCTTGTACATCTATCTTTCAGTAACACGGGCGATTTGTATCATGAAGATGGTAGATAATGAAATATTTAAAGAAATGTGGGTCTCTCCTTACATGGCTACCTCTTTGAGGAAAAAAGCGTTATGTTATGTTATAATCACCACGGCAGCTTAAAACTAAGTCACGCATGTTAGGTGACCACGTTTTTGGCATTTAACTAATAGCCTATGTATACAGTATGTGGTCGTAAAGTCAGATGATATAATTGTCATATTCCTTTAATGGTATAACATTTATCTACTTGAATGAGAGATCATAATTAATCAATTGTTTTCAAATTGGCTATAAAATTCTAGAACTATAGTAACAATTATAGTTTCAATTAAAAACTGTAAGTATATTTTTGAAATCAATACTTGTCTTTTATCTGTTGTGTATTCTCATCATCATCATGAGAGGAACTCGTGGCTAAATAATAACAGCCCTTCGTGTCAATCCTCAGGTTAAGCCGCACTAGCCTGGCTCGGTCCGTGGATGGGATGCCACCATAGCATACAAGCATGTTCAGCCGCTGTCATTTGTAGATCTTTGACAGTCGTTACATGTAGTCAGTGGCTCGAAAGTCTGACAACCAGTCTTTTGGTAATAGAGCTACATACCGACAAACTTTTATCGTACCATTCTCTCCCAAAGATTTTACTGTTTTCTTGGAGCATATTTATACAGTAAAATCAACACAACACTTACAATTTACCCACTGTGCAAAACCTGGCTGTTAACAGTCTGTAAATGGTTGAAAACTATAGACTATCAAACAACTGAAAGTCTATTGATTCCAATACGCTGATCCTTCTACAACACAAACACACACTATCTTCCTTATATCACAAATTCCACTTAAATCACACAATTGTATGTACCTCTGGAGTAATTATAATTTTCTTATTTTTTATTTTTATTTAACAACATTCTGTACCTAGTATTTAAGTAAAATCATCACGCATGAGTTATTATTTAGCATTTATTAATCTAAATTAGTTTTGTTGTTAGTCTTGTGGGGCCTGGTGACCCGTAACACATGTATTGTATACCTATTTCGGGCACCAGTCTCTCACAAATGTTTACCCTGTGTGTTAGATTTAATAATTCCTGTTCACTGTAACGTTTGTGATGAGAAAATAAATAAACATATTGCTTATTATACATACATATACTCACGCCGTTTTCTCAAGGGGGTAGAAATAGAAAATTGTTTATTATCCAAGACTTCTTTATCGTATGGTTAGTGCCTAACCTGGTGTCAGAGTTTTTATGCCGCCCATGGGCCGCTGACTTGGCTTTACATGCCGTCGAGAAATATCTCTCAGGCATGCTGGTTTCCTCACGATGTTTTCCATCACCGAAGCAAGTGATAATTATACAATACGCACATGGCTACGAAAACGAAAGAGCTCGTGGCTAAATAATAACTGCCGTTCGGGTTGATCATTAGGTTAAGCTGCGCTTGCCTAGGATGGTCCATGGATGGGTGACCGCCCATTACATACCGAATTTCCTCCGTGCCTCGGAAAGCACGTTAAGCCGTTGGTCCCGGCTGTCATTTGTAGATTTTTGACAGTCGTCACAGGTAGTCAGTGGCCCGAAAGTCTGACAACCAGTCTTACCTAAGGGTATCGTATTACCCAGGACTAACTGGGTTGTGGAGGTCAGATAGGCAGCCGCTCCACGTAAAATATTGGTATTCAGCTGCATCCGGTTAGACTAGAAGCCGACCCTAAAATAGTTGGGAAAAGGCAGGCAGCTGATGATGACATGGCTACGAAAAATCAGCGGTGCGTGTCTTGGGTTCAAACTCGAGACTTTGTAACTTGGCTGGACTGCCAAGTCACAAAGTCCATCATCCAGTGCGGTCTAGTTGGTGTGTCTTTATGTCGAGGTAATACATAAGCAGGTACAATTATGTCAATTATGCACAAAAGATGTTATAAGTGGCTTAAAATATTACCTTTGCGCGGGTGCCTATGTTACTCAGGGTGAATGTAGCTTACCAATGTTGAAAGAATTTTTGAAATCGGCACAGTAGTTTTTGAGTTTATTCATTACAAACATACACACACACAAAAATACAAATTTTTCCTCTTTATAATATTAGTGCAGATAACTAACATAAGTGTTGTTGCTAGTGAACCCAACACTAGAAAGTTAGACTGTATCTTGGGGCTCAGTATTTGATAGAGAGTAACTAAAGGTTGCCACTACTACGATGGTTACATACTCCTTGCGCCTCGTCCACGTTCATACATCTGGTCATACACGCACGCCGGTAGCGAGTACTACGCACCTGAACTTTCTGAAGAAAATCACCAAGAACATTTATAAATAAAGTAAAAAAATAAAATTCTTTTATTTGAAACCACAAGTCCATTTAGTTAGTACAACACACAACTTAGAAACTAGTGTTAGTATTA
Source organism: Eurois occulta (assembly GCA_950022335.1). Taxonomy (NCBI): domain Eukaryota; kingdom Metazoa; phylum Arthropoda; class Insecta; order Lepidoptera; family Noctuidae; genus Eurois; species Eurois occulta. Next base: position 10,409,525 of record OX465505.1, read on the forward strand.
CGTCTACCAGAAAAATAAAACAATTATTTATTATACGACACAGAGGCATGTAGGCGTACCTAATGCCCCAGCAGGGCTGCACGCACCTGCATGGCTTCCCTTAAGGAACAAGGCACTCAAACGTAGTGCCATGTCTAGGTGTCTACTGTAGTCAAATAGAAACAAAAAAAAACACATCTGTGGGTATCACATGACAGTACAGCCATTTAATAAATATACATCGAAAAAAAAAACGAAAAAACATCAATTCTCATTTTTCATGATGGAGGCGCATCGCTTGCGCATAATGCCGTGAAAGCCATCTATGCCCGCTTCTGCGAACATGCCTGATGCACTGCAGTAGCCCGGCAGCCCCATCAACACCCTGAATGCATTGTTGTATCGGACGTGCAGAGCGCTGTGCTCCCTTATGTAGTTGGCCCACAGGCTGCATGTATAGAACTCAAAGACATTCAAATATTTTTAATCTCTTTGATAGAACTTATTTAAGATCGAATTTATTATTTTTATTTGTCCATACACACACATCCTGTATTTAGTTCGATTAGACATCTTCATAAGAATTGTGTTAAAAAGCTCATTTTTTAACTGTATTAAGAAAGAATTATAATATCGAAACGCTTCTCTATTATCTAACAATATCTAGAAAGAATGCCGCAGGTAAACAGAGAATATTGAGCATTCTGAGAAACATCTAGAAGTAGTCTATTTTTTTTTGGTTCGGTTCGGTTGACTAGCAGTACACATATTCAATCGAGACTTGAAGACTGCCTGTGGACGATGAGTAATGAGCTAGCTCGCCGTCCTTCCGTCTCATGACGACAGGCCGTGTTGACGGCGCGTTCATGTTCCACGCGCGCCTCAGAAAGGAAGGGGCCCGCAAGGGCTGATGCCTGCCGGGGCTGCGGGGCTGTTCGACAGAGATACCGCGGCCCTGGAACACAAAGGGCTAAGAAAGAACATGGATGGGTTTTAGTCATTACAAGTCTGACACTCCCTTCCGCTCCGTCCAGAGCGGGAGGGGTTATTTGATGATTTCCGAAAAAAAGAGTGAATGTTATACACGCTTGTAATCCCAGAAGAGTTACGCAGAGGTGTACCTAATAGTACACCCACATTTCGCCAGTTATGTTTAAGTCCAATATAAAATAGGGGCTAGTGTATTGCCGTCAACCGGGCACAAATCCAGACTCCGTAGCCGCTACTGAGAAACGGTACCAAAAATCATATCAGACGATATCTGAGAAGAAGCACGGGTCGATCTTTAGGTTAAGCCGTGCTTACCTAGGTTGGTCCGTGGATGGGTGACCACCCATTACATACCGAGTTTCCTCCGTGCCTCAGAAAGCACGTTATACCGTTGGTCCCGGCTGTCATTTGTAGATCTTTGACAATCGTTACAAGTAGTCAGTGGCCCAAAAGTCTGACAACCAGTCTTAGCAAGGGGTACCGTATTACCTAGCGCTAACTGGGTTATGGATGTCAGATAGGCAGTCGCTCCATGTAAAATACTGGTATTCAGCTGCATCTGGTTAGACTGGAAGCCGACCCCAACATAGTTGGGAAAAGGCTAGGCAGATGATGACGATCTCTGAGAAGAACTGCTGAAACAAATGTAACCATATCTGTAGCCCGAAACACCGCCACTTACTTACGCTGACGACTTCTGTCTGTTATCAGCAGTGATCGGAATAGCCTGACTATATTTGCCTAAACTTACTTTTCCCGAATCCCGGGAAAAAAATATAGTCGTAAGGAAGTCTCCACTTTCTGTGTCTGTTCTCCGAAGTTTAGGCACATATAGTCAGCCTATTCCGATCACTGGTAATCAGACACCAGCATCATATTTTAGACAGTAGCCCACCATGCATGTCATCGTTGGAGAACACTTTCTATTCAATGTCGTATGAGGAACTTATCACTCTGTTTCGTCTTCTTCTAGAGTCTCATTAACTCGAAGACATTAATCAAAATGTCTAAATTCAAACTCTGCCTATTACATGAAGATATCCGTATAAGGAAAAAATATCTATAACAATGAATCATTCTTTTTGGGAATTACCAAACTATTTGGTCCAAAGATAAATGTTTGAGATGCCTACCTATTATTTTAAATGGGTTTTTATGCCCATGTCTCACAAACGGCGGATAGCGACAAGCGAATGAATGGAGAGGGAAATGAAGACCAAAGACAAGAGGAATGGATTGTGTGAGGAACGATAATGAAGGAGTAAATGACAGATTTACGGTTGAAAGGGGAGATCACAAGAAATAACCCTCCTATTTGCTTCGCTATAGTCGGGTAAAAACGTGTTGTGCCGACCCCAAGTATAATGCGAAAATTGGCACGCTATATTCAACCAATTCACTCGAACATTGTAAAGATCCAGTTTGTAATGATCGGGAAACAGAAGCCGGTAGTGAATTCCATAGACTAGCGGTTCTCACAATAGATGTGGAAGCAAAACGCTTTGTTCGGGTCCGTGGAACTTTAAACATATAACGGCGACCTCTGCTCGTCCGATGATAAAATAGGGATGGGAGAATTAGATTTTCTAATTCCAAAGCACACTCCCCGAAATGTGGCAACTTTGCGGCGATGTTCAAGGCTTTGGAGATTGACTTTGACAAGGGAGTCGATGTCAATGAGACTCTTGGCTCGTCGCTCAATAGCTTCTAACGTTTGCATCTGGTACTTGGCTTTTTATTCCATGCGATCGTACTTGTACTTGATATCCTAATCCTTCCTATTATTTAATATTATAAATGCGAAAGTAAGTTTCTCTGTTTGTTTATTATCTTTTCACGCCTAAACCACACAACCGATCATCCTGAAACTTTGCATATACGTTGTCAGGTGTACAGAAACGGACATAAGATACCTTTCATCCCGAAAAAAAGTACTATTCCCGAGGAAAACAACAATAACGTGTTTTTGATAATAGATGGACATGTCTTTCGAATCATGATTGAATTATATTATTAAAGAAACTTTAGTACCTAGCGTGTTAGGAGTTTTTTGACTAAATTAATGTGAGCGAATCCGCGGGCAATAATAATAAATGACTTAAGTCGTGTATCGCCGGCGGTGGGACAGAAGCCTTACCTATGAAGGTGAAAACCGCAGGATTTAACGTGTGTATGGCTTGATCCGGGACGTAGATTGGACACGGTAAGCGGGCGCCATTTTTTGTAAGAAGATGATATTATTTTTTAAAACTATTTGAATAAGTCGATGACCCACTTGATCAGTCACTTCAATCCATTTAAATCACGCCTGTAACTCCAAAAGGGTTAGGTAGAGGTGGAAGTAGTAACAGTAAGTACACACCCTCGATTCACGAATTACTTGTGTTTAAGTTCCATGTAATAGGGGCGAGCCTATTGTTCTTATAATGAGCCTATAACGTTCCCACTGCTGGGACACACGGCCTCCTCTCTATGACAGGGAGTGGGCTACCACGCGGGCCCAGTGCGGGTTGGTAGATGTCGCATGTCTTCGATTTTTTGGTTCTAGGACATGCCGGTTTCCTCACGATGTTGTTCTTCACCGTTTTGAGAGCAGTGGTGATGAAATAAATTGCATAAAGTACCTGCTTGGATTCGAACCGACAATCCACGACACGCAATTCGGAGGTGTTAACACTGCTTCTCACTCACTACATCGAGCGCAGATCCAAACCCCAGGCTGAGAAATACCAGATAGAAAAACCAAATAACACTTTGCCTAACCAGAAAATCAAACCTAGGACCTCATGCTCGGTAGCAGCCCTCACGACCACTAGACCAATGACACATTCAACTATAATTTATAACATAACATAACATCACGCCTGTAATCCGCGAAGGCTTAGGCAGAGATGTACCTAATAGAACACCCAAAGGCCAGTTTTTTTAGGGTTCCGTACCCAAAGGGTAAAACGGGACCCTATTACTAAGACTTCGCTGTCTGTCTGTCTCCAGGCTGTATCTCATAAACCGTGATAGCTAGAAAGCTGAAATTTTCACAAATGATGTAAGTATTACTATTGCCGCTATAACAACAAATACTAAAAATTAAAAAAAAAAAAATATTAAGGGGGCTCCCATACAACAGATATGATTTTTTTGTCGTTTTTATAATGGTACGGAACCCTTCGTGCGCGAGTCCGACTCGCACTTGGCCGGTTTTTTAAGTCCTATGTAATAGGGGGCGGGCTATTGCCATCAACCGAGCACAAATCCAAACTCCGTGGCTGCTACTGAGAAAGTCAAGACAGAAAAACCCGATAACACTATGCCTGACCTGAGAATCGAACCCAGGACCTCATGCTCAGTAGTCGCGCTTGCAAACCACTGAACTAACGAAGCATTCAACTATAATTTATGCTCGTCCATAATCATCTGTTAGCACAGTCATAACTCGAAAAATATTGGCTTTTTTACTAGCTACCAAACATATGATAAATGTCCATAAAAACCTTGGGCCGGTCGATTTTAAATGTCAGGATAGATACTTTCGATATTTCCTTAGTGCTTGAACTAAATCTAAATATCATGAGGTGCCCATTAGAATTATTGTATCATCGATCTAGAGTTTTCCTGTTGGGATCGGCTTCCAGTATAAACGGATGGAGTCGGACCAGCATTTTACATGGATCGGCTGCCTATCTGATCTCCACAAACCAGTTAGTACTGGATACGATTTGTTGAGACTGGTTATGAGATTTTCGAGCCACTGACTACCTGTAACGACTGTCGAAGATCTACAAATGACAGCTGGAACCAACGGCTTAACGTGCTTTCCGAGGCACAGAGGAGACTCGGTATGTAATGGGTGGTCCATGCATCCGCGGAGTAACCTAGGCAAGCATGGTTTAACCTGAAGATCGATCCAAGCATCGAGCGGCTGTTATTATTTAGCCACGTGCTCCTGGATATTGTACCATTGATAAGTTTCTTTCTTTCTTTGTTGAAAGGGAATCGACTGTCTTGGTATGACATGTGATGAGGAGGGACGAATCGCATGTGAATAAAAGAGTAATGAATATAAACGTTGATGGATGGAGAGGGAGAGGGAGACTAAGGAAACGATGGATGGATTGTGTGAGGAATGATATGAAAGATAAAGAAGTAAATGATAGCGTGACGGTTGACAGAGGAGAATGGAAGAAAAAAACGTGTTGCGCCGGCCCCAAGTAACATGGGACAAGGGCAGGAAGATGATGATGATGATGATAAGTTCGTTTCTTCTCTGTATGAGTAGGTACTTGTCCTACAATGACACTCAAAGAATGAAATTTTCTGAACCTATCCCCGTTAAAAGCACGTGAAGCCATCAGTTCTGTCATCATCAAGTAGATCTTTGACAGCCGTTACAGGTAGTCAGTGGCCCGAAAGTCTGAAAACCAGTCTAACCAAGGAGATATCGTATTACCCAGTACTAACTGGGTTGTGGTGGTCAGATGGGCAGTCGCTCCATGTAAATACTGGTATGCAATGCATCTGTTTATACTGGAAACCAACTCACCAACAAATTAGTCACTCTTCGGTCGTTTCGGATTGCCATTCCATCGGACTATGAGACCTGTTATCCTACCCCCCCCCTACCTGCCTACCTGTGTGTGTGTGGACGAGACCTGTGTCTGTCAGTTGTGCCAGTCTCCGCTTATACGCAGTCTGCACTAAAAGTATCGGGAATGGAATATTTCCACGGTTCCTGTCATATTAAAATCTTTTTAATTGAAAACTCCTTGGTTTTAAAAATCGAATACCATTTATTTATTTAAAAAAAGATTCTCGGTCTTATCACAAGGTTTTGTCAAACTTGTTTAGTCGTTGAGAAAATGGAATTGACTCGAGAAAATTCAAGAGCGATGATTTTTTATGACTTTCGAAGTGGTTTAACACAAAAACAGTGTGTTGACCGGATGATTTCTGCATTTGGTGATGAAGCCCCATCCAAAACCACAATTTGTCGCTGGTTTGCTGAATTTCAACGTGGACCTGTCAAGCTCAGTGATGATCCCCGTCAAGGTCGTCCAAAAACTGCAGTCACCCAAGAAAACGTTGATGATGTGCGTAAGCTGATTGAGGAAGATCGACATGTGACATACCGCGAAATTCAGGCAACTTTAGACATTGGCATGAGTCAAATACAAATAATCTTGCATGAACAATTAGGTGTAAAAAAGTTATTTTCCCGATGGATACCCCATTCGCTCTGTGAAGAGCAACAAGCGGCTCGCGTTACTTGGTGCGTCAGAACTCTCGAAAGATTCCTCGAATGCTGTATACAACATCGTATCAGGTGACGAATCCTGGATATACGCGTACGAACCCGAAACAAAAAACCAGTCACGAGTTTGGGTGTTCGAAAATGAGTTAAAGCCAACAAAAATTGTTCGTTCACGGAGTGTTGCAAAAAAAATGGTGGCCACGGTTGTCTTCAAAACCGGCCATGTTGCGACTATTCCTCTTGAGGGACAAAGAACGGTTAATGCAGAATGGTATGCTAGCATTTGTTTGCCACAGGTCGTTTCTGAACTCCGTAAAGAGAACTGCAACCGCCGCATCATCCTCCATCACGACAATGCGAGTTCTCACACCGCGCACAGAACTAAAGAGTTTTTAGAGCAAGAAAACATAGAATTATTAGACCATCTACCGTACAGCCCCGACCTAAGCCCTAATGATTTCTATACTTTCCCTAAAATAAAGAATAAATTGCGTGGTCAGAGATTTTCATCACCTGAAGAATCTGTGGACGCCTACAAAACGGCCATTTTGGAGACCTACTTCCGAATGGAATGGTTGCTTCAATGATTGGTTCCATCGTATGGAAAAATGTGTCAAATTTCGCGGAGAATACTTCGAAAAGCAATAAATACATTTTTAAATAGTAATGTTGTGTCACTTCCTTGATTCCCGAAATTTTCAGTGCCGCCTCGTATTAGCCACCATCATTCTCCTACTCTTATGCCATTTGCGGTCGGCGCTGCATGTCTTCTTCTTCCATACTTTACTATTATTCGCCACCTCATCAGATACCTCCTTTCTCGCCATCATCCTTCACACAGTCCATCCATCGTTTCTTTGGTCTTCCTCTACTGGGCTGCGGGACTGTTCGAAAGAGATACCGCGGCCCTGGAACATAAAGGGCAAAAGAAGGAACATGGATGGGTTTTAATCAGTACAAGTCTGACACTCTCTTCCGATCCGCCCAGAGCGGGAGGAGTCATTTGATGATTTCCCATCACAAAAAAATAAATAAAAATGGTCTTCCTCTACTCTTATACCCATCCACATTCATACTCATAGCTTTCCCCACGACATATTTCATACGATATTTTGCCATCGCTTTGCACGAGTGAACCGAGATACCGGACTATTGACCACCATGGCCGAAAACAGTCAACAGGATTACTTTAAATACATTTTGCAACAACTTGATTAATATTAAGAGGAATGATTTAATCTTAATTTAGTGATGTTATCTCGATGATTGATAGATGTATCTAAACATCCTTCTTGATCGATGGATGGATATTAATTTTGACTTATTCGGCTACTATGTTTATTTATATAATAAAGGCTTTAAGTTTAAAATGAATTCGTGAATTTCGAATCTTTGTGAATGCTTTGTTCTTCTACATTAATATTATAAAGAGGATAAAATATATTTTTGTGTGTGTATGTTTGTAATGAATAAACTCAAAAACCACTGTGCCGACTTCAAAAATTCTTTCACCGTTGGAAAGCTACATTCACCCTGAGTAACATAGGCACCCGTGCAAAGCCGGGACGAGCCGCTAGTATAAAATAAATACGTGCCTATAAAATCGACCTATGTTAAAATTGAGTTAGTTGACTACATTTTCAGCCTTCTGCTGAGCATGCGGTCCTGGGTGCGATTCCTAGGTCGGGCGATGTGTTGTCGGGTTTTTCTATCAAGAATTTCTCAGTATTCAGGATTTATGCCCCGTTTATTTATTTATTCAGAAATACATTCTAAGTTAACAGTTTTTTAACTTTGGTAAAAAAAAACTGTTAGCTTAGAATGTATTTGCGCTTAAAACGCTTATTTATTTATTTATTCATGAACACATGTCATACATTTGTTTTAACAGGTATGACCCAAGCTAACAAAAGTAGTCATGCATTGCTAATTGTACAGTCTCAAGTAACAGGTCAGGGAAGAAACACAAGTTACACAGAGGATAACAAACTAAGTGTCACCCTCTGGAATTCCGCCAAAGAGCAAGAAAAAATGTCCAAATGCCGAGAGACATTATTAAGTATTCTAACTGCACGAATCATTGGTGAAAACTTTAATAAGTTTGTATCTTATATTTATATGCGCTTAAAATATAATAATAATCATATTACAATGTCAAATAGCATCTTATAATTACAATAATTCAAAAAGCAAAACAAAAATTATATGTCAAATGGTGTCATAAATAATATGTCACAAATAAAATACATAAGTTGTGATAAGTCAAAAATAAATACATGTGATGTCATGTCCGGTTAGACTGGAAGCCGAGCGAAAAGGTTGGTCAGATGATCATGAAGTCAAAATTAATATAATAGTGTTACATAAACATGTCAGTGGAATTCAATATTATTACAGTACAGTTTTGATTAAAAAAATAAATAAAAGAAAAGCAAATTACAAATCAATTGTTTAAAAATTTCAATACGAGTATATCTTTCCTCAAAGTGCTAATAGTATCCACATGTCAAGCCAAGGCTAGCCCCTTATATAAGGATATGGGACTTAAAGGTAACTGGAGAATTGTTGGTGTATTATTAGGGACGTCTCTACCTAACCCTGCTGGGATTACAGGCGTGATATATGTTAAAATAGAAAATAATTGTTTTACACATAAAATGACCAAGTCTATATAAACTTTATCTATATAATATATATAATCTATTATTATTTTTTTGTTTTCTATGGGTATTATGCCTCCAGGCCTCGAGCCTCGAGGAGCTCGTGGCTAAATAAGAACAGCCGCTCGTGTTGATCTTTAGGTTAAGCCGTGCTTCGTCCGTGGATGGGTGATCACCCATTACATACCGAGTCTCCTCCGTGCCTCGGAAAGCAAGTTAAGCCGTTGGTCCCGGCTGTCATTTGTAGATCTTTGACAGTCGTTACAGGTAGTCAGTGGCCCGAAAGTCTGACAACCAGTCTTACCAAAGGGTATCGTATTACCTAGCACTAACTGGGTTGTGGAGGTCAGATAGGCAGTCGCTCCATGTAAAATATTGGTATTCAGCTGTACCCGGTTAGACTGGAAGCCAACCCCAACATAGTTGGGAAAAGGCTAGGCAGGTGATGATGCCTAATTAAAACACAATTTATTTATTTAAGTTTTTATTTAAAAAGATGGATGATGATACTAAGTGTGCTTGTTGGAATTAAAACCAAAAATGCTGTTGGGTAGTTGTATTTTTTGATGAAAAATGCTCTATGACTGGGACAGTAGCTTCATTTGTTTTTGGCAATTCAAAAGTGTAATTGGTATATTTGCAATAAATGCTTTGAGTTTTAATTTTCGGCTGAAATAATAATAATAATATCTTGGGACAACCAACACACCGCCATCTGATCCCAAACTAGGCAGAGCCTGTACTATGGCAACCAGACAACTGATAAACATACTTATATATTTCTGAATACATACAATTTATAGATAAATTACACACCCAGGTACAGAACAAATAATCGTACTCATCGCACAAAGATTTGTCCTGTGTGGGAATCGAACCCACGACCTCCGTCCTAGCAGTCACTAACCACTCCGGGGCGAGAGGGAATGGGAAGCCGTCGCCTCCTTCTGCGAAGCAGTCATGCTAGCGAAGGAGGCGGCGGAACGTGAGAGGGAGAGAGCCTCACGTCCCAGCCGCCGCGGGAGAAGCACCGGGCGTCGGGGGCCACGCCGTGATGGCTCTCGGCCACCGTAGGCGCGGGCCTGTGGACGGTGAGTAATGGGCTAGCTCGCCGTCCGTCCGTCGTATGACGACAGGCCGTTCGTGTTCCACGCGCGCCTCAAAGAGATGTCAGCAAACGGGAGGGGCCCGCAAGGGCCGATGCTTGCCAGGGCTGCGGGACTGTTCGAAAGAGATACCGCGGCCCTGGAACATAAAGGGCCAAAAAAGGAACATGGGTGGTTTTTAGTCAGTCAGAGTCTGACACTCCCTTCCGCTCCGCCCAGAGCGGGAGGGGTCATTTGATGATTTCCCACCCTCCAAAAAAAAAAAAAGGGTCACTAACCACTAGACCAACAGGCCAATCAAATGATGATGATACTGATGTATTTAATAAACAAATGTAGTTTCTGTGAACACGCTTAAAAAGGCGAGAAGTTTATGTCCCTTTGTATCTATTTAAACGGATATACAAATACCAGGAGTAGCTTTTCAATAACTCCACAGGTGCGGTTCGAACTCCGACCTCAGTCACAATTCTACACCTCTGCCTGTTATGGTAAGCACTGAGCCTGTTTTGGGCACCTATTCATCATGACACAATGAGCAAATAACTCGAAAGACTATTAATTTTATACACTGCCATTTTGTTAGTCATTGGATTTTGTAAAGGCTTGTTTAGAGACATTTTCTGTTTAATTTTGCTGCTGAGCATGAGAGGTCCTGCAATGGGTACGATTCCCAGGCCGGGCAAAGTGTTATTGAGTTTTTCTATCAGGAATTTATCAGTAGCAGTCACGGAGTCTGGATTTGTGCCCGGTTTATGATAGGCTCGCCCCCTATTACATGGGACTTAAATATAACTGGTGGAATGTGGGCGTACTATTAGGTACACCTCTGCCCAACGCTTCGGGGATTACAGGTGTGATGTTATGTCTTAGAGTCGCCTTGTGGCTTGATAAGAACATGCGCACCGTTCGATCTTTTAAGTTAAGCAGCTCTTACCAAGGTCGGCCCTTGGATAGGTATTTTATTTCTATTCCTAAAACAAAGAGGTGTCGCTTGACATTTTGACAAAAATATTCTCTTTTACCTTTTCGGCGAAAAACACACAGCAAATACTTTTCTTTTCTTGTTAAGCTTTTGTCTTAACCTTCTAACCTCGGTCATCTTAGCACAAAACCGCAAAGATTGATCAGTTTACCAGACTTTATTTTACGTTATGTGGTATTTGATGGCAAACATGGCGAAGGCTCTTGTGGTCAGAACCTAGCGACATCTGCAATGTGGTGTTACCATCACATAAATATAAAACTGTCATAAGTGCCTGTAATAACACCGCGCCCATACCCATCAAACTGATATACAGCAATGACGATTAAATTGTCCTTGTCTCAATTCAATTGGTGTCGGCGCAGCATGTCTTCTTCTTCCATACTTCTCTATTACTCGGCATCTCAGCAGTCACCTCCTTTCTAGCCATATCAACCTTCACACAGTCTATCCATCGTTTCGTCCCCTGCTCACTCGAACGCTTGTTATTCTGAAGGGATTGGCAGAACAATACCCTAGTTCCCTCAGTTCGCCAGCTATGTGCAAGTCCCAAGTAATTGGAAGCGAGCCTATTGACATCAACCGGGCACAAATCCGGACTGATACTGATATTTTTTGTTGATAAACGATAATACACTTTGGCCCGTGAATTAAAACTTGACCAGTGAATTAAAACTCAAACTCAAACATACATTTCTGATAGACCTAAGACCAGTACCAGGCGCTTTTGAAATGCAAAAAACAAATAGGCGAACTTCTTATAGTCCTACAATCCAGTCACAAGGCATTGTAACAGTAATAAGACTGAACCAAATTGACCACAGGAACTTATTTTTAGCAGTAGCAGCAACGAAGAGCTTGCGATCTTAAGGTTAAGCAGCAGTTGTAGGCAAGTTGTTGGTCCGCGGATGGGTGACCGCCCATTACATACCGAGTTTCCTTACCCTGACAAAGCACGTTAAGCCGTAGGTCCCGGCTGTCATTTGTAAATCTTTGACAGTCGTTACAGGTACTCAGTGGCCCGAAAGTCTGACAACCAGTCTTACCAAGGGGTATCGTATTACACAGTACTAATTGGATTGTGGAGGTCAGATAGGCAGTCGCTCCATGTAAAATACTGGTATTCAGCTGCATCCAGTTAGACTAGAAGCCGACCCCAACATAGGAAAAGGCAGGCAGATGATGAATTACGGTTTACATCTGAACAGAGCTTTACGAAATAAACTTGGAACGTAATGTCATGCACAAATCGGTGTGTAATTTATTTAGCGTGCTTAGATCATCTGAATTGTTTAATGAGATTAGATCAGTTCACGATAGGTCATTTGCTTTAGGCCTGTTTTGTGCGTGAGGTCGGTTTGTGTAGTGAATTGGTACATCCTGTAAGGTCGGGTGCACAATGAGTTCACTTTGTCTTTAGATTGTAGCTGACCAGTACAAAAAGTTCTACAGCAGCATAGTACAAAAAAACCTTGACTAATAAAAAACTTTTTTTTTTTTCGGGTTGGAAATCATCAAATGACTCCTCCCGCTCTGGGCGGAGCGGAAGGGAGTGTCAGACTTTTACTGACTAAAAACCACTCATGTTGCTTCTTTTGCCCTTTATGTTCCAGGGCCGCGGTATCTCAATAAAAAAAATCTTACAAACCTATTTTACCGTTGATAACTCTGAGGGGCGTACGTGTGGGTCCACTACCAGACAAAGATCTGTGAGTGAGTAATCAAAATCTTAATCGATAGCGCACATAATCTAGCCTCAAAAAGATTGTTTTTTTTTTGTCAACATAGTACAAAAAGGACTACAGCGACATAGTACAAAAGTATTACAGCGCCATCTATGACACAAAGGAAGAACTAAGACCAAAATGCTGAATCGCGCTATTAAAGTTATCCGTGACTTAAGACTAATAGAAAAACCCGACAACAACTGTCAGGCAGTAGCCCACCAGACACAACACCCGTCTGGTGGGAGCATGCTCCCTTTTCTATGGGGGATGAAGAACTTTACACCCTGTTCTTCATACCCTATAAGATAGACTGAGTCACGGGTTTTGAATTCTACTTTAGACAAACTCCACTTTAGCATTACTTAAAGGCTCCAATGTACACATTTTTTTGCGTATGAGTTTTTGAAAGTCAAAGAATTACCTAAGTAATGCACAGAGTTATGGAGTTTGACATGGAGTAGAGTTTGACAAGATCTAAAAAGAAATAAGTGCGAGTCGGTCTCGCGCACGTAGGGTTCCGTACCATTATCTATAAAAACGGCAAACAAATCATGTCTGTTTTATGGGAGCCCCACTTACATATTTTTTTGAGTGTACGACTAAACGCCGACAGACACTACAGCGAATGACTGAACACCGACAAGACTTTACTACGACGGGACTCTTCGCCGACAGAACACTTCGCCGACAGGACACTTTGCCGACAGGACTCTTCGCTGACAGGGCTCAACAGCGACGCAATTTATCTCCGATAATAAGGAACTTACATTGGAAATCGATTCGATATATACTGTAATTAACAGTACATTTTGTATCTGTTGCCGACGAAGCTTAAATCGTGTTGGCGGGACTCGTCGTAGATCGTATAATTTGACAGCCGAGTTCGTGCAAAATAATCCGTCTATAATGACGTATTTGGTTGAAATTTTTAGATACCATTAGTCGACATGACATTGAGAACGAAATGGACGAAGAAAGTTAATAAATGTGTTTTTACATATCATGTAATAAATGCAATAAAGTATAATAATGTGTTTTTATTATTTTTTAAGGCCCAATACTAACGTCACATTGACAGACGGTCGTGAAACAGTAAAGCCAATATAAAAAAAAAAAAAAATATCCCTGGACATTTCACACAGCACCATCTAGTCCCAAGCTAAGCAACCTAATGCTTGTGTTATGGTGGCTAGATGGCTGATAAACTACATTTATAATTTTTTTTTTTTGTAAATACATACATATTATAGATAGAAAAACACCCAGACCCGGAACAACTACTTGTAGGTCATACAAATATTTGTTCCGTACGGGAATCGAACCCGCGACATGCAGCGCAGCAGTCAATCGCAGCAGTCAATTAATGGTAGTTGTTATTTTGGCAAATACATCTCCTTCACAATGCCTGTTATCAACTCATCGAGTCTGACAGCCAGTGCTACCAAGATGTATTGTGTGTGAGCACTCACTCCATCAGTATCATTCTCTTGCCCTTATCCCAATTTATTAGTGGTCGATCGCAGCATGTCTTCTTCTTCCATACTTCTCTATTCTATATATATATATATATACTCGTCATCTCATCAGTCACCTCCTTTCTAGCCATTTCATCCTTCAGACAGTCACAGGCAGTCACTCCATATCCAGAATATAAAATCACGATAATAATCCTTATTTGAAGATTTTTAAGGTGTAAAATAATTAAGGTAGTCAGTAGGTGTCGAAAGTCTGACAACCAGTCTTACTAAAGGGTATCGTGTTACCCAGTGCTAGCTGGGTTGTAGAGGTTAGATAGGCAGTCGCTCCATATAAAATACTGGTATTCAGCTGCATCCGGTTAGACTGGAAGCCGACCCCAACATAGTTGGGAAAAGGCTAGGCAGATGATGGTTTGAAGGTGTAAAATCCAATTTCAGTAACAAAAATAATCCAAAAGTCATTGTACATGAACCGAATGCATTTTTAGTTATCGCTGGCTCAAGGTTAAAACTTTAATAATAACATGAACGAAATTAAAGGTCTTTTTAATAGACGGCCTGACCTTTTGTATTCTGATACCATTTCGCAACCAAGAAGGTAATAGCATTTTGGAAGATAAGTTTATTTTATCGGCATTGCTTGAAACATAAAAAACATTGGGGTCGACTCCCACTCTAACCGGATGTAGCTTAGGTAATATAATTTTTTTACATGAAATTCCATTGAATGTGTTTTCATTAAATAGTCATTTTTCTTCTTTACCGTTTGGTTAGTGCTTAACTGGTGTCAGAGTTTTTATGCCGCTCATGGGTCTCTGACTTGGCTTTACATGCCGTCGAGAAATATCTCTCAGGCATGCTGGTTTCACAGTAGGCGCAGCTCTGTGGACGGTGAGTAATGGGCTAGCTCGCCGTCCGTCCGTCCTATGACGACAGGCCGTGTCGACGGCGCGTTCGTGTTCCACGCGCGCCTCAAAGAGATGTCAGCAAACAGGAGGGGCCCGCAAGGGCCGATGCCTGCCAGGGCTGCGGGACTGTTCGAAAGAGATACCGCGGCCCCGGAACATAAAGGGCAAAAGAAGGAACATGGATGGTTTTTATTCAGTAAAAGTATGACACTCCCTTCCGCTCCGCCCAGAGCGGGAGGAGTCATTTGGTGAAGACATGAGTCTGTAGTGTTAGTTGCAACAAAATAACTCTATATGGTGACGTTGATGTTGTTGTTGTCAGTTGTTGTAATGTATTATGTTGATGATAAGTATTTCAAACCTAACCTAAAAGGGTTACTGATGCCGGTTTCCTCACGATGTTTTCCTTCACCGAAGCAAGTGATATAATCTGTACAATCTATACATCTATTCATCATTCATCGTCATCATCGTCAAATAAATATATATATATATTTTTTTTACCACACCCATTATAGTAGCCTATCTGTAAATTGCACTCAAACAGCAATGAAAGGAGCATGTTGAACGTCAGAAAAATTCAAAAAGTAAAGAATATGACAATCAGACAAAAAATTAAAATCATAGATGCTCTTATCCATGCACTCACACTTAAATGGAAAAGAGCTGGACACATATCCCGCTATACTGATAAAAGATGGACCATTGAAACCACAAGATGGAGAGGCCCAATAGGAAAAAGACAGGTTGGCAGGCCGGACGGTGGGCTGATGATATTCCTCAAGTAGCAGGAATTGTTTTTTTTTAATATTAAATGGGTCTACTCTTGACCTCAATCTAGTCCTGAGGACAGAGATGAGGTCGACGATGGAACGAGCTTACCCAGAAGAAGCCTATTAACTCGCGACTTAAATAGATTTCTGTCTTATGAACTTGGGAACACTGACGAAGGCAGGGAATTCCACTCCGTGGCTGTGCGCACAATAATCGATGTCGCGAAACGCTTCGTGCGAATTTGTGGAACATCGACAAGGAATGGGTGATAACCCGCAGTACGTCTGGACTCCCGATGGAAGAAGGGAGATGGTGGAATGATCTCGTGGAGCTCTTGTGCACACTCACCGAAGTACCGAATGGATAAATTCTGGCAGGGGTAGGGAATTATGGAAGAAGATGGAGGAGGCCTTTACCCTAACAGGGGTCCATATTTCAATTAAAGATACTAATTCTACTAACATAATTTAAACAAACTTACTAACAAATTACTAATATATAACATTTGAAATGTAACTTGGAAATCCCTATTAATATTATGTAACTCTGTCTGTCTGTCTGTTACGCTTTCACGTCTAAACCACTGTACTGATTTTAATGAAATTTGGTACAGAGATAGAGTTGACCTTGAGAAAGAACATAGGATAGTTTTTATCCCGGACTTTTGAAGAGTTCTCTTGGAAACGCGATATAATCGAACTCGACGCGGGCGAAGCCGCGGGCGGAAGACTAGTATGGAATAAATGGCTTATTTATTATTATTATTATGGCTTATTACGGTTGGCGCAGTGGTCAAGCGATTGACTGCTGCGCTGCATGTCGCGGGTTCGATTCCCGTACGGAACAAATATTTGTATGACCTACAAGTAGTTGTTCCGGGTCTGGGTGTTTTTCTATATAATATGTATGTATTTACAAAAAAAAAAATTATATATGTAGTTAATCAGCCATCTAGCTACCATAACACAAGCATTAGTTTGCTTAGCTTGGGACTGGATGGTGCTGTGTGAAATGTCCAGGGATATTTATTTATTTATTTATTATATCTGTAAATTCTAGGCTCCGGGTTGTTACTAAGAACTTGCTTAGTGACGCAAGCGTTGACTAATGAGATTCAACTAATTATCTATTGTTGCTAGACTAGACAATAACAATTTGTCATACTTTAGATCCGACTTGTGCATTAGATTTATAATAGGCCTAGACAAGAGTAATCACAAAAGCGTTTCTTATTCCACTGACCTATTCAACTGCCTCGTAGGTCTAGTGGTCGCAAGCGCGGCTGCTGAGCATGAGGTCCTGATTCGATTCCCGGGTCGGGCAAAGCGATATTGTGTTTTTCCATCAGGAATTTCTCAGTAGCAGCAGCGGAGTCTGGATTTGTGCCCGGCAATGCAATAGGCTCGCCCTCTATTATATGTTACTTAAACCTATGTGGCGAAATGTGGGTGTATTATAAAGTTACACCTCTGCCTATCGCTTCGAGGATTACAGGCGTGATATTGATCCTGGATTTGTGCCTGATTGACGCCAAAGGCTCGCCCTCTAAGGGACTTAAACATAACTGGCGAAATGTGGGTGTACTATTAGGTACACCTCTGCCTAACCGTTCGGGGATAACGCGATATTATGTGAACTCAATGGGGTAGACACAGAGATGGATTGACTTTAACATTTCGATAGCTTATGACATTTTTGAGTTTCCTATTATCGTTACTCCTGATGGAATGTCACTTTCAGCAGCGTTATAGACCTCTACTAAAGTAAAGGGTCAAATGTGATCAAGCCTGCCTGCGTGCCTGACTCACGTGACCTGAGCCGCATGTATAGCGACCGCTGGACAAGGGCCTCGTCTCAATTTTTTGGGTGCTTGAGGACGGACGCCGCCGCCGAGGCTGGCTTAGGAAGAGGTGGCGAGGCCGTGGTGGCTTTATCTAGTACACGAACCTAGGTAAACGAAATGCTACTCTCTATAAACCGTTTTATCTACATCCGACTCCCATCGCCAAAAATCAACATTCATTATTCTTCTACTCATCATCATCTGCCTGCCTTTTCCCAACTCTGTTGGGGTCGGCTTCCAGTCTAACCGGATGCAGCTGAATACCAGTAGTTATTTTACATGGAGCGACTGCCTATCTGACTTCCACAACCCAATTAGTACTGGATTATACTATACCCCTAGGTAAGACTGGTTGTCAGACTTTTTGGAGCACTGACTACCTGTTACGACTGTCAAAGATCTACAAATGACAGCCGGGACCTACGGCTTAACGTGCTTTCCGAGGCACGGAGGAAACTCGGTATGTAATGGGTGGTCACCCATCCACAGACCAACCTAGGCAAGCACGGCTTAACCTAAAGATCGATCTGAGTGGCTGTTGTTATTTTGCCACGAGTCCCATTATTTTCCTACTCTTATCCCGATTTATTTGAACTCAAATGCATATGTGTGTGTAAAACGTATCCACGATCGGCAACACGTTGCGAACGATACCCATTGAAAAAATCAATCATCGATCGATTCTCATTATTTCACAAAAAAAAACATTAAATTTATTCTTTCGTGTTTTTTTTTTTATTGTTACTTTTGAAAAAAATAGTCCCAATCCTTTCGAGTTCGATGATCGAGTTCATGGTATTCGGTTCCAGAATGACCTAAAAATAATGGTGTATAACGAAGTTAAAAGGAAAACTATCAAAGCTAAGTAGGCTTTACAAGTTTACGAGTAATATTCGACCAACTTATAAAATGTACTTGGATAACATATTATCCTAAATATAATGTACACAGCATAGCTCAGGAGCATAGGTTTTTCAACTGCAAATGTAAGTTTGTTTTTATTGTCACAATAAAAATATCGTTCGGAGGCAAATCGGACCGTAGGAAGTGTCCGCATAATTATTTTGATGGGCAACTACGGAACCCTACATTGTGCGTGGCCCGACAGGCACTTGGCTGGTTTTATTTTAGTTGCTCTAAGCTAAAGATGATAAAATTTTTATGACCGTAAAAATGCAAAAAGAAGAAATGATAGGAATAGGTATTATTAGTATTTTAAACGTTTACAAATATTTTTTATTGAATGGCAAACATTGTTTTATTTTTATCGACGTAATTTTGTGATTATGTTAAGTTATTTATTATTTTTAGTTTGTTTGAAGGAAAAGCGACTAACGGTTTCCTGTTAGTCTCGTGGACGCAAATTACTGAGTTCAATTCCTAGATCAGGCAAATGACTGGATTTTTCCATGATAGCATTCATTTGCCTGATAACGTCCTAATTATATTTGTCATCATCATTCTCTTGCCCTTATCCCAATTAATTTGGGGTCGGCGCAGCATATCTTCTTCTTCCATAATAAAATAAAATAAAATAAAAAAGCCTTTTAATTCCCTTTGGTATTACAATTACATAACCATAATAAATTTAATCATAGTCATGCGAAATTAGAATTCATTTTGTGTGTTATTTACAAAAATATAATATTTGTCTAAAAGTAAATATTTGTCTGGTAAAAGTCTAAAACATGGTCATTATATCTACATCCGACTCCCATCGCCAAACATCAACATTACAAGGTTAAAAAACAACATAAAATTACGCCAAAAACCAGGTCAGATAACTAGTGAATGTTTACTCCAAATAACTTTCAATTAATATTTGTAATAACTATGCAAACTGTATAAATAGCTAGCTGTGTCCCGCGACCTTTCGCTTATAAATAAAAAATTTACTTCCCTATTTAAATCGGATTTTGTTAACACATAGCTTTTGCCCGCGGCTTCGCCCGCGTGGATGTCGAAAAATATTTTTGTGACAAGTAACATGTATAATTTCATTATGCATTCAGTAAAAAGCTGTTATTTTAAAATTACAAACATACACGATCATCTATTTTAATTATTTGTATAGATAACTATGCAAATTATATAAATAACTAGCTTTTGCCCCCGACGTTCGTTAGCGTGAAATTATTATTAATATTTTATTATAATTATAATATATAATAAAATATGACTTTCCTTTTTGAATCGAATTATGTTACCAATTTAAGAGGTTTTATTCTTTTGCACGGAACCTTAATTCTTTTTCTAAAATAAAAGTAGCCTCAGTTAGACCTTATAACATCAGCTACCTGTCAGTAAAAGTCTCGTCAAAATCAGTCAAGCCGTTTCGGAGATTAGTCGGAACAAACAGACAAACCGACAGACAGACAAAAATTGCAAAAAAAATGTTTTTGTTATAAGTGCCGTATATATTTTCATATGCATATCAGTAAAAAGCTGTTATTTTGATGTTACAAACAGACACTTCAATTTTATTTATTTGTATGTTGTATGTTTATATATAAAGAGTATAGACTGATGTATAGAAGATTGGCCGCAGCACCTGATCTTAAGTGTTTGTAAATTAAGTTTTATAATTGAAGACCGTTTTTAAAGTGTGTAACATGATAATTACTATGTCTCATCATAATGTGCCGTATGCTCCATTTAAAGGTCAAAGGTAGCTAGATACACAATTATATAAATTTAGTCTGAACTGTAAAATGAACTGTGTTAGTATATAATAATGTTATGACCACCTGCATGTTACCCATGTATCACAAATATACGATTTGATTTGATTTGATTTAGTCTATTCACTGTCTCGTTTATTAGTGGTCGCGCGACTGCTGAGCATGAGGTCCTGGGTTCGATTCCCGGGTCGGGCAAAGTGTTTTAGGGGTTTTTCTTCAGGAATTTCTCAGTAGCAGCTACGGAGTCTGGATTTATACCTGATGGCAATAGCCTCGCCTCCTTTACATGGGACTTAAACATAACTGGCGTAATATGGGTGTTCAGTTAGGTACACTTCTGCCTAACCCTTCAGGAATGGATGTTACGTAGTCTATTGAAGTCACACCAATAATTTCTCATCATCATCATCGTTCAAAGAATCAGCATTGCCATCCAACGTGGTAATGCTGCCAGCCTTCTGGGCACTTTTCCCGTTGACAGCGATGCGGACGAATTTTTGGATGCCCTGTAACCCTTTTATACTTGTACATATTTATTTCTATAATAGTTTTGTAGTTTGTAAATAATTAATATACTGATAAACAACCAAAAAAAGTAGATACTGTTTCATCGTTCTTCTTTCGTTGTTCGACCCAGGAATCGAGCCCAGTACCCCACGCTCACCAGTCGTGATTGCAACCACGAGGAACAGCGAATCTCTTGCAAAATGTATTTGATAGCGATGCAAATGAAAGCAAATGAACTCGATTTACTTAACATTTTAATTAAATAACAAAAGTTGCTTACATTTATACGAAATGTCATAAGTCAGTTTGTATATTTCTGGTACATTTACTAACTGGCTTGTGGGCGGTAAATGTTGCAAGAAATCTTTAAAGTGATAAAATTTGTTTGTATGTTTGTGTGTAGGGGGTAATCTCCAGAACTAATGATCCAATTCTAAAAATTCTTTCACTTGCAGTAAGCTTCATTATTCTTGAGTACTAGCTATAATTATATTTATATCATGCATATAAGCCGAGCTATCACAATTGTTGTGGACGTTATCGCGGGCGAATTGCTAGTGTTTATAGATTGCTGTAAATAACACTAGTTATTGATCTTAAACCCGGTTTAAAAGGTCTGTTATTTAATATAGAAACTATTATATGTCTCCTACCACATGCTTATGTAAAAGGAAGCTCCAATCACTAGTTGTTAAAGCTTACTTGTTGAAATAATAAACTATTTTAAAGAGTTCCGTATCAGAAGGGTAACCAACGGGACCTTATTACTAAGCCTCCGCTGTCCGTCCGTCCGTCTGTCTGTCAGCGGGCTGTATCTCATGATCCTTAATAGGTAGACAGTTGAAATTTTTACAGATGATTTGATTGCCGCTATAACAAAAAATACTAAAAAACAGCATAATATATTTAATCCCCATAATCCTCCCATACAACAGACATGTTTTTTTGCCATTTTTAATAACTATATAGAACCCTTCGTGCATAAGTCCGACTCGCACTTGGCAGGTTTTTTCTCCAATATTTGCAACTTGCGTAATGGACTTTTTCTTAAAACTGCAGCAGTAACATTGTTTTTCATTGATGTACTAGTTTTTAATAACGGACTGACTCGTTGTACTAGTAATCGCATCCGCTACTGCTAAACATAAGGTTCTGGATTCGATTCCCAGGGCAGTCAAAATGTTATTCAGTTTTATAATTTCTTAGTAGCAGTCACGGAGACTTTATTTGTGTCCGGTAAATGGCAATAGATCGCCCCCTATTAAAAAAATAATAAAAAATAAAAAAGCCTTTAATTCTACCATAAATACACATTAAAAAAATATTAATTCATAAACTTTTCTTAAGTAACATGTTACACTAATTGTAAGACATAAAAGAGCAGCGCCTCCTGGCACAGGCATCTATATACTTAAAAGGAGACGCCACCAACTTTATAATGTACAACGTGTAATAATGAAATAAAACATTTTTGATTTGATTGATTGATTTGATACACAGAACATATAAACCTTCTTTATCTTAAGTGTAACAAATCATATTAATATTAAATTATGAGCATTTCACTATGAACATTACATTATGAGCATTACATTATGAACATTACATTATGAGCATTTCACTATGAACATTACATTATGAGCATTACATTATGAACATTACATTATTAACATTTAATTATGAGCATTACATTATGAACATTACATTATGAGCATTACATTATGAACATTACATTATTAACATTACATTATGAGCATTACATTATGAACATTACATTATTAACATTTCATTATGAGCATTACATTATGAACATTACATTATGAGCATTACATTATGAACATTACATTATGAGCATTACATTATGAACATTACATTATTAACATTACATTATGAGCATTACATTATGAACATTACATTATTAACATTTCATTATGAGCATTACATTATGAACATTACATTATCAACATTTCATTCATTCCATAACATTTATTCATATCATTACATTATTTACATTACATTTTCAGCATCGCCCCCTATTACATGTGACTTAAATATAATTTTCGTTTTGGTGTACGGTGAACTACTCCTCTGCCTATCCCTTCGGAGATTAGAGGCATGATCATATCAAAGTATTTTTTAATTCCGGAGCTTATGTTTTTGTTAACAGATTAACATCATCAGATCAACGAGATGATTGATTATATTATGATTTAATTTGATTGATAAAAAATATTGATTCGTTCGTAATTATCAATCAATAGAAAGAAGAGAACTTAGTACTGTCACAAAACAGAGAAGTATACAGAAGTACAGGCTACTTATTAGCGCGCGCGCGCGCGTTTTTTGCTTTTTGCGTCAGCGTAGCAAACTCAAACTCAAACTCAAAGCATTTATTTCAATTAGACCATTACAGGCACTTTTGAAAGTCAAAAACAAAAAAGCTAAGCTACAGTCACATTCACAAGGCATAATAACTTGCGAAAGTACTGTAGTTGCACATTCCAAATCGTAGATCTCTATGGAGAAGAATGGGCAAGAAACTCCATGGACACTCTTTTTAATCAAAATATTGTTACAAAATCTTGGTTACATCATTCATGTTGAGATTATACATATATGTGAGAACGATGTACAAAGACGTGCACATTAAGAGCGTCCAGAGTAAAAGATTAAACTAACAATTTAAAAATAAAGTAATTAAAATAAAGCGTGACAGCTAAGAGATGACCAGTCCCAACTGACAGCGCCCGTTCACGAACATGACGCATGGATCAGCGCCATTCAACTCAACCACATTGAAGGGAACTAAATGACCCGACACACCCGCCACCATCAGCGAGACATTTGTGTGAGCATGACATTCTCTCAGCCACCAGGGCACATTCAAGTCAATGAAGATAACTAAATGTAAATGGTAGCTTTACAGTACATAGTACTCACACATGTGCTATGCGATTATATAATACTAAGAGATTGAATCTATACAATGCAAAGATATTTTTACAATCTTCTGCAGCTTCCACAATAACTTCACATGGTAATCAATTAGTTTGCCCCTATGGTTGTGGAGCAGGACCAGCATTGAGCCAAGCATTTTTGTCATCAATGTAATCCCCCAACTTATAATATGCTTGCCTACATAGTGTGCGTTTTATACAAGATTTAAATTTCGTCTCATTCAGTTGTAGAATGTGGGGAGGTATTTTATTGTAACATTTTAAACAGTACCCCATGAAAGATGAGTCTACTTTAGCTAGCCTGAAACCTGGTTGAGTTAGTTGGTCCCTATTTCTAGTATGATAGTGGTGTCGGTCACCTCTTTTACTAAATAAATGCAAATTTTTCCTAACGTACATGATGTTATCATAGATGTATTGACAAGGTACTGTCATGATGTTAATTTCCTTAAACAGTTCTCTTAGAGAATCGCGTCTACGTAGATCATATAAGGCTCTGATAGCTCTTTTCTGCAGAATAAATATAGACTCAATGTCTGCAGCCCGTCCCCATAGTAAAATACCGTATGACATAATACTATGAAAATAACTAAAACAAACTACGCTGACGCCGCTATGAGGTCGGCGCGCAGCACCCAGTCGTAACCGATGTTCCACAAGGGCGGCCCCAGAACCGATCCCTGTGGAACACCGCACGACATCTCTCGCCGGTTCCATTCTCCGCTGTGACCAGGATAGATGACGGTCCTGTCCGTCAAGTAGTCCCCGACCACACGACGAAGGTAGGTCGGCACCCGGTGATACCGGAGTGCCTCCCTAATGCAGCTCCAGGGCATGGAGTTGAAGGCGTTGGCGATGTCGAGAGACACCGCCAAGACGACCCCACCCCTGGACACCGCATCCCCCGTCGTGAGGGCTCTCACGCGCATGATGGCGTCCACCGTCGAGCGCCCCTTGCGGAAACCAAACTGGTTGTAAACCAGCATGCCTGAGAGATATTTCTCGGCGGCATGTAAAGCCAAGTCAGAGGCCCATGGGCGGCATAAAACTCTGACACCAGGTTAGCACTAACCACTCGTAAAGAAAGACGCAGTACTAGGTAGTAATTAGTAGTAAAAAAACGTAAATATTAATTGACATGAGGTTTTGATAACAAAATAAAAAAATGAATAGGCTTCAACCACAAAGCCTTCACATTTAACTCATCTTACTTGTTATTATAAATGGTGTACAAATAAGACCTTTTGTTTGTATATATTTACAATGTTATGTACAGTCACTAACACCAATATTTCCTTGCTAAATAATATTGTCAAGGTTAAGCAACAGTTAGCAGCGGGAGCGGTGGCCCAGTGGTGGCGGCCCCGACTTAGTAGTAGTAAGTCGTGGGTTCGAAACTCTCAAAACAACGAAGGAAAACATCGTGAGGAAACCGGCATGTCTTAGAACCGAAATTTCGAAGACATGTGACTTCTACCGGCCCGCACTGGGCCTGCGTTTTAGATTATAGCCCATTTCCTCTCATAGAGAGGAGGCCTGCATTACATACCAAGTTCCCTCCGTGCCTCGGAAAGCACGTTTAGGTGTTGGTCCCGGCTGTAATTTGTAGATCTTTGACAGTCGTTACAGGTAGTCAGTGGCCCGAAAGTCTGACAACCAGTCTTAACAAGGGCTATCGTACCTATTACCCAGTACCAACTGGGATGTGGTGGTCAGATAGAATGTCACTCCATGTAAAATACAAGCTGGGTGTTTGTAATAAATTCAGCTGCATCCGGTTAGACTGGAAGCCGACCTTAGCCGAACATCATCATCATCATCTGCCTAGCCTTTTCCCAACTATGTTGGGGTCGGCTTCCAGTCTAACCGGATGCAGCTGAATACCAGTATTTTACATGGAGCGACTGCCTGTCGGACCTCCACAACCCAGTTAGTGCTAGGTAATACGATACCCCTTGGTAAGACTGGTTGTCAGACTTTCGGGCCACTGACTACCTGTAACGACTGTCAAAGATCTACAAATGACAGCCGGGACCAACGGCTTAACGTGCTTTCCGAGGCACGGAGGAAACTCGGTATTTAATGGGTGGTCACCCATCCACGGACCTACCTAGGTAAGCACGGCTTAACCTAAAGATCGATCCGAGCGGCTGTTCTTATTTAGCCACGAGCTCCTCCTCGACCTTAGCCGAACGCAACCTTATATTTGGTCAATTTTTATGTTATTCTTAAGAGTGTAACTAGTGCTTAATTCTGTATCAAATTTAGCCATTTACCTTATCGTTTTTTTTGGTCACGATAATTAGTTTCTCAAGCGCCATATACACTTAACGCAACCACTTTGCGCAGTCAAACTGACATATTTGGCATCAGGGAGTCATCATATCAACCCAAAGTAGGCCATCTAGGATATCGTTACCAAAAATGTCGTGACCCTAATATAATAATAAAACTCAATAGCTGTAGCGACAAAACTGACCGTTTATTACAAGTTTTGCCATTGTCAACTCCATAGAGAATCAATATTAATAAGTAAACATATTGACTGGAGCTACTATATATTTTGATGATATTCTAACAATATAAGTATGCAATCGTTATTACACGAAAAAAGTGTATAGATATTGCTGCTCTTGACTGTACATATGGACTATGAGTTCCGCATTCTTATATTTTTACCCAATTATTTTGATATCAATAGCTCATTTTTAGATTACAAATATTATGTGGGTTTTATTCAAGGATGTCCATGTATTCATGACGTAAGTTATGGACAAAAGATTGCTATAAACCATAACATTACTAGGAAGGTACATAGAACTATAAATAACCGGTTTTCCTGTTATGCTGTAAGATGACATATTAAATACTTATCTTCAATTCTCTGAAATAATGTATCGAACAGGAACTTGATAAAAAGTGAGGTATATGACACTAACATACCGGACAAGTCAGACTGAGAGCAGCGGTG
Source organism: Eurois occulta (assembly GCA_950022335.1). NCBI lineage: Eukaryota > Metazoa > Arthropoda > Insecta > Lepidoptera > Noctuidae > Eurois > Eurois occulta. The sequence goes on from OX465505.1 coordinate 10,436,339, forward strand.
GACCAGTTGTAGCGGCCTCGACTTACGCACAGTAAGTCATGGGTTCGAAACCAGGCAGGCGCATTACTTTGTGTAATTTATTTCATCACCACTGCTCTCAAAAACGGTGAAGGAAAACAGTGTGAGGAAACCGGCATGTCCTAGAACCAAAAATTCGAAGACATGTAACATCTACCAACCCGTACTAAGCCCGCGTGGTGGATTATAGCCCATTCCCTCTCTAGAGAGGAGGCCGTAACGTGTGTCCCAGCAGTGGGAACATAATAGGCTGATTATGCTATACGGGACAAGTGTGAGTAGGACTCGCACCCTGAGGGTTCCGTCTCAAGCCTCAACGGCTCCAAAAAGTTTGGTTTGTATGTCACTGATTCTATATCTTAAAACATGGCCGTTCTTTAATATTCTGTTACTGAACAATTTGTACTTAACAACTACATCGAATCATAACATAACATAACACCTGTAATCCTTGAGGGGTTAGGCAGAGGTGTATCTAATAGTACACTCACATTTCACCAGTTAAGTTCTATGTAATAGTGGCGAGCCTATTTATTTATTTATTATTAATTACAACGGTTATACACCAGTAACAGTAATTAATTAATTTCTTATGTATTATATAAACTACAATTCCATCTGGAAAGGCACAATAAATTAATTACAACATTAATATACATCAAATAAATTACCTATTGCCATCAACCGGGAAGGAATCCGGACTCCGTAGCTGCTACTGGGAAATTCCTGATGGAAAAACCCAATAACACTTTGCCCGAACTAGGAATCGAACCCAAGACCTCATGCTCAGCAGTCGCAATTGCGACTAAACTAAAGAGACAGTCGAGGCAGGTTTCAGGAAGAATGTTGCTTAATAACTGTGTCGAATCTACATATTGTATGTTAATAATGACCTCGGAAATAGGGCATCGTTGTTTATTCATTTCGCAAATCCTTTGTGCATATTTTTGATACATATTTGAATAAATAAAGCCCTAAAACTTAACCTGTTGACCTCAACTAGTTCCTAACGAAATAATTGTTTATCTTAACCGCCATAATGTTTGGTGAACTATAAGTTAAGTGTTACCACGATTTTAAAAAAATCTTCGAGACTTTATTATATTGCGATCATTATTGTCTGTTTGAGCAGTGATAGCCTAGTGGTGTGACCGTCGGACTGCCAAGTGTCGGTCCCGAGTTCGAAAACAAGACACGCAACTCTGATTTTTCGGATTCATGTGTGTATTGTATAATTATCATTTGCTTCGGCGAAGGAAAACATCGTGAGGAAACCAGCATGCCTGGGAGATATTTCTCGACGGCATGGAAAGTTAAGTCAGAGACCCATGGGCAGCATTAAAACTCTGACACCAGGTTAGGCACTAACCACACGAAAAAGAATAAAAATAAAAAAGAAAGATCTGTTTAGCCTTTTCTCAACAAGGTGGTATTCAGATACCAATCTGATCGGATGCAGCAGAACACCAGTCTTCTACTCCTTCGGGTCACTGTCACGACAAAATAAAAATGATACTGGCCCAAAACTTCGGCACTTCCACGGCGTCGGTCGGTGGCGGAGGTCTTTTTGGTTGCATGTTTAAGGGCTCAGCGGGCAGGATATAACGAGCATAGCAGTATCGAACATTTTTGTAAGAGGTAAGCCGGAGTACATACCTTTGTTGTGATTATATTATTTGTCTATAGAATACTAACTTTGCCATTTTTCAAAGGGAAGCCGGTAGGAATCGAGTTATATGGAACCTTCGCTACTGGAGCTAGTTTGTTATACAATTTTACACCCACACTCCGCCGCTGAACTGTCGAGATAGCCCCAGTTTGCGAGAGTAAAGTTACATCTTCCCATTTGGTCCGTTTATCAGTATTTTAGCCCAATTAACTATATCCCAGTCCCCTATGGCAACGAAACCAGCGGGGTTGTCGTTTTATTTTCTATGTCAATGTCATTTCTGCCTCGATAGTCTAGTGGTCGCAAACGCGACTGCAGAGCATGAGCTCCTGGGTTCGATTCCCAGGTCGGGCAAAGTGTTATTGGGTTATTCCATCAGAACTTTCTCAGTAGCAGCCACGGAGTCTGGATTTGTACCAGGTTGATGGTATCAGGCTCGCCTCCTTTACATGGGACTTAATTATAGTGGTGAAATGTGGGTGTACTATTAGGTACACCTCTGCCTAACCCTTTGGTGATTACAGGCGTGATGTTATGTATATCAATTTCATTACACAAAATCATTACATCATACGGTAGAAAAATGTTCTTGCAGTAGATGGTGTAAATTACCAAACAAATTGAAATCCGCAGTTATTTAATTGTGGTTTGACATTCTTACGCCAAACCACAATTAAATGGCGTTTCACGTGGTTTACTTTTTATTAATTTCGTGTGAGGGAAACGAATCGCATGTGACTGTTGATGGATGGAGAAGGAGAGGAAGACCAAGGAAACGATTGATGTATTACGTGTTGCACCGACCCCAAGTACTCATGTTACTACAAGGGCAGGAAGATGACTTTTTAATTTCGTGTCTTCGAATTATTGATTCTAGTTTTGGACATGCTAGTTTCTTTCGCCGTTTTGAGATCAGTGAAGACAAAATGAATTTCACAATGTAAAGTACCTGTATGGAATCGAACTTATGACCATAATGTTTAAAGCGAAAGGTAATTTACTTATTTGGAATTCGTTTAAACACGGAGTTAATTTAGTAAAAAAAAATATCTGAATTTTTCTTTCAAAAAACCACCATCACCACCACCACCACCACCACCACAACCACCACCACTACCACCCACCACCGTCTGGACCATAATAAACACAATAAAATAATCAGAAACGAGAAACCAAAATCAAATAAAAAAAATCAAATCAAACCGAACACAACACATATATGCACACACAGACATATGACACACACACATACACATACACAACACACACACATAACACACACACACAGAACACACACTCACACACACACATACAGAACACACCCACTCATACACATACAGAATCGAGCCGTCTTAGAGTGATGCTCCACATGTACTGCACATGTGGCAATTGATTTTTATTTATATAGATTAGTAGTAAGCACTTAATATCAGAAAAGTTGAAAGGGAATCGACTGTCTTGGTATGGACATATGATGAATATAAATGTTGATGGATGTAGAGGGAGACTAAGGAAACGATGGATGGATTGTGTGAGGAATGATATGAAATGGAATGGAATGGATGGATGGAATGGTGTGAATTAATCCGATAATTATGTGATTTTATGACTTTTGACATTTTATATTTGTTTTTATTTTATGATTTTTACTTTTATTGTCATTTTATTATTTGTAAGATTTTAATTTTTGTTGACGTTTCTTATGTGTGATTTATTTTATTTTATTTTAATTGACATGATCTATTTGTAATCTTTTTTTATTTGTTTGTAATTTTAATTGATTTTTTCTTTTCTAATTTGTATGTCAGTAACGACAAAACATAGCAAGAACCTTAACTATTTATAAGATCTCTAATGCTATACCTCTGTTTTACAAATAAATGATTCTGATTCTGATTCTGAAAGAGAAAGGAGTAAATGATGCCGTGACGTCTGACAGAGGAAAATGGAAGAAACAAACGTGTTGCGCCGACCCCAAGTAACATGGGACAAGGGCAGGAAGATGATCAGTGTAACTTTTAATATCAAACGCGTAATTTATTATTATGACCTTGAAAAAAACAGAAGCAGACCACAAAATAACCTTTATTTGTGGATCCAATCTATAATAATGTGATAATAATTGGATTTATTATTAATTTAACAGTCGTACATCATACATACCGACAATTTAATAATTTGATACTTATGATTTTCAATTTAATCATCTATGAATTTTTTAGATTACTATATTTAATTGATTTCAACGGATAACGAATTAACGGTTTTGATAAGGAAATTATAGCGTAAACATAATCAGGCTACAATGTTCCCACTGCTGGGACACACGGCCTCCTCTCTATGAGAGGGAGTGGGCTGTAATCTTCTTTTTAGCGTATCGATGGCAATCTAAATTGTATCAGCCCAAAACTGAGCTACTAGTTTGGCGCTTTCAGTAGCGTCCATCAGTTCCTGTAGCGAACAAACAACGGGACACGCAGGGCACGATATTAAGTGCCCCATCGTTTGTAGAACAGCATCACATTTACACTCCAGGGCAGAGTCATTAATGAATCCCCACCTGAGCAGGTTTTCCTTACTGCGACCAACCTGGGTCCGGAGTCTATTCAAAGACTTCCAGGTCAACCATGGCAACTCATGTCCAGGTGGGAGATTTTCAGCAGGCGGAACGAATGGATTAGGTAAAGATGCACTACCTCGCCACAGCGTTAATCTTTGCGTAGACCGCTCGCCAGTGAGTGGAGCTACTCCATAATTTATAATATTAAGTAAGATGAGTTTATTATTATAAACCTATCAACCAACTAATTACTAATTCATTTTCTATAAAAAATATTTCAAGTACACAAAATACGGTGTTTTTGTTTTCTCTAATCTTCAAGCCATGGTCACACCACAATATTAGCATTGCTATACAAAATCAATTCGTCAGAGGTCATGCCATTGTTTTGATAATTATTCAATGATTTCATCGGAATACTATGCTCTTGTGATGATTGGTTTTGTTGACTGGTATAGCTCATTAATATGTATGACTATTGAAGGGGCTGTTTGGATAAGAATAGAATAAAATATATTTTATTTGACACCAAAATTGAAACAAAACTCATCTGCCTAGCCTTTTCCCAACAATGTTGGGTCAGCTTCCAGTTTTACTGGATTCAGCTGAATACCAGTATTTTACATGGAGCGACTACCTATCGTACCTCCACAACCAAGCTAGTACTGGGTAATACGATACCTCTTGGTAAGACTGGTTGTCAGACTTTCGGGCCAATGACTACCTGTAACGACTGTCAAAGATCTACAAATAGCAGCCAGGACCAACGGCTTAACGTGTTTTCCGAGGCAAAGAGGATACTCGGTGGGTGGTCACCCATCCACGGACCAACCTAGGCAAGCGCGGCTTAACCTGAAGATCGACCCCAAGCGGCTGTTATTATTAAGCCACGAGCTCCTCAAAGCCTCTAAATTGGAACACAACTGTTTTACAATATCGCTAATACGCTATTTGACAACATCGAAAAAATAATATTTAGTTACCTAGTCAGTTAGATCACCAAAAAATATTGGACACGTATTTTTTCTTTTGTCACGTAATCAAAAAATGACGGCGATACAGTGCATCAAAGTTCAATAGAGGGGGCTTGTGACGTCACTGTACAGTAAAAAGTAACAGAAATTGTGACGTCACGCGAGATTTCAACGCGCTGTATCGTATATGTGTCCAATATTTTTTGATAATCTAACCGACGGACTAAATAGATTTTTTCAGACAAATACTATAATACTATAATTTCTATGATGGTTACAAATGGCGTTTTTATCGCTGATAGCGATATTTTCCAGGCAACCTGGCAAATTCCAGGCCAATGTTCGTATAGTCCATTGGATGGACTACACATTTGCCTGGAATTTAAATGGAAATGGAATTTAAAATAATGGGTGTTACAAGACTCTCAACGAAGCCCAAAGGCACTTGTTCTCCCCGTCATTGCGTTTTTTTTTTTTGTTCTAGATCATACCTGGGAACCTTCTAGTTACGGAGATATTGGGAGTCAAAGTTACAACTTTTTCACAAGTTTTTTTTTAAATACATGTTAAAAAGTACTTTACATTTAACACCTCCACGACCCCCATACTATTCAATCCATCCATCAGTACAATGTTTTGAGTGCGTCCTACCGTAAAACGTGATTTTTCACCTCAAAAATAAAGTCGTTTCCCAGCAATAATTTTTGCGTAGAGTGACTTAGTTCAGAATGCTTGGTTGACAGCTTCGTGGAGGGTCCGTTTACACCCTATTTAAACGGGGGGTAGTCAGTGGTGTATATCTACACATTAAAGATAATTCAAGTAAAGTTCTTAAGTGAATTAAGTGATTTGCAACTGACCTTTTACAAGCAACATCAGTCGCACAGGATTGGTGGGTCGAAAATGCCTAAGCTTTGCTTTGTCGCGAGGCTTCGAAAAGCATATCACGCCTGCAATCGCCGAAGGGTTAGGTAGAGGTGTACCTAATAGTACACCCACATATGCCAATTATGTTTAAGACCCCATGCAACAGGGGGCGAGCCTATTGCAATCATCCGGGCACAAATCAGACTCCGTGGGACTGAGAAATTCCTGATGGAATAACCCAATAACATTTTGCCCGACCTGGGAATCGAACCCAGGACTATGCTCAGCAGTCGAAATACAGACACTTTCACATTTATAAAACATTGATTTATTGATAGTCATAAAGATCTTCATATAACAATCAAAATAGGCGGTTTATTGTACTATTTCCTTACCTTGACATTTTTGATGTTATTTGCGATAGACATGTCAAACTGCAGTGTCAGACATATTTGATTTGATCTTCAAAAATCTTTGAAGTAGATCAACATGAATATTTTTTTTTAGTTGGTACTAAATGTCATCTTTTGAAGTTTTGAAAGTATATTTTTTTTTTTTTTATGTTTGATGGGCCTACTCTTGACCTCAAACTAGTCCTGAGGACAGAGATGAGGTCGACGATGGAACGAGCTAACCCAAAAGAAGCCTATTAACTCGCGACTTAAATAGATTGGGGTCATATGAACTTGGGAACACCGACGAAGGCAGGGAATTCCACTCCTTGGCTGTGCGCATAATAAACGATGTAGCAAAGCGCTTCGTGCGAATGTGTGGAACATCGACAAGGAATATATAAAGTTAATAGAAATGCATTTTTGTTTTCGAATGTGTGGAGGTCAGATATAAGTACTTGAAGCAGTCTTACCAAGGGGTACCGTATGACGTTGTACTAAATGTGTTTTTTCTTTAACGTGTGGTTAGTTCCCAACCTGGTGTCAGGGTTTTTTGCCGCCTATGGGCCTCTGACTTGGCTTTACATGCCTTCGAGAAATATCTCTCAGGCATGCTGGTTTCCTCACGATGTTTTCCTTTACCGAAGCAAGTGATAATTATACAATACGCACATGAATCCGAAAAATCAAAGGTATTGGGTTCGAACTCGAGACCTATGACTTGGCAGTCCGAAGGTCACACTAGGCTATCGCTGCTGCTGCGGGACTGTTCGAAAGAGATACCGCGGCCCTGGAACATAAAGGGCCAATGAAGGAACATGGGTGTTTTTTAGTCAGTAAGAGTCTGACACTCCCTTCCGCTCCGCCCAGAGCGGGAGGAGTCATTTGATGATTTCTCACCCCAAAAAAAAAAAAAAAAGGCTCTTGTGCAGCGTAAAAACTCTGACACCAGGTTAGGCACTAACCACACGATAGAGAAGAAGCAAGTGGCATTCTGCAGTTTCTTCCTACCGCCATGGGAAACAGCGTGAAGTTTATATGTAAATATGTAAGACGCAAAAATATCTAAGCAAGTCAATCATCATTACTCTGACCTTTCGCTACATCTTACTCACTCGAGCTAACCTTCTATTCTCTGACGCATGCGCAGGTATTCTAATAGTGTTCGTTCGTAGAATTTCACCTTGGATAAAAGTTAAATAATAATAACATTGTATCAACACAAACCATTGAGAGTGTAAGGATTTTCCATTCGCGGCTTCTTCGGTAACTTGGTCGTTACTGGTAGACAGTGGCCGAGTCTGAGATCCAGTCTTACCATGGTGTCGTATTACTAGTTTAGATTGGCAGTCGCTCCATGTAACATACTGGTATTCAGCTGCATCGGGTTAGACTGGAAGTCGACCCCAACATGTTAGGGGTTAAAGTATGAAATTGTCGATTTCTTTGGACAATTTTATACTTTTACTGAAAAGTGGTATTTTCGTAATAACATTTTTTTTTTCTTGGAAATGTCTGAACCGAATATATATGATGCAATTGCAAACTATAGTGTGGAAAGAAGCTGCGCTGCACTGCGTATCGTAAATTCTCAAAACACAGTCTATGACAAAAATATACCTACTTGAAGTAGTGAAAGCGTCGGCACTTTCAAACAGGTGATTTGACACACTACCCCATGAGGTAATATGCAACTACTAGTACGGTTCTTAAACTCTAAAAGGTACGTAATTTTAACAACTAATCCAATAAAATTCGAACTAGAAAAACATATGACTATACGTCAAAAATACAAACAGAACAAAATGTGAGAAAAAACGGCAATTTCATAGTATAAGACCTATTAGTGAAAAGGCGGGCAGATGATGAATTGCTGATGATGAACAGCGTATATCATAAATGCAGAAAGGATTTTCGATAAAAAACCTCTTAGGGGATGACTTATTTTAGTAATAAGAGAAGTCCAAGTAGCTACATGGTGTAAACGGAACGTCACTATGCCGTCAACCAAGCATTCTGTACATCAAACTAAGTAACTCTACGCAAAAATTATTGCTGGGGAACACTTTTTTTTTGGTGTGAAAAATCATGTTTTACGGTAGGGCTCAAGGTAACGCACTCAAAACATAGTGTTGGATGCATTGAATAGTACGGGGGTCGTGAAGATATTTAAAGTAAAGCTATAACATCTACAAATTATGTTAAAAAAAACTTGTGAAGCAGTTGGAACTTTGACCCCCAATATCCGTAACTAGAAGGTTCCCAGTTATATTCCAGAACAAAAAAAAAACAATCGCAATGACGGAGAGAACCAGTGCCTTTCGGCTTCATTAGTGTATTTTAACACCCATCATGATATTTGCTTTAATTGTTTACAGCGAAATTGATATTAGAATTATCCTGAAAAGAACAAAGATACCAACTTAACTAAGCTGAAGAGACAGTGGGCCGATGGTCGCTGGACCAGACGAGTCCTTGAACATAAATCTCGAATTGGCAAGCATAGCCCTGTAGCTTTACGGCGCGTTCATGTTCCACGCGCGCCTCAAAGAGATGTCAGCAAACGTGAGGGGCCCGCAAGGACCGATGCCTGCCAGGGCTGCGGGACTGTTCGAAAGAGATACCGCGGCCCTGGAACACAAAGGGCAAAAGAAGGAACATGGATGGGTTTTACTCAGTAAAAGTCTGACACTCCCTTCCGCTGCGCCCAGAGCGGGGCTCATTTGATGATTTCCCATCCCAAAAAAAATCCCTGTAGCTTGCAAAACGGCCTCTTTTTCTCTAAAGATTGATAATTTAAAAGGTTATTAAAATACCAGTTATTATTTACCTTATTAGACGGCAAACAATTTGACGGCCCACCAAAATGTTAAGTGATAACCGCGGGCCTAAAACCACATGAAGACGCCTTGCCTTTGTGCAATAATAGATATGACATGTGGACAAATCCACTCATCAAAAACATTACATAACATTACGCCTGTAATACCCAAAGGGTTAGGCAGAGGTGTACCTAATAGTACACCCACATTTCGCCAGTTATGTTGAAGTCCCATGTAGTTGGCCAGGCTCCGCGGCTGCTACTGAGAAAAATTCCAATATTTTTTTGCGTACCCTGGCAGTCAAACCTTAGACTTCTTACTCACTATTGCTCTTGCGAATACCCGACCATTGGAGCAGGTCGTCCTTGAATAGAGACCGCGAATCGGCAAGTGCGACGTGGAACGCACCCTACCCAGGAAAACGAACCTTTTTACCCGACTGCGCGACGCAAAGGAGGGTATTTATTGCATTATTTGTTGAAAAGGTTACTAAAGTTTCTACTCCTTATACTATATAACATAGCATAGATAACATACTGTAATCCCCGAATAGTTAGGCAGAGGTGCACCTAATAGTATACCCACATTCCGTCAGTTGTGTTTTTTTTAAGTTACGTGTAGCCTATTGCCATCAACCGGGCACAAATGCACAAATACAGACTCCGTGGCTGCTACTGAGAAATTCTTGACGGCTAAACCCAATAACAATTTGTCTGAACTGGGAAACCAACCCAGGACCTCATGATCAGCAGTCGCGCGTAAAATGTTATTGTTTTACTAAGCAAAATAACCATCATCATCATCAGCCTTTTCCCAACCATGTTGCGGTCGGCTTCCAGTCTAACCGGATGCAGCTGAATACCAGTATTTTATATGGAGCGACTGCCTATCTGACCTCCACAACCCAGCTAGCACTGGGTAATACAATGTTACCTTTGGTAAGACTGGTACCTATGTTAAACAAATGAATAAATGACTTATGACTGGCTGTCAGACTTTCGAGCCACTGAGTACCTTAACGACTGTCAAAGATCTACAAATGACAGTCGGTACCAACGGCTTAACGCGCTTTCCGAGGCATGGAGGAAACTCGGTATAAAACAAAGTAACCGATTTGTAAAAAAAAAACCCTAAAAATGTGACTGAAACTTTACTTTCGGAAGTCAGTGACTGTTTGTTTCATTGACATTTTTTTGCCACCGAAAAAGTTATTTTTTAAAGTATTTTTTTAACTTTTCCATAGCTTTGTTTTCGCTTATAGAAATGTCACTTTATCTATGATTGTGCTTAACCTTTTGTAATGAAATCGTCAATGCAAACATTATCATAATAATGAAACCATCAGCTGGCTTGACAATCGACAATACCCACCCATCGTATTATTATGTGCATTGGTAGTGACTTAACCTCTACGCCCTACGCCTACGGATATGCCGAGAGCTAAACATACATAATAGTTGCAAACATACATATTGTTCACATGTGTTTACATTTGGCATTGCTTATGAATTTTCTATAGAAAATATAAAATGGTGACTAAAGACACAAGAGAAAGGGTATCGTATTAGCAACTAACTGGGTTGTAGAGGTCAGTTAGGCAGTCGCTCCATGCTCGATGAAACATACTGGTATTCAGCTGCATCTGGTTATACTGGAATCCAAACCCAACATAGTTGGGAAAAGGCTTGGCAGATGATGATAAAACAAGGCAGGTGTGAGTGGCAACGCCAGGGAGGGGACGCTCTTAAAGGCCATTATCATCTGCCTAGCCTTTTCCCAACTATCTTGGGGTCGGCTGCCAGTCTAACCGGATGCAGCTGAATACCAATATTTTACATGGAGCGACTACCTATTTGACCTCCACAACCCAGTTGGTCCACTGGGTGATACGATATCCTTGGTAAGACTGGTTGCCAGACTTTCGGGCCACTGACTACGCGTAACGACTGTCAAAGATCTACAAATGGCAGCCGGGACCAACGGCTTAACGTGCTTTCCGAGGCACGGAGAACACTCGGTACGTAATACGGTCACCCATCCACAGACCAACCTAGGCAAGCACGGCTTAACCTAAAGATAGATCCGAGCGCCTGTTAATATTAAACCACGAGCTCCTCACTTTAAGGCCATGCACTGACCTTATTGGTACGGTTCTTCAGAAAGGTCAGGTGCGTAGTGCTCGCTACTGGCGTACGTGTATGACCAGATGTATGAACGTGGATGAGGCGTAAGGAGTATGTAAGGATCGTAGCTGCGTTCTGTGGTTTCTGCCTACCCTTAAATTTAAACGTGAGATTATTTGCGACCATAAGACCCGGACACCACCAAAGCTGAGAGGAGTGGACATGTGGGACACCGCTCACCGCACGCCGCACACGTCTCCTCTTTTCTCCGCTGGCCTAAACAATTACGAGACATCTCTCGTCTCTGCTCAACCATTTCCACTAAAGCTAAACGGAGAAGGGAAGCGTCAGTAACGAAATTCTATTGGTGGTTTACAACACAGTTCTCTCCGGCCGTCTCGTGTTCGCTTCGCTGGAATCCGGCCCTAAAACCATCCATGTTCCTTCTTTTGCCCTTTATGTTCCAGGGCCGCGGTATCTCTTTCGAACAGTCCCGCAGCCCTGGCAGGCATCGGCCCTTGCAGGCCCCTCATCATTGCTGACATCTCTTTGAGGCGCGCGTGGAACACGAACGCACCGTCGACGCGGCCTGTCGTCATACGACGGACGGACGGCGAGCTAGCCCATTACTCACCGTCCACAGACCCGCGCCTAATGTACACACAGTCATTTGTTTTTATTTCAATATATTTGTAGTTCATATTTTGTGAGTCATATATCTATATCACACTGACACATACGGAGTCTAGATCTCAAGGTTGTTTAGAGAAAATGAGAGTGGCAGTGAGGCAGCGTTAATGAGCTATAGAATTGGATGGGTGGCACGATGCTTTGTTGTTTTTGTAAAGGTCATTAGCATTAGGTGTTGATATGACTTTTGATTTTTAGGTTACGGGTCAAACCAATACTCATATAAGAGGAGCTCGTGGCTAAATAATAACAGCCTCTCAGGTCGATCTTTAAGTTAAGCCACACTTGCCTAGGTTGGTCCGTGGATGGGTTACATACCGAGACATACCGAGCTTCCTCAGTGCCTCGGAAAGCACGTTAAGCCGTAGCTCCCGGCTGTCATTTGTAGATCTCTGACAGTCGTTACAGGAAGAAGTCAGTGGCCCGAAAGTCTGACAACCAGTCTTACCAAGGGGTATCGTATTGCCCAGTGTTAACTGGATTGTGGAGGTCAGATAGGCAGTCGATCCATGAATAGATAGGCTCGCCCCCTATTACATGGGACTTAAACATAACTGGGGAAATGTGGGTGTAATTTTTAGGTAGTACTCCTCTGCCTGACCCCGCGGGGATTAAAAGTTGTGATGTTATGTTATGTTACATGCAGTGACTGCTTATTTGATAAACCCAGTTACTGGAAAACACGAAATCCCTTCATAACAATAACTTTATAACTGCATAAAATAATATAAAACCGCTTCTGTTCCTCCGAAGAATAGTGCGGGTCAACTCTTCTTAGTGTGTATCTACATTTTAACTGTACTGTTTAAGGCCCACGTAATAAGTGAATTGTAATAGGGGCTCCTTTTGCCATAACGGGCACAAATCCAGACTACGTGGCTCCAGGGCTGCGGGACTGTTCGAAAGAGATACCGCGGCCCTGGAACACAAAGGGCAAAAGAAGGAACATGGATGGGTTTTAGTCAGTAAAAGTCTGACACTCCCTTCCGCTCCGCCCAGAGCGGGAGGAGTCATTTGATGATTTCCCAACCGAAAAAAAAAAAGGTGTGGAATATCCAAAAATGCTTTCTTAGTGGATATTTCGTCACAAAGAACACACCCTCCAAGTTTCATGTCTCTAGGACCAGCGGTTTGGGCTGTGTGTTGATATATCACCCAGTCAGTCAGTCAGTCAGTTTACCATTTTATAAATAAAGATATCCAAATTGTATTACTTTCTTTATTCATTTTTATTATTGTATTACTTTATAATTAAGATTTGATAACATTTTATGCAGTGTATACGAGTACCTATAATAAGAATACATACCATTTTTTTTTTTCTTTTGGGAAGGGAAATCATCAAATGACTCCTCCATGAGCGGAAGGGAGCCGAAGGGAGGAGTATCAGACTTTTACTGACTAAAACCCATCCATGTTCCTTCTTTTGCCCTTTGTGTCTCAGGGCCGCGGTATCTCTTCTTTCTTCGGTTCTTCTTCTTCTCGAACAGTCCCGCAGCCCTGACAGGCATCGGCCATCTCTGACATCTCTTTGAGGCGCGCGTGGAACACGAACGCGCCGAGGAATACATACCAGCACTTTTATGTTATTTTTATTGTTTCACGTTAATTCTTAGTATGTTATCCTGTTGGTGTACTAAATAAATAAATAGAGAAGTATGGAAGAAGAAGACTTGCTGCGCCAACCACAAATAAATTGGGATAAGGACAGGAAAATGCTGATGATGATACAAGGTCAATCAAAATCAAAATCAAAATCAAAATATTTTTATTTCACATAGGCCTACATGGGCACTTATGAAACGTCGACAAAAAGGTGCACGGTTCGGGTTGGTCGTTTCCTATGGAGAAGAACCGGCAAGAAACTCCATGGTTACTCTTTTAAAATGATTAGTTTTACAATATTATCATGTTACAGCATTAGTACTCAAGTATGGGGGGACAGCATAGGCCCGACAATAAGTCGTTGCTTACTACACAAGAAAAACGGAAAACAAGATAAGAGGTTAACAAAAGTTAACACACATCTAGGAATCTACAAGGCCTACACTGTTCACACATTCACAAACAATCGTTAAAAAGAATCTATACAAAGGCAAGAAAATATTATAAAAGACTAAATTAAACAAGTGACAAAAATATTGTCATCAGTGCTGCAACTATTCAGGTAGCCATCAACCGGGCATAATTCTGGATCCAGGCTGTTACCAGGAGAACCTCACGTCCACGAGAAGCACCAGGCGTCGGGGGCCACATGGTGGCACTCGGCCACCGTAGCTGCTGACTGAAAGTAAGACTGGCTTTAAGAATATCGTGTTTGTGCTTACCTCAACAATATATTAAGCAATATTATCGTCAGCAAATATACTTGGCGCCTATAATCTTTCTCTTATTAAGGTTGCATGGTGGGTGACTCAAATATTGACCCACCTACAGGCATTAGCACCGGTCATTTTGGAACATCGATAATAATTTGTCAAATGTATGCATTTGGGAGTTCTAATAAGTGATGTCGTTATTGACTTAACCTTTTTCTAAATATATTGTGTTATCAATTAAAGTAGAGGTTGTAAAACCGTTAAAATAGTAGCGACAAAAATGTAAAAATACCCTTATCGAAGCTGAAAGCACTTGTTCTCCCCGTCATCGTGATATTTTTTTTGTTCTAGACCATACCTGGGAACCTTCTAGTTACGGAGTTTGGGGGTCAATATACTAAATCTACATCTACATTAATATTATAAAGAGCAAAAATTTGTATTTTTTTTTGTGTGTGCGTATATTTGTAATGAATAAACTCAAAAACCACTGTGCCGATTTCAAAAATTCTTTCACCATTGGAAAGCTACATTCACCCTGAGTAACATAGGCACCCGTTCAAAGCCGGGACGAGCCGCTAGTTTTTCATATTTTTCTTATAATGATAATTTCAATTATAATTTTTGCTTAAGATACTTCCATGGCCACTGTGCTATTCAATGCACTCATCAGCACAATGTTTTGAGTGCGTAACATTGACTGCTACCGTAGACCAAGACTTTTGACCGAATATTTTTTGCGTAGAGTTACTTAGTTTGATGTACAGAATGCCTGGCTGACGGCTTCGTGCAGGGTCCGTTTGCACTTTGTATTGTATTACCAATTAAACAAGATATTGTAAAATCACGAAAGTATCTTGACTTCTTATTCTTACTCATATAAATAGGCGAAAGTTCATGAGAATGATTTGTTACTCTTTCACGCAAGAACGACTGCACGAATTTTGATAAAACTTAGCAGTAATAAAGCTTATACATTGGAATAACATATCATCTACCTGCCTTTTCGCAACTATGTTGGGGTCGGCTTCCAGTCTAACCTGATGCAGTTGAATACCAGTATTTTACAGGAGAACTGAGTACTATTCCAAATAATCAGTAAAGGGCTTTCTAGTAATTAAAACATTCATTAAAGTTGAAAATAATCGTTCTACATCCACGTCAGTGGGCTTTATTATATTTTTTTTGCGGGTATCACTATGTTGGGGTCGGTTTCCAGTCTAATCGGATTCAGCTGAATACCAGTATTTTACATGGAGCGACTGCCTATCTGACCTCCACAACACAGTTAACACTGGGTAATACGATACCTGTTGGTAAGACTGGTTGTCAGACTTTCGGACCACAAATGACAGCCGGGACCATCGGCTTAACGTGCTTTCCGAGGCACGCAGAGAAGCCTTGACCCAGCATTGAGACAGTTCCTGAGTCTGTGTCTTCCTATTAATGAGTCAAAGCTGCCTTGAAGTAGCTCAGTGAGTCAATAGTGATTCAATATTAACTAAGTTTCATTTTCCCTACAGCGTAAGTGCCAAACATTTCAAGGTTTTATTGGACATGCGTGCTAAGATCACGTATTCTACGTATATTCTTGTGATATCTCGGAATTTAAAGACTCATTTTTTTATACCGAAAAAAACCTGTGACCTTTTCAATGTCATCAGACTTTAAGTCAATTTTCAAGATGAACGGAGTCTGGATTTGTGCCCGGTGGATGGCAATAGGCTCGCCCACTATTACATGGTACTAACAAACATGACTGGCGAAATGTGGGTGTACTGTTGAGAACACCTCTGCTTACACCTTCGGGGATTACAGGCGTGATGTTACGTTATTTGAAGACATAATAAACAATTATGAGGGCAAAGTGACACTCGATCAGCGACCACGATAGCCAAAAAGTCAAAAATAACACTACATAAGGGTTAGCAGATTTGGGCTGCGGGACTGTTCGAAAGAGATACCGCGGCCCTGGAACATAAAGGGCAAAAGAAGGAACATGGATGGGTTTTAGTCAGTAAAAGTCTGACACTCCCTTCCGCTCCGCCCAGAGCGGGAGGGGTCATTTGATGATTTCCCATCAGAAAAAAAAAGGGTTAGCAGATTTGATCCTGATGGTACACCCACATTTCTCCAGTTATGTTTAAGTCCCATGTAATAGGAGGTGAGCCTATTACCAACAACCGGGCACAAATCCAGATTCCATGGCTGCAACTGAGAAATTCCTGATGGAAAAACCCAATACATTTACCCGACCTGGCAATCGAACCCAGGACCTCATGCTCAGCAGTCGCGCTTGCCACCACTAGACCAACGAGGCGAGGAGTTGTGATTAAAAAAACTAATAACAGGACATCACGCCAGTTGTCCCCAAAAGGTCAGGTAGGGATGTATCTAAATATATAAAATAATAAACTGACTGACTGATATATCAACGCACAGCCCAAACCGCTGGACCTAGAGACATGAAATTTGGAGGGTGTGTTCTTTGTGAAGAGTAAGTATCCACTAAGAAAGGATTTTTGGGAATTCCACCCCTAAAGGGGTAAAATAGGGGATGGAAGTTTATATGAAAGTCCTTCAATTTTGATGTTAGGACCTTCAAACTTTGTGTTTAGGCTGACGCTTAAAAAATAATTTATACGTGTCTTAGCGTTTTTGGGAATTCTACCCCTAGAGGGGTAAAATAGGGGATGGAAGTTTATATGAAAATCCGTCAGTTTTGAAGTTAGGATCTTCACATTTTGTGATTAGGCTGACGATTGAAAATTAATTTATAAGTGTCTCAGCGTTTTTGATAATTCTACGCCCGAAGGGTTGAAAAGGGGGATGAAGGTATATAACTATTTTGTTCGGGTGGAATCTTGCAACTCAATTTTGAAGCAGATAATAATATCTTAAACCGATTGAGCTGAAACTTTGCACACACGTTTGGTTCTGGTGACTATACATTTTTATGTCAGATATTCCTTAATTCTGCAGCCAGGATCGTCTCTTCAAGAGAGAACTTTTCAATGGTTAGTTGATAAAACTAAAAAAAAAAACGATGACGATAATGGTAAACTTTGCATACGCGTTCAAGTTTGATAGATAAAGATGATTTCTATCATCCTCTCATCCTGCAACCAGGACCGTCTTCTCACGATTTAAATAGGTATAAGGTCACGGACACAAACACAGAGCAAACAAACTGCAGTGTCAAACCACAGGGTTTGGGCTGTGTGTTGATATATCATCCAGTCAGTCAGTCAGTCCGTTTACCATCCTTTCTGTAATCCTTACTAATATTATAAATACGAAAGTAACTCTGTCTGTCTGTGTGTTACACAACCACGCTTTAACTACTAAACCGATTTAAATGAAATTTGGTACAAAGATAGCCTGAAAAACGACAAAGACTATTTTTTTATGCGAAAATAGAGCTGTAAGGGGTTGGATGTCCAAAAATATCCGACGGGAACATACCTTCATCCCCCTTTTTAACCCTTCGGGGGTAGAATTATGTAAAACGCTAAGATAAGTATAAATCAATTTTCAATCGTCAGCCTAAACACAAAATTTGAAGGTCCTAACTTCAAAACTGACGGACTTTCATATAAACTATCATCCCCTATTTTAACTCCTTAGGGGTGGAATTCCCAAAAATCCTATCATTGTGGATACTTACTCTTCACAAAAAACACACCCTCCATGTTTCATGTCTCTAGGACCAGCGTTTTGGGCTTTATGTTGTTATATCACCCAGTCAGTCAGTCAGTCAGTTTACCATTATATGTATATGTATATATAGAAGATGGCTCCGTAATTCTCTGTATTTCTTTTATATTTTTATTTTCAGTCATCACACAAAAACTTTCATCCCCTATTTTTACCCTCTTTAGAGTTTAATTTTTACAAACTTTGAATGTCGTATTTATTTATATCTAATCAAAAGCCTAAAACATAAGATTCAAGTTTCTAGCTTTAAAAATGACGTAATTTCCATACAAACTTTCATCCCCTTTAACAACCGCTTGCAGCCCTTTTTCAGGCTCTAGACTATCTTTGTACCAAATTTCATTTAAATCGGCTCAGTAGTTAAGGCGTGGTTGTGTAACACATAGACAGACAGAGTTACTTTCGCATTTATAATATTAGTAAGGATTATTGAAAGGATGGTAAACTGACTGACTGACTGACTGGGTGATATATCAACACACATCCCAAACCCAGTGGTTTGACACTGCACTTTGTTTGCTCTGACTTTGTGTCCGTGACCTTATATTTCAATCGTGAGAAGACGGTCCTGGTTGCAGGATGAGAGGATGATAGAAATCATCTTTATCTATCAAACTTGAAAGCGTATACAAAATTTCGTGTCCATGCTACAAACCGTTGAACCGTTGAAGATTTTTTTTTTTAGTTTTATCAACTAACCATTGAAAAGTTCTCTCTTGAAGAGACGATCGTGGCTGCAGGATTAAGTAATATCTGTTATAAAAGTGTATTGTCACCAGAACCAAAGATGTGTGCAAAATTTCAGCTTAATCGGATTAAAGAGATCTGCTTCAAATTGAGTTGCAAGGGGTACGTATTTGTATATCGAAGATTAAAATACCTACGCTTAAATACCAATGTTCAAAACATTTAAATATCGATTATATCAAAATGTCGAAAATTGTTATATCTACGCTTAAAACGTCGAAGATTGAAATGCCGAGTGATTAAAATTTCGAATGATTCAAAATATCGAATAGCATTATGCCTAAGTTCAAAATATCAACAGTTAATACATCCAATTTCATAATATCTACGGGCATGCAAACAGCATACACCATATTACATGCAGCATGCAGTATGCAAACAAGCATGCAGCAAGCATGCATGCAAAATGGAGCAGGCATGGTTTCTGTCACGGCTCCGGCACTGCGGGGCTCCGGCGGTCCCATGCGAGCTTAACCTTCATACGGTCTTCGGGTCAATTTTGACCCATTTAAGGAATGAAATTAAGTTTTCTCTATAGCTAATTTCTTTTGAGATATCATGTTTCATGACTTTTATCAAAATTTTGAGCTTAATATATTCAGTATATCATTTTATAAAAATATCTTTAATTTTTCGACCTACAACTTTTTCTACGTTCAAGGTCCTCGGGTCAAATTTGACCATACGTATTAAACGAACGTCATTTGTTATTTTATACGTTATCAAGTACCCACTTTGTATTGTATGGTTGCATTCTTCTTGTCAAAGCCCTGTTATATTCTTACAATAAATATTGAGTGAATAGAATGTGTGATAATTTGAAGATAGGACTAAATTATTTCCTATTTGAATTGAGAGATACCTAGTGAGATTGAATAATTTTTGGACGACGTGTCGGATGAGGAAGGATCGTGTTCTGAATGCGAAGATCATGTGGAGGAAGCTGATCATCGGACAGAGGTTCTTGTGAGAGTAAAACTGCACTTGTTCCTACCGAAATAATGACGTCAAAAAATGGCCAAATCACTTATTCAAAAAATTTCCATCATTATTCATTTAGACACACACAGAAGTAGAAATTTCAAGTTTTGTATAATTTTTTCCACCTCCTTTGGTACATATTATTTTGAATTACAGTACCTAATATTGAGAGTAGACGCATATATGACAAAGAATGGACTGATATTGACAGTACTGGATTGTTTGAATTCATTGGATTACTTTTGTTGGCTTGTATTTCGATCAAATAACGAAAGTTCTGAAAGTTTATGGGATTTTCAAAATGCAAGACCAATATTCGCAGCTACTATGTCAGTGAAGACTTTCAAGAAAATATCAAGAGTTATAAGGTCCGACAACAGAGAAACTCGATGCGAACGGCGTTTGTTAGACTTGGCTCCCATATATGAGTTCGGTCGGATCGGTGGGTTGAGATACTACTGAAGCTTAGCAATCAGAGAAAGGTGCCTATTTCGGCAGTACAAGCCATCAAAGCCCGCAAAGTACGGAATAAAGTTTTGGGTACTTTGTGTGCACAAAATGTTCGGAATTATAAAAAATTCTAATGAATACACATTTCAGTAGCTTCTCTTTTCATTGAAATTATATAGTTTATTAAAATACAAATCCCAATAATAGTAATTAATAAAATATTATACATAACTTCTGGAAATATAGTACTGGGTCAAATTAGACCCAAAGTCCAGTTACGTTGGTAACTTTGAAGACCGTATGAAGGTTAACGGCGGCGAGCGTTAAAACCCCCTGCTCCTTAGCTCGCGGGCCGCCTCGCCCCTCCACGCCTACGCGATTTTAAATAACACTCTAGGGGTAGGGCACACACACAAGACTACGTGGAGTCGGTTTGGCAGCGATACGTTTCTGTCACTAAGTTTAGTAGCACAACATATTGACTTTGTTCGATAGTTTGTACTTCGATATTTAGGACATTCGATAATCTGTATTTCGATGTTTGGATCTTTCGATGTAACTTTTGTAGATATTTAGATTTTAGATATATTGGACGTAGGATGTTTAACCATTCGATAATATAAACTTTCGTTATTTTAATTTTCGGTTTTATGGTCGTCCGATTCGTTCATTTCCATTTTCGATGTTTTGAATATCGATATTTTAACAGTAGGTATTTTAATCTTCGATATTCGAATAGGTACCCGTTGCAAGATTCCACCCGAACAAACATAGTTACATACCTTCATTACCCTTTTTAACCCTTCAGGGATAGAATTATCAAAAACGCTGAGACACGTATAAATTAATTTTCAATCATCAGCCTAATCACAAAATTTGAAGATCCTAACTTCAAAACTGACGGACTTTCATATAAACTTCCATCCCCTATTTTACCCCTTTAAGGGTAGAATTCCTAGAATTCATAGGAGGAAACGCCCGGGTGTAATCATTGTGAGGATCGCCCGGAGGACACGGTGGAGCACACCGTGGAGGTCTGCTCCGCTTGGGCAGAGCACCTTTATACGTGTCTCAGCGTTTTTGATAATTCTACGCCCGAAGGGTTGAAAGGGGGGATGAAGGTATGTAACTATTTTTGTTCGGGTGGAATCTTGCAACTCAATTTTGAAGCAGATACCTTCAACCGATTGAGCTGAAATTTTGCACACACCTTTGGTTCTGGTGACAATACATTTTTATGACAGACATTCCTTAATCCTGTAACTTTTGCATTTTTCGACATCCACGCGGGCGAAGCCGCGGGCAAAAGCTAGTCTATTTATAATACTACTCCTACCTAATGTTTAACCCCAAGTATGAGGTCGCGAGCCATTACCAAAAAGTGGCTCCAGATCCAGGCTGCAATTGGAAAAATCTAAATAAAAAAACTGGAGAGGTGTCAAGGGACACCCGGATGGAACGAAATTTGTGTATGGGTGATAAGGTAAGGTTAAGCCAGACCAACCTCGCCAACCGTTGCTTAACTTGGATCACCCATTCACAGACAGACATTGGCAGTCGTTGCTTAACCATGATCACCCATCCAAAGACCAAAGACGAAACGAAAATATCTGGCTTGCTTTCTATAAGAGAGAGAGAGAGAGACAGACAGAGAAACATGCGCACGCCGCACGGCTTACAATAGCTAACTATAGCAAAAAGTGTCGTTACAACTTTTCGTCTTAATTTTTTCCGTCTAGCCCCCTTTCGCAACGCGCGATAAGGAACTTCGTTTCAAAACTCACTTTGCCCGGTCTGGGGATATAACTCAATACTCCACGGTCAGAAGTCGCACTTACGACCACTGGACCAACGACACAGTAGGTCTTCATCTTCTTCTTTAACGTGTGGTTAGTGCCTCACCTGGTGTCAGAGTTTTTATGCCGCCCATGGGACTCTGACTTGGCTTTACATGCCGTCGAGAAATATCTCTCAGGCATGCTGGTTTCCTCACGATGTTTTCCTTCACCGAAGCAAGTGATAATTATACGCACATGAATCTGAATCCGATAGTATCTACGATATTAAATATCGTTTCGGAAACCACATGCTAAAGTTACGCATTTCAGATTAAAATAAAATAATATGATACAATATTATGAAAGTATCATTGAATCATTCGTTAGCTTGCGAAATTTGAAAACCCATAATATTGCGAACGTCATAATCTCATATTTATGTCCTTTGGTAAGAATGAGGTCTCCCTTTCTCCCTAGATGTTGCAAGGTCTGACTAACTCAGGGATTGGTAGAAGTTATTTTTAGTTTTAAAACCTTGAAAAATGTGAAATCATTTATCCGGGAGAGAACTATGTCATCTTTATGCCTGCCTTTTCCTAACTATGTTCTTGTGGTTCAGATTAATCGGATGCAGCTAAATATACTTATATCTTGGGACAACCAACACATAGCCATCTGATCCCAAAATTAGGCAGAGCCTGTACTATGGCAACTAGACAACTGATAAACATACTTATGTATTTCTAAATACATACATATTATAGATAAATACACACCCAGATACAGAACAAATAATCGTACTCATCGCACAAAGATTTATCCTGTGTGGGAATCGAACTCACGACCTCCGTCCTAGCAGTCAGGGTCACTAACCACTAGACCAACAGGCCAATAAATACCAGTAAACATGAAGCGACTGCCTATCTGACCTCCATAACCTAATTAGTACTGGGTAATACGATACCCCTTGGTAAGACTAGTTGTCAGACTTTCGGGCCACTGACTACCTGTAACGACTGTCAAAGATCTACAAATGACAGCCGGGACCAACGGCTTAACGTACTTTCTGAGGCACGGAGGAATTTCGGTATGTAAGGGGTGGTCTGGTCACCCATCTATGGATCAACCTAGGCAAGGGCGGCTTAACGTAAATATCGACCTGAGCGGCTGTTATTATTTAGGTACGCTGTCCCGAGGGGCTGGTAAAAGGAGGTTTTAGTTTTAAGACCTCTTTAAGAAACAATCTTCCGAGGAAGGGGCCATCCGTAAATTACGTTTCAGGATTTTTTGACCCACCCCTTCCGTCCTTGTCACAGCTGGTCACATGTGTGAGCCTCCCCCCTCTATAGGGCGACGTCACATATTTTCCTTTACATGTTCATACATACAGAGTTGGAAATATTTTTAAGACTTTTCGTTGACGTGTTTTAATGCTTAACTATATTAGATTTTGAAAGGTGACGTCAAAAAATTTAGGCCTGCACGGGCACTTATAAAACGTCGAGAAAAGGTGCACGGTTCGGGTTGATCGTTTCCTATGGAGAAGAACCTGCAAAAAACTCAATAGATACTCAATCTTCTTTCTTTATCGTGTGGTTAGTGCCTAACCTGGCGTCAGAGTTTTTATGCCGCCCATGAGCCTCTGACTTGGCTTTACATGCCATCGAGAAATATCTCTCAGGCATGCTGGTTTCCTCAAAATGTTTTCCTTCACCGAAGCGATAGTTATAAAATACGCACATGAATGCGCAAAATCAGAGGTGCGTGTCTTGGGTTCGAACTCGAGCACTATGACTTAGCAGTCCGACGGTACTACATATACAGGGTTATTTGTAAAACACCAGAAACCTCTTAAGAGGTCATTGTACTCATCACTATGAACAACTTTTACTACGGCACCAAACCTGAAATCGCGAAAAAAAAATCAGCTGTTCCCTACATTTAGGTATGATTGATTAACTCGTCAAAATGTAGGGAACAGCTGATTTTTTTTTCGCGATTTCAGGTTTGGTCCCATAGTAAAAGTTGTTCATAGTGATGAGTACAATGACCTCTTAAGAGGTTTCTGGTGTTTTACAAAAAACCCTGTATATACACTAGGTTATCACTGCTTATAAGTTACAGTTACTCAATGATTTCAAAAGATATAAAACAGATAACACCCTTAGAGGAAGTTAATACACGTTTCATTGACATGTCAGGATGTCTTCTTGCTAAACCCAATTATGAATAATTACACTCATTAAAACCACGCAACGTAAACAATAGTTAGCTTTAATAGATCGATTTCTGTGACGGCTATACTTTTTACTGAGATTATTCTGATGTAGATCTTATCTGATTTGTGAAAACAATTGGAATTGGATTGACGGATAGTTTTTGTTCGTGACTTCGTCTGCATCGAAAAAACATATATTATTCTATGATTCATTTCCATAATTATTAAACTCAAACACCAACTCAAAGCATTTATTTCAAGTAGACCATTACGGCACTTTTGAATGTCAAAAAAAAAACAAAACGAAGCGAAGCTACAGTCCCAGTCACAAGGCATAATAACTTGAGAAAGTACTGCAGTTGCACATTCTAAAGCGTAGATCTCTATGGAGAAGAACGGGCAAGAAACTCTATGTACTCCCTTTTAAATCTGAATATTGTTACAAAATCTTAGTTACATCATTCATGTTGAGATTATACATATTATGTGAGAACGATGTAGAAAGATGTGCACATTAAGAGCGTCCAGAGTAAAAGAAAAATCAACAAAAACTCATGTGTGCATAATGCATTTTTTTGCTGAAATCAGTTCAAAGATATCAATATCGGCCAATGCAGTGACCAGGGGTTTTTCTGCCGGTAAGATGAAGTATGAAGGTGGGGGATAGTTTGTTTCTCCACAGGAATTTGGCTAGATGGGGTGTAATCGACCTATCTCGGACATAATGCGACTGTGGAGCCCCAATACAGAATATGTCACACGTTCTCGCCTGCTTTTCGCGTCCTGCACAACTAATTGCATCCTCCAGGACTTGAATGAGGCAAACGACAGAGCTGTCCAGGTTGCTTCGTACGGACAAAATCTGGGTCATCGATTTGAGAAGAAAAAGAGGCTAAAATCGCCATAATATGGCGATTATGGTGCATTATTGAGTATATTATTTCCTTTATGTCAAACTGGAAAAATGAAAAAAACGTGTCAGTGTCAAACGTGTGATACCCGCAAATAAAAATTTAAATAAAGCCCACTGACGTGGATGTAGAACGATTATTTTCAACTTTAATGAATGTTTTGATAGTTAGAAAGCGTATGTAATCCCCGAAGGGTTAGGCAGAGGTGTACCTAATAGTAGGTACACCCACATTTGGCCAGTTATGATTAAGTCCCATGTAATAGGGGGCGAGCCTATTGCCATTAACCGGGCGCAAATCCAGACTCTGTGGCAGCTCCTGAGAAATTCCTGATGGAAAAACCCAATAACATTTTGCCCGACCTGGGAATCGAACACAGGACCTCATGCTCAGCAGTCGCGCTTGCGACCACTAGACCAGCGAGGCAGTTAAACCTGAGTAGGTATTTGACATTAATTTTCAGCTTAATATCACCACGCGTTCCTGAGAAAAAGAGTCTTGACTGACTGAACGGACAAAAAAGTGATCCTATAAGGATTCCGTTTTTGCGGTACGGAACCCTAAAAAATAACCATAGGCCTTTGGACTTAAACAAATAACATCAGTCATCATCGTCACACGTCTTGGGAAAAACACAAACTAGACACATGAAACACAATTTAAACAATTGAATTTTTTTTTATCCGTCTGTTAGCGGAATTTAAATACCGGATGTGTAATGTGTGACAGAGGGGAAATACGTCATAATCATTACTATTAGAGGTTTCAAGTTATAATAGTAGGTATAGACGCCAGCATATCAAGCTACTACAATCTGGAAAATTTCTTTAGTAGATTTTTAACTTTATCTCTTTAATTTTTATAATCTTTATTTATTTAGAGGCTTTTACCTTACAAAAATAATCTAAATAATTATTACACGTAATTATAATACTATTAATACAAATATATTATTGCGTAAGCGAGGGAAATAGTGATGCAGCAACCATTTCATAATTCAGTTTCGCTTCTCCCGAATTAGGTGTAGATAATATTCTAATGAAAGCCCCAACATCATACATACTAACTTTTAACTCCCGCATCACTATCTCCATCTCTCCTGTTCTTTTCACATTCCACCAGCAAATGTTGGACATCTTCGACTTTATTACACACTTGGCAATTACGGGAATCGACTTTTTTCATTAGTTATCCTAATTTCCTGGATGGAAAATGACCAGAACGCAATCTATGTGCCATAACAACATAATATGATCTCTTTGTTTGACTTTCAGCAAACCAAGGGATTCGAGGAAGCTCACTTTGCATAGTCTTATACCATATGCCTTTTTCTTTAGACTTCCTGTCGAAATACTTTTTAAAACGATTGTAGCATATGTTCTTGTAATAACCAAGTATTTCTGTGTAGAACGGAGCGATGTCGATTTCCAATATTTCCAAAATAGCATTTTTTTTTTCAAATATGTTAGCTTTCTCGTTTCCATGTATACCAATATGAGATGGAATCCATTGCAACCTCAAATTAAAAGTTCATAAAATAATTTAGGAATTACATATTTAAGCTATCGGTGTACTTTAAGTATCTCTAATGCATTAGGTTCAAGGTTGGTTGGGAAAATCTGACAGTTTCGAGTAGGTTAACCGGCTGGCGTCTATAAACAGCTTTATATTGTTTACTAACTGTTGCCCACGTCCTTCATTCACGTGAAATTATTATTAAAAAAATATTAATTTCCTTTTTGAATCGAATTTTGTCACCAATTTCAAGGGTTTTAATCTTTTGCATGGAACCCCAATTTTTATTCTAAAATAAAAGCCGCCCTAGTACTTAGTACTCCTTATGATATCAGCTATCTGCCAGTAAAAGTCCCGTCAAAATCGGTCCAGCCGTTTCGGAGATTAGCCGCAACAAACAGACAGACAGACAAAAATTGAAAATAATGTGTTTTTGTTATAAGTACCGTATATACTGTCGTATGCATTCAGTAAAAAGCTGTTATTTTGATATTACAAACAGACACTTCAATTTTATTTACTTGTATAGATTACATAACCCGTTTTGCTTTGTCTATGAATGAAAAAAAAATGAAAAAGCGTTTATTCGTGGTGACATCCTAAATATTACAAAACCTGTTACTTCTGCCAAACTGTAAAGCAGTTTGTCAGAAGTTGAAGTTGAAGTTGTTGCTGTTGTTTGTTATGGATGTCGTAGGTAGTTCATGACGTGCTCTTAGCTAAATAATAACATCAATTCAGGGGTAACATCCTCAGTCAGGTTAAGCCGCGCTTGCTTAAGTTGGTCCGTGAATGGGGACCACCCACCGAGTTTCCTGTTTGCCATCACGTTTTCTTCTTCCATTCTCCCCTGTCAGACGTCACGGCATCATTGACACCTTTCTCTTTCATATCATTCTTCACAGAATCCATCCATCTTTTCTTTGGCCTTCCTCTCCCTCTCCGTCCTCAACATTAATATCCATCACAGTTTTAGTAACATGCGTTTCATCGCTTTTTAGCTAGAATTTGGTATCATGCCGAAGACTAGCAATTCTCATATGGATGAGACAACTGACCAACTGACTGTGGCTGGTAGCAACTGGAAGATCTAGCTAAGATCTGCGAAGATCGTCGCTCCGCTGAGCCTGAGGGCGTCCCACCTTACGTTTGCTGATTCGCGGTCTCCACTCAAGACCACGTCTACCACATCGGTCATTACGGCTAATATGGCCGGCCTATTGCCACTTCAGCTTACTTATTCTGTGAGGTTTGTCGATAACTCTGGTTCTCTGTCACCTCGTTCCGGATGCGGTCCCTCAGAAAGACTCCATAGCTCGCCGTGTGAATCGAGCAGTTTAATTCGATCTTTTATTTTTATTTATGTAATAATTCACTTATAAATAATTCAAAGTATGGCCGTACCTCGTAAAACATCTTTCAACTGCTTCGGTGATTATATTTTACGATATGACTGTTAATTATTAAATCTATAAAATTAAGTAATTCACAAAATGATGCTCCGATCGGCTACTGTTTTTATTAATTACTATTCGCCAATTGTTTTAATGGTATTAGGTTACTAGATTTTGCCTGCGGCTTCGTTCGCGTTGTGGTCAGAAATTAACCCACGAGAATGAAATACTGGGATATGAAATATCCTATGTCATACATAGGTCTAGATCCATTTGCGTAAAAAAAACCTGCCAAGTGCGAGTCGGACTCGCGCACGAAGGGTTCCGTACCATTATCTATACAAAACGGCAAAAAAATCATATCTGTTGTATGGGAGCCCCACTTAAATAGAGAAATACATTATCTGTTAAAATTTCAACTGTCTCACTATCACGGTTCATGAGATTCAGACAGACAGACAGCGGAGTCTTAGTAATTAGGGTCCCGTTTTACCCTTTGGGTACGGAACCCTAAAAATGGTGAAATAAAGAGTTTTTATGCTGACTTAGCTGAACTTCAATCCTTAAGGATTGAGGATAAAATCAATTATCAGTTTTTTTTATATTAAATGGGTCTACTCTTTTTTTTTTTTTTTTTTTGGGGGGTAAGAAATCATCAAATGACTCCTCCCGCTCTGGGCGGAGCGGAAGGGAGTGTCAGACTCTTACTGACTAAAAAACACCCATGTTCCTTCATTGGCCCTTTATGTTCCAGGGCCGCGGTATCTCTTTCGAACAGTCCCGCAGCCCTGGCAGGCACCGGCCCTTGCGGGCCCCTCCCGTTTGCTGACATCTCTTTGAGGCGCGCGTGGAACACGAACGCGCCGTCGACACGGCCTGCCCGTCGTCATACGACGGACGGACGGCGAGCTAGCCCATTACTCGCCGTCCACAGGCCCGCGCCTACGGTGGCCGAGAGCCATCACGGCGTGGCCCCCGACGCCCGGTGCTTCTCCCGCGGCGGCTGGGACGTGAGGAGGTTCTCTCCCTCTCACGTTCCGCCGCCTCCTTCGCTAGCATGACTGCTTCGCAAAAGGAGGCGACGGCTTCCCATTCCCTCTCGCCCCGGACCATGGCTTGAACCAGGGCCGGACGCGAGAGGTCGCCGCCGCCAATCGCCGCTACGAGGACACGGCGGTGCTCCGCCCAAGCAGAGCAGACCTCCACGGTGTGCTCCACCGTGTCCTCCGGTCGATCCTCGCAATTGTAGCACCCGGGCGTTTCCTCCCGCCCGATTCGGTGCAGGTACCTCCCGAAGCACCCGTGTCCGGTGAGGACCTGCGTCAGGCGGAAGGTGAGGGCGCCGTGGCGCCTCCCTAGCCACTCCTCAAAGAGGGGACTTACCGCCACTATCGTGGCGTGCCCATGGGTCTACTCTTGACCTCAATCTAGTCCTGAGGACAGAGATGAGGTCGACGATTGAACGAGCTTACCCAGAAGAAGCCTATTAACTCGCGACTTAAATAGATTGGGGTCATATGAACTTGGGAACACTGACGAAGGCAGGGAATTCCACTCCGTGACTGTGCGCGTAATAAACGATGTCGCGAAGCACTTCGTGCGAATTTGTGGAACATCGACAAGGAATGGGTGATAACCCGCAGTACGTCTGGACTCCCGATGGAAGAAGGGTGATGGTGGAATGATCTCGTGGAGCTCTTGTGTACACTCACCGCACAGCCTGTAGAAGACCAGTTAATCTAAACAAACCAAACTCCAATATTTTTGTAAGGAAAACTATTAAAATTACATAAAAAAAAGTATTGCAAATAGTGAATTAAGGAAATACCATTATACGGTCAATGAATTCCTCAAGAAATTGGACAATAAGGATAATTTTAAATTTTGGGCGACATTTTCTATGATTTCTACTTTTTGGAAAATCTAATACTTTATTTTAACATTTTATGTGCCTCCAATTGGTTTTCCCATCAGTAAAAACAGCAAACTCCAAGGAAGTTCGTGTTTTTTGCTGACTTTCATCCTCAATTTGTGGTGGGACGCCCTCAGGCTTGCCGCTCGGTGGAGCAACGATCTTCGCAGGGTGGCTGGTAGCAACTGGATGAGAGTTGCCGGGAATCGAGTTAAGTGACGTGCAATTGAAGATGTTCAGCAGTGGACTGCCGGTGGCTGATCATGAACCGCAATTAAACTACTTGGAGGAATTTTCAACAATTCCTCCTCAGTGCAAAATTAAGCCTTTGAGCAAAATTTAATGCTTCTGGATCCAGTGGTTTAGACTGCGGTCTGCCTGTGAGTGAATTAATTAATTAAAGATTTTTACTAAGTTGATTTTATGTACATAATTTCCAAAGACCAAAGAAAAGATGGATGGACTGTGTAAAGAATGATATGGCACGAAAAGAGGTGTCTGATGAGATGACGAGTAATACAGAAGTATGGAAGGAGAAGACATGCTGCGCCGATCCCAAAGGAATTGGGACAAGGGAAAGAGAATGATGGATTTCCCACCTGGAGATTAGTTGCCATGGCCGACCTGGAAGTCTATTTAAAGAGGTCACTGGAAGCCCGGACCCAGGTTGGCTGCAGCAAGGAAAACCTGCTCAGGTGGAGATTCATTAATGACCCTGCCCTTTTTTTAGGATGGGAAGTCATCAAGTGACTCCTCCCGCTCTGGGAGGAGCGGAAGGGAGTGTCAGACTTTTACTGACTAAAACCCATCCATGTTCCTTCTTTTGAACTTTGTATTCCAGGGCGCGGTATCTCTTTCGAACAGTCCCGCAGACCTGGCAGGCATCGGCCCTTGCGGTCCCTTCCTGTTTGCTTACATCTCTTTGAGGCGCGCGTGGAACACGAACGCGCCGTTGACACGGCCTGTCGTTATAAAACGGACGGACGGCGAGCTAGCCCATTACTCACCGTCCACAGGCCCGCGCCTACGGTGGCCGGGAGCCACCACGTGGCCCCCGACGTCCGGCAAGGAGGCTCGCCGCCTCGCCGGAGATCGTGCGGTACCCACGGATCAGCCTTACGGCCACCACCTTTTGGGGCTTTTAGGGCCATGGACCGCACGACGCGTAGAGCGTAGAGCCTCCGGCTTTTACATACACTCTGACATTTACACTCACACTTTGACATTTACACTCTGAGGGGTCCAAACGCCTCCTGCGTTTGGACCCCTCAAAGTGTAAAGGTGATGCTGTTCCACAAGCATAGGGGCACTTAATATTGTGTCCTGCGTGTCCTGTTGTTTGTTCATTACAGAAACTGATGGACGCTACTGAAGGCGCCAAACTAGTGGCTCAGTTCTGGGCTGACACCAGATTACCACAGACACACTGAGAACAAGAACTCACGCCATTTTCCATGGGAAGGAAGCAGAAACCACACAACGCCACCAGCTACGATCCGTACATACTCCTTTCGCCTCGTCCACGTACAAACATCGGGTTATACGGTTGCGAGTAAACATGAAACATTTTTATTGTACTCCTTTAGCATAGCATGTTGTCATAATCATTTAATCACTGACTTTTAATGATAATTATAACTAGAACAATAAAAAACCAGCAATAATGAGATTATTAATAACTGATTCACGTGCCTCATATACTTAATACATTGTTGAAGTCGTTAAACTAGACAATTTAGATAAAATTGAAGTGTCTGTTTGTAATATCAAAATAACAGCTTTTTACTGAATGCATGTGAAGGTGTACAGTAACTAAGCCTAGAACTAGGGTTCCGTAGAGTACCCTTCTTTTTTTTTTTTTGTTGGGTGGGAAATCATCAAATGACCCCCCCCCCCGCCCTGGGCGGAGCGGAAGGGAGTGTCAGACTCTTACTGACTAAAAACCACCCATGTTCCTTCTTTGGCCCTTTATGTTCCAGGGCCGCGGTATCTCTTTCGAACAGTCCCGCAGCCCTGGCAGGTCCGTAGAGTACCTTATGTCTTATATAACAAAATCCGACGAACAAATAGAATTTTTGAAGTGAAAACTTCTTTAGCGGCGTTGAGCACTTTAAAAAAATTGTTCTGTAATGGGTATAAAATCTTAAACTCGCGTCAGGACACTCGCGTCAGGACACGTGACAAAGCGTAAGACGGATGGAGAGTAGACGATTTTGAACTTAACCTTCAACATTTTATGGTTTAAAATTATTTAAAGAAATTTGGAAAAAGCGTAAGACGGATGGAGAGTAGACGATTTTGAACTTAACCTTCAACATTTTATGGTTTAAAATCATTTAAAGAAATTTGGAAAAAGCGTAAGACGGATGGAGAGTAGACGATTTTGAACTTAACCTTCAACATTTTATGGTTTAAAATCATTTAAAGAAATTTGGAAAAAGCGTAAGACGGATGGAGTGTAGACGATTTTGAACTTAACCTTCAACATTTTATGGTTTAAAATCATTTAAAGAAATTTTTAAATGTTTCCAATCAACTTTGAACCTAATGCTTTAGGGATAAACACGGAATAGAAAAAACCGTAGACAGAGTATTCTATAGACTGCTGGATATCTTCCTTTGCATTCGCACAAGAAAAAGAAGAACATATAAACGTCACTAGCAAAGAAAAGAGACAGAGTATAAATATTTCTGTCCCTTATCGCGTGTCGGCTGAGCACATCATTGTCAGTGCACAACAAGTTTGACGTTTGTGGCGGTGCCAGATTGACATCCAATTTGTTTATTAACAATTGCATCGAAATTATACACATTATATGATCTTTTCGAGCTTAATTCGACAACAGTACATTTGTGCAACTGTGCAAAATGGTAAGGTGCAGTGTAATAAACTGTAAAAGTGATAGTTTGATGAAGATTGCTGGACTGTCCTTTCACTCGTAAGTATTAGATCTTTTTAAGTATTCAATCGCTTTGTGTCCTATTATTTCTCATAAAATAGTCGCAGTAATGTACCAACTAATTCGTTTAATGGATAAATCTCGTATAATCGTGATTTTTGCAATAATTTTATTATCTTACCTCAAAATTCAGTGTTGCCACTTTTTGACGGGGAATTTACCCTTTAATATGGGTAATACCGAATAATGCAATGTCTATAAAAAAATACTCTTCCGACCTTGATTCATATGATATTAGTAATACGCACTACTTAAAATCTATGTTAGTAACACACGTATTATACGATTTTAATTCGTATAACTGCACTCACCTGACGCAAAAAATGAAAGATAATAAAAAATCTTATTAAATTTTCAGATTTCCGAATAAACCCGAAATAAGAAACTTGTGGATTGCTGCTACCGCATGAATCTTTAGGATGTGATCCTATGATCAACATAGATCATGATTATTTAACAGATCCTTCTAGGCTTACTCTTTATTCTAAAGAAATAATAACCTATATTGCTGGTTTTATTGCAAGAAAGTTGAGGAAAGTTATTAAATGTGAGGATTGTCTTTTGGCTTTGATCACAGATAAGTATCACGGAATCATTACGACTGAAGGACATGTATCCATGGTCATGAATAAATTAAAAAAAAAAAACACGGAATCATTGCTAGAAGAGACAAAGGAGGCCTTATTTATCCTTCTACTGACTTAAATAAAGTCTGTGAATTGGCAGAAAAGATATTTCGAGCGCGTTCACATAAAGGAAATTCATTTTTTAATGAGAAAAATGTGATGTCAACACTTATATTATCGTGTTACAAGGAATGCACACGTACCAATATTAATATATTTATTAATGACCATTTCGACAGTCAGCCTTTTATAGGGAATCACAGAACTCTCCTCATTAAATCAATCGCAATGCATTACTTCGAAACCCGTATTCACCATAGTACCAAACAATGTTTTGAACCACAATCGAAAATAAGAATTATACATAATAAGTTAGTGCTTTTTCAAGGACAGTAATTTGTTTATAAATAAAATATTACAGTTGCATCATTGCTATGTTTTATCGTTTTCTGTGTATTGGAATGTTCATTTTAATTTGCAAGTGTATGAGTTTGGCGACACTGGTTCCCGTACTAAGGCAGTCTAAGGGCACTTCCATAAATGATAGTACTTTTATACTGATAAAGCAATTGGTGCAAAATTATTCCCTAACCATTCCAAAATATCAAACATGCTCAACGTTAATAATCAAGTTTTCACTTCTGCCGGCACTCCCGGAGTGCTAGTTTTTTTTTTCACGCGATGGTTGTTACGGGCAACAGCTAGTACTATAGAAATTGACCATAAAGAGAATTAAACAGCCTATAAATAAGGTTGAACTTACCTTACGTACATACTTAGAAGTATCCTTAACGAGTGAATGCAAATTTTATTTGCGAGCCGACATTCAGTCCTGATGTAGCTAAATACCAATACAAGGTGGAAATGAACCCTTCATGAAGCCGTCTACCAAGCATTCTGTACATCAAACTAAGTAACTCTATGCAAAAATTATTGCTGGGAAACGACTTTTTTTTTTGGAGTGAATAATCACGTTTTGCGGTAGGACTCAATGTAACGCACTCAAAACATTGTGCTGATGGACGTATTGAATAGTACGGAGGTTGGAAACTATTTAAAGTAAAGTTACAACATAAAAGCTTGTATTAAAAAAAAACTTGTGAAAATATTGGATCTTCGACCTCCAATATCTCCGTAACTAGAAGGTTCCCGGGTATGGTTCAGAACAAAAAAATGATCGCAATGACGGGGAGAACAAGTGACTTTCGGCTTCGTTAAGGGTATTTTTACACCCTTTATATTTTAAATGGAGTCAATAAGATCGCCACGACCTTCAGATATAATTTATTGTTCATGAATAAATGACTAATGACCTAGTAACTGGATACCCCTTAGTCATCAGACTTTCTGATTTCTGACTGTCAAAGAAAGTCTATGCATTACAGTCGAAACCAAAGGCTTGACGTGCTTTCTGAGGCATGGAGGGCCTTGGTGTGTAATAGTTTTTTTTTCTTTAAAAAAAAAACGGTGGCCCTCTCTAATAATTTCTCCTGTATCGTGGGTGCGTTTACAAACATTTAAACTTATATACACAAACAGCCAGACCCGGAACAACTACATATAGGCCATACAAATATTTGTTTCGTGCGGGAATCGAACCAGCGATACGCAGCGCAGCAACCAATCGCTCAGTCACTGAGCCAACCATGCCGTCAAATGGTCACCCATCCACGGACCAACCGCGGCTAGCGTAGCTTATCCTTATTCAATCGAGAAGATGACCAAAGGACGTACAGATCACAATAACTTCAATAAAAGCGGATCTCAAAACATGGAAAACCCTACCGAGAAGGCTATGGTACTAAAAACGGTGACAAATTCATGACATCAAAGATAGACATTTTGAATTATTCATGTTTCGTATTAAAGGGCAAAGCGTTGTGTTTATTTACATGTAAGATGTCTTTTACACTGTGGTTTATTAATTCTAATAAATATATATTAATTCTGAGCAGCGGTGGTCCAGTGGTCGACCCCGAATTACGAGCAGAAAATTGTGGGTTCAAACCCAGGCAGGCACATTACTTTGTGTAATTTATTTCATCACCAGTGTTCTCAAAACGGTGAAGGAAAACATCGCGAGGAAACCGGCATGTCCTAGAACCAAAAACTCGAAGACATGTGACATCTACCAACCCGCACTGGGCCCGCGTGCTGGATTATAGCCCATTTCCTCTCATAGAGAGGAGGCCGTGTGTCCCAGCAGTGGGAACATTATAGGCAGATTATGCATATTAATTCTGTGTCGGTAAGGTACCATACCCACATACATAACGCCTTGTATTCCCCAAAGGATTAGGCAGAAGTGTACCTAATAGTACATCCACATTTCGTTTAGGCCCATGTAATAGGGGGCGAACCTATTTCCATCAACCGGGCACAAATCCAGACTACATGGCTGCTACTGAGAAATTCTTGATGGAAAAATCCAGTAACACTTTGCCTGACTCAGGAATTTAATCCAGGACCTCATGCTCAGCAGTCGCGCTTGCGATCACTAGATCAACGAGGCAGTACCTACACATACATAAAGTCACGCCTTTATCCCCAGGGGGTAGGCAGAAATTGGCAGCGGCGAATTCTCGCGTCCGGCCCTGGTTCAAGCCATGGTCCGGGGCGAGAGGGAATGCACGGGGATGCATGCACCGGGGGCCACGTCGTGATGGCTCTCGGCCACCGTAGGCGCGGGCCTGTGGACGGCGAGTAATGGACGGGCAGGCCGTGTCGACGGCGCGTTCGTGTTCCACGCGCGCCTCAAAGAGATGTCAGCAAACATGAGGGGCCCGCAAGGGCCGATGCCTGCCAGGGCTGCGGGACTGTTCGAAAGAGATACCGTGGCCCTGGAACATAAAGGGTAAAAGAAGGAACATGGATGGGTTTTAGTCAGTAAGAGTCTGACACTCCCTTCCGCTCCGCCCAGAGCGGGAGGAGTCATTTGATGATTTCCCACCGCAAAAAAAAGGGGGGTAGGCAGAAACAACAGAACGCCACCAGCTACGATCCTTATATACTCCTTTCGCCTCGTCCACGTTCATATATCTGGTCATTAGCATTATACTATCATCTGCCTGCTTTTTACCAACTATTTTGTGATCGGCTTCTACTTTAACCAGGTATGCAGCTGAACACCAGTTTTGTCAGACTGTCTATCTGACCTCCACAAGCCAAGTACTAAGTCATACAATACCTTGGTAAGACTGGTTGCTAGACTTTCGACCCATATCATCAGCTACCTAGCCTTTTCCCAACTATGTTGGGGTCGGCTTCCGGTCTAACCGGATACAGCTGAATGCCAGTATTTTACATGGAGCGACCGCCAATCTGACCTCTACAACCCAATTAGTACTGGGTAGTACGATACCACTCCTTAGTAAGACTGGTTGTCAGACTTACGGGTCACTGACTACCTGTAACGACTGTCATAGATCTACAATCACAGCCAGGACCAACGGCTTAGCGTGCTTTCCGCGGCACGGAGCAAACTCGGCATGAAACGGGTGGTCACCCACGGACCAACCTAGGCAAGCGCGGCTTAACCTGAAGATCGAGCCGAGGGGCTGTTATTATTTAGCCACGAGCTCCTCTGAATCGGTATAACCTAGTATACCATAATGTCAATAATGTTTCCTCTGGGATGCCGCGGGCACTACTCGTAACGACTGCTAAGATCGACGAATATTATATAATGACAATTGTATACTCTCCTTAATAGTAATTTAGTCTTTCACAGTCATTATAGGGTAGAAACTAAAGGTTAGAATAATAACATCATCAAAATATGACCAGAAAGCGTCATTTATAGACATTAGCTAGTTCTAAGTAAGTATTAACCTGGTTTTAGGTCAACTTAGTAAGTAGGCTTTACTGCATCTTTGGTGTAGTGGTTACTAGAGTAGTTATTGAGCGTGAGATCCTGAGTTGGATGCCCAGCACGCGTAGCACTACCAATTCCATCTCTATTCTAACAAAAATAGACAAAGCTCTTCTATACGACTTGACATGCCTTCTGCTCGAGCATGGGGCAACCCGTACACTCGAGTTTCTACAAAGACATAGAAATAAAAAGATATACTACGAATCTCGATCATCGTGTCGTGTTGGTAAAAACGGGCATTGAGTTAGGTCTTTTCTTTCTCTTTTTCGTTGTGGACTTATTTTCCATCCACCCGCATTCTCCAGTCAACCCGCGATCATGGCGCTTGCAACAGCGTCGAAATATCGGGAGCTCAAAATTATGAACAATCACGGTAGATATCCCGTAAGTGACAGTTTAACATAACCAACTCTTAAACTTACCGATCCATCGATGTTGGATATTGACATCTTTCGCTCGCCTACCGAATGAACGAAAAATGAAATGATAGATGAACAATAATTCCTTTGTAATTTAATAGTTAAAACGTGTGAACGTGGAAAGAAACCAAAATGATTCGACTCGTATTTTTTTAAATATTAATTTTGATCTGTCTTTAATGGCTACATCAGTCGTAAAAACTATTTTATTACTAAAACTGACTCATTAGTCATTAAATTATTTATGTCGCGTTGACTAGAAATCTCCTCGTTATTGCTGTTTATGCTTAATCGATTTTACGTGTTAAGGTTATGAAATCATCTCCTGCATGCTATTACCGTCTCATCATTTGCCTAGTCTGTTCTCAACTACGTTGGGGTCGGCTTCCAGTCTAACCAGATGCAGCTGAATACCAGTATTTTACGTGGAGCGACTGCCTATCTGACTTCCACAACCCAGTTACTACTGGATAATACGATACTTGCTAAGACTGGTTGTTAGACTTTCGACTACCTGTAACGACTATCAAAGATCTACAAATGAGAGCCGGGACCAACGGCTTAACGTGCTCAGAGGCACGGAGGAAACTCGGTATGTTATGAGTGGTCACCCACGGACCAACCTAGGTAAGCACGGCTTAACCTGAATATTGATCCGGGCGGCTGTTATTATTTAGCCACGAGCCTGTGTCCCACTATTGGGGCTGTTCATATATTGTTACATTCACTAGAAAAATGAGGCTGTCTAGGTAAAGGAAAAAACTAGTAGTTATCATAATCTGTCTAGCCGTTTCTTAACTATGTTGTGGTCTGATTGGATAAACCGGATGCAGCTGAATACCTATAACCTTGACTACCTCGTTTTTCTCGTGGAGGCAAACGCGACTACCGAGCATGAGATCCTGGGTTCGATTACCCGGGTCGGGCTGTGTTATTGGGTCTGTCAGAGTATCAGCTAGGGAGACTGGATTTGTGCCCGGTTGATGTCAATAGGCTCGCCACTTAATACATAAGACTTATACATAACTGGCGAAATGTGGGTGTACTTGTCAGATACACCTCTGCCTAACACTTCGGGTATTACAAGGCGTGATGTTTATATGTTACACATTCTTGCATCTACTTAACCAACGTGGCACTTAAATATAATAATCTAGGTAAACGAATAATCTAGTAGTTAAAATATTCAAAAATAATCTTCTTCTGTGAGGTCACAAGTCAATTGCATCCGTGTGGATTAAGGGTGTTTTACACTTATTATATTTTGCAGTATTTTTTGAATTAATCACGTGTAAACGGACCCTTAACGAAGCCGCCAACCAAGCATTCTGTACATCAAACTAAATAACTCTACGCAAAAAATATTGCTGGGAAACGACTTTTTTTTGGGGTGAACAATCAAGTTTAACGGTAGGACTCAATGTAACGCACTCAAAACATTGTGCTGATGGATGCATTGGATAGTACAGGGTTCGTGGAGGTATTTAAAGTAAAGTTATAACCTTAAAACCATTACGGGTCACATTAGACGAATGGATGATGAGCGCAGGACAAAAGTCTCCACACGATGGGTGCCGGAAAACCGACGGCGTCACCGTGGCCGACCCAGAAAGAGGTGGAGAGGCGATCTGGACGTATACCGCGAGGGCTGGTCCGAGGAGGTACAGGAAAAGAGCACATGGAGGGAATTGGGGGAGGTCTTTGCCCAGCAGTGAGAGTGTACAGGCTAATAAAAAAATAAGATCAAACTTTTTGATACGCGCTGTATAAGATTTTGTCCACCAGCTGTCAAGACAAAATGTTGGGTCAGAATGAATACTGAAGCCAGAGTATACGGTGTTGTGGCACAGCTTAATAGAGGCCTATGTCCAGCTGTTGACTTCTACCTTCATTATCGTGTGGTTAGTGCCTAACCTGGTGTCAGAGTTTTTATGCTGCCCAATGCCTCTGACTTGGCTTTACATGCCGTCGAGAAATATCTCTCAGGCATGCTGGTTTCCTCACGATGTTTTCCTTCACCGAAGTAAGTGATATATTATACAATACGCACATGAATCCGAAAAATCAGGTGCGTGTTTGGGTTCGAACTCGAGACCTATGACTTGGCACTCCGACGGTCACACCAGTAGACTATCAATGCGATAAAGCGAGCGCGTAGTCGACTGCATTAGACTGAGTTGAGTCGTGCCGAACCGGACATGTCTGTATTATCCCTAAACGGTAGCCGATCCGGTTTAAAACAAGACGGGTGTGCAAAGAAAAAAATAAAATACATAAATATGTCGTTGTTCTTAATATAAATATTTTATTTGAGCTCTACCTACCGTAGAATTTTGTATGAACTTTAAGATTTCTCTATGACTAATGCTGAATTGATTATAGTGTGATTTTAAGTGAAGAATAGGTCATCTAACTGTGAGTGGCGTAAAAAGGGTGTGTTCGTCCTGACTTCTTTTTTTA
This sequence comes from Eurois occulta, assembly GCA_950022335.1. Classification (NCBI taxonomy): domain Eukaryota; kingdom Metazoa; phylum Arthropoda; class Insecta; order Lepidoptera; family Noctuidae; genus Eurois; species Eurois occulta. Next base: position 10,476,734 of record OX465505.1, read on the forward strand.
AGATACTCATCATCATCTGCTTGTATTTTCTCAACTATGTCGGGGTCAGCTTCCAGTCTAACCGGATGCAGCTGAATCCCGGTATTTTACATGGAGCGACTGCCTGTCTGTCCTTCATGACACAATTATATTACAGGGTAACACGATACCTTTTGGTAAGACTGGTTGTTACACTTTCAAAGTTCTAAATAACATCACGCCTGTAATCCGCGTGTGGTTAGGCAGAGGTGTACGTAATAGTACATCTACATTTCGCCAGTTATGTTTAAGCTCCATGTAATAGGCGGCGAGCCTATTGCCATCAACCGGGCATAAATCCACACTCAGTGGCTGCTACTGAGAAATTCCTGATGGAAAACCCAATAACACTTTGCTCGACCTGGGAATCGAACCCAGGACCTCATGCTCAGCCGTTGCAATTGCAACCACTAGACCAACGAGGCAGTCACACATAGGTTACAATACCTGTTATTGCAACCCCGTTTTAAAAAACCGAGGGTTCCGTATAAACTTGTAGGTATTTTGTTATTAAACTACATATTTACAGTTTTCAGATTTTTCCCTTTACTTGAGCTATAATACAATGCTTCTTGCCAATTTCATGATTCTAGGTATTTAGGTATTTAGGTTTTCGACCCAAACCTATAGGATACTTCCGGTTGACCTAGAATTGTCGATTTTGTTTAAAAGCGAGGTCTTACAGCACAAGTAAAGGGAAAATTCCGAAAAATAAAAAGTTGAAAATTAAGGTAAATTTTGGTACTTACAAGTTTTCGCGAAAATCTAAATTTGCCCATATCTTTTTATCGTGTTGACTCAGGACCTTGATTTTTATACACCTAATAGGGACTATAGACCTCAGTATCTGGTATAAATTTCAACTTGTTAGGGCCACCCGTTCCTGATTAAATCGGTGGTGACACACGGACAGAAAGACAGACAAGAGAGTGATCTTATAAGGGTTCCATTTTTTACCTTTCGAGGTACGGAATCCTAAAAATTACCTTGTATAGTATGATAATTGATAAGGCACAAAAATGAAAAATTTGACCCGTTTAAGAACACACAGCATAAAAATATTTATTTATAGGTAACCGAACCCGGACTCCCAAGGTCCAATAAACAGTATTTACCAATGATTAATGAGACAACTCATTCATAACATTCTTTAAAAAGATGACTCTGCCACATTATGAACTATAAGTAATTACTTATGTCCCTTATTTTGCTCAACGCATACTCGAACCCGGATACAAGCGGCCGTGGGCGAACCACATATGTAGTTACATGGTTACAATTATAACGCAGCTGGATTTCTGACACCTCACGAGTAAAGGATCAATTCCTAGCCAGACACTTGGGTTGCCAACAACACTTGCAACTATAATCAAATTCACGTGATTACTTGAGTTTAATTAATTACTTATGAAACCATTTTGTGCAATAGACAAGAATTTGAAAGCAAAGCTAAGAATTCTAACTTTTGACAGTTCTAACTACAGCACAAACATAATCAGCCTATGTTCCCACTGCTGGAACACACGGCCTCCTCTCTATGAGACAGAATGGGCTATTATACTCCACCACGCGGGCCCAGTGCGGGTTGGTAGATGTCACATGTCTTCGAATTTTTGGTTCTAGAACATGCCGGATTCCTCGCGACATTTTCCTTCACCGCTTTGAGAGCAGTGGTGATGAAATAAATTACACAAAGTAATGCGCCTGCCTGGGTTCGAACCCACGACTTACTGTTCGTAAGTCAGGGCCGTCACTACTGGGCCACCGCTGCTTCACTTCAGTCACTACAATTACTTAAGGTGAATTCGCGCTTCCCTGGGTTGGCCCCTGTTTTGGTGACCACAGATTGCATACCAAGTTTCCTTCGTGCCTCGGATAGCACGTTAAGCCGTTGGACCTTTGACAGTCGTTACAGGTAGTCAGTGGCAACCAGTCTTACAAAGGGGTATTGTATTACCCAGTACTAACTGGGTTGTGCAGCTCAGATAGGCAGTCGCTCCATCAAAAATACTGGTATTCAGCTGCATCCGGTAAGACTGGAAAACAATCTCAACATAGTTGTCAAAACGCTAGGCACATTACAAAGAGCCAGGGTTATTATAGTATTAGTATTTAGTTTTATTTAAGCCCCATGGAATAGGGAACGAACCTTTTACCGTCATCATCATTTTAGCTGAAAGACGTTCACTGCTGGACATAGGCCTCCCCCAAGTGTCGCCACATTGACCGGTGCGTCTCGCATCCAGCGGATCCCCGCAACCTTCACCAGGTCATCGGTCCTCCTAGAGGGAGGCCTTCCAACGTAACGTCTTCCAGTTCGCGGTCGCTACTCCAGAACTTTTCGGCCCCATCGGCCATCAGTTTTGCGAGCAACGTGCCCTGCCCACTGCCACTTAAGTTTAGCAATTCTTCGGGCTACGTCGGTAACCTTGATTCTCTTGCGGATGTCTTCATTTCTGATGCGATGACGCAAGGAAACTGCATCCTTTTGCCATCAGCCGGCCACAAATCCAGACTCCGTGGCTGCTACTCAGAAATTGCTATTAGAAAAACTCGATAGCACTTCGCCTGACCTGAACATCGAACCTACATCCTCACACTCAACCAATCCTGCTTACATCCACTAGACCATCGAGGTAGTTAGGTCACCCATCTCTAAAATAACCGCGGCATCCGTAACTCAACCTCGAACCAATTGATTATGTTTTAGTCATTGGAGAAAGTAACATTATTAGCTTGGGGTCTAAGGTCAAATTCGCATAACGTTTGGACTAAAGACCTAAATTCTTTAGTTATATAAACTATTATTATGTTTAAACACATTTTTCATGTTGACAGGGAAAATATACAAGTCCGTGACTAGACCTGTCGTACTGTATGGATCGGAATGCTGGGCTGTGAAGAAGATGGATGAAAAAAGATTGCATGTAGCGGAGATGAGAATGTTGAGGTGGATGTGTGGTGTGACAAGAATGGATAAAGTAAGGAACGAATATATTAGAGGAAGTTTAAAAGCTGCGCCAGTTACAGAAAAGTTGAAAGGGAATCGACTGTCTTGGTATGGACGTGTGATGAGGAGGGACGAATCGCATGTGACTAAAAAAGTGATGAGTAAACGTTGATGGACGGAGAGGGAGAGGAAGACCAAGGAAACGATGGATGGATTGTGTGAGGAATGATATGAAAGAGAAAGGAGTAAATGATAGCGTGACGGTTGACAGAGAAGAATGGAAGAAAAAAACGTGTTGCGCCGACCCCAAGTAACATGGGACAAGGGCAGGAAGATGGTGACATGATGACACACATGTTTCATGTTAAAAATTAAACATCAGTCTGGCTGAGTGAAACTGGTTGTTCTTCTCTACAAATGGCTCGAACTATTCAAGAACTGCCTCGTTAGTCTAGTGGTGGCGAGCACGACTACTGCACATGATGTCCTGGGTTCGATTCCCGGGTCGTATAAAGTGATATTGGGTTTTTCCATCTGATATTTCTCAGTAGAAACCACGGAGTCTGGATTTGTGAGCGGTTTCTGGCACGCTCGCCCCCTATTCATGGAACTTAAACATATCTGGCGAAATGTGGGTGTTCTTGTTAGGTGACAACTCTGCCTGACCCTGCGGGGATTACAAGGACTGATGTTACGATGCTATTCTATATAAGAACTAGCTTAAACTGGCGGCTTCGGCTGGAGTTCGGTAATTGTTCCACAGGATCGTACTGCTGGGATAAAAAGTATTCTATGTTTTAATCCAGGTAAAACTATCAACCATCACAAAGTATAGCATTTATAAAAGCAGTTTTCTTCTTTATCGTGTGGTTAGTGCCTATCCTGGTGTCGGAGTTTTTATGCCACCCATGGGCCTCTGACTTGGCTTTACATGCCGTCGAGAAATATCTCTCAGGCATGCTGGTTTCCAAACAATGTTTTCCATTACCGAAGCAAGTGGTAATTATACAATACGCGCATGAATCTGACGTACGTGTCTTAGATTAAAACTCGAGACCTATGACTTGGCAGTCTGACGGTCACACCACTTGGCAATCACTACGCAATGAAAGCAGTATGATACCATAACATCACGCCTGCAATCCCCGAACAGATAGGCAGAGGTGTTTTCAAAAGAACACCGATATTTCATCTGATAATCCAGGGAGTGTTCCACGTGCCGTGTCGACGGCGCGTTCATGTTCCACGCTCGCCTCAAAGAGATGTCAGCAAACCGGAGGGGTCCGCAAGGGCCGCCTCCTGCCAAGGCTGCGGGACTGTTCAAAAGAGATACCGCGGCCCTGGAACACAAAGGGCAAAAGAAGGAACATGGATGTGTTTTAGTCAGTAGTCTGACACTCCATTCCGCTCCGCCCGGGAGGGGTCATTTGAGGATTTCCCATCCCAAAAAAAAGGGTGTGTCCCACGTACATTTAAATATCACCACATGTGGAGGCTGTTTCCAGGCAACCACAGAGCACTTATCAAATGAACTGCCTAATACTGTCCCACAGGGCAGCGCTCTTCTGATACAAAGAAGGTATGAGCATTGATCACTCCGCTCAGGGCCGGACTCTCCGGAAGCGGAGTCGAGAGGAGAGTAGATGTGTTTTAAACCACCAAACGAATTTTGTTATTTACTCTTATCGTCTCTCGAGAGGACAGGAGATGTCTTAGGTCAGCCTCCGCACTCGGTGGCCAAGCGCACTGCGGAATCGAGAAGGGGCGTGCGGTGGTAAGTGCGCGGAGTGGTGTGCTGTGAACGGTGTACTATTTGATTGGCCTGTTGGTCTAGTGGTTAGTGACCCTGACTGCTAGGACGGAGGTCGTGGGTTCGATTCCCACACAGGACAAATCTTTGTGCGATGAGTACGATTATTTGTTCTGTATCTGGGTGTGTAATTTATCTATAATATTTATGTATTTAGAAATATATACGTATGTTTATCAGTTGTCTGGTTGCCATAGTACAGGCTCTGCCTTGTTTGGGATCAGATGGCGGTGTGTTGGTTGTCACAAGATATTATATACAGGGTTATTTGTAAAACACCAGCAATCTCTTAAGAGGTCATTGTACTCATCATCATGAACAACTTTTACTATGGGACCAAACCTGAAATCGCGAAAAAAAAATCAGCTGTTCCCTACATTTTGACGAGTTAATCGATCATAAATGTAGGGAACAGCTGATTTTTTTTTCACGATTTCAAGTTCTGTATATTACTATGAGCGTCATGCGGTGAGTGGTGCATATCTTCCCTCTTCTCCACTTCACACATCTCCACTCGTCTCCAGTTTGGAGACCAGGCCTTACTCCAGGCGAAACAATTATTTTTAGAAGAAATTATTCATCTACTTACATCCATCATGTTGAAGTCCCATGTAATATGGATTGAGTCTATTCCCATCAACTGGGCACGGATCCAGTCTCCGTACTGCTGTTGTGTAATTTATATAGAACTAGCTTTTTCTCGCGGCTTCGGTAACGTTATGTACGGAAATTAACCTACGGGTTCGTTTTAAATATATTGAAAGAATTTTCGAAATCGGTTCAGTAGTTCCAAAGATTAGTTCCAAACAAACAAAGGAGATGGCCAGTTTTGGGCCAAAGTATGTACAGAAACGATATGTATATTAAAAAAGACTAGATTTTTTACTGATTAAAAATAACATGTAACAATAATAACTTTCTACCGGAATGAGCTAAAAATTATAATTTGAAATATGGTTTTAAATTGAATGTAGTTCTAAAACTAGCTCCGTAAACAAGCTGTCAGGTCATAACTAGTTCGTTCTAAAACTAGTAGTTCTAAAGAAGTTACTAAAAAATCGATATCTATTTTGTTTTAGCATTGGTCATGAACATAATAATCATTTATAAAAGAAAAAAGGACATTTGATGAAATTATTGTTGTTTTAGTAATAGTTATTTATTTATTTAACAATAACATCGTTCAAAATCGTGTATCGGTTGACTGTTTCAAAACGAAAAAATATCGATGTTTGTCAAAATGTCAATGTCACGTCACACCCGTCAAGTCCCGTCATTCGTTTTCGTACTCGTGCGGATGTGCTTATTCGATTTCTGCTATTTTTCTGACGACTTTGGATTGATTTTACGAACTTGGACACCGATTGCTTATCGACTGGATAATGGTGAATTGCGTGAGTTGTGGTATCCCTACTGATCGTAGCAACGCTACTGGAAACTCGCTCTGCCTTTACATGATGAAGCAGTTCTTTCCATAATAAGGGCAAGGACTGTCGTCAAACAGTGGCAAGGTACCAAAATACCATCACACCTCCTGCACCATTCCTGTATTATATATTAATTGAGTATGAAAATAAAGATGAATAAAATATTGAAAAAATAACTTGTTTTTATTTTACCTACCTAATTCCTTTTTTGTGCTATGCAATAATATGCTAATAGTAACATACAAATATGTTTTCAAACAGTTAAATCAATGTGTTTATTTGATTATGGTATTTACAATACATTTTGGCGTTATATAGGTACAATTCTTACCATCTGCCGCATAACCTAACCTAGTGACCCAAAAACTTATTTTCTTCCTAATTCCCATAGAATTTAAAAAAAATCTTTCTGATATGAATATGTTTGTGTTTTATCTATTAAATAATACATAAATGATTACTGTTCATATTTGGCCCAACGATGTATGGATTTCTGGCGATCTCCTTTCACCTCTTTAAAAATTATTATTATAGAATACTAGCATTTAATTTTGCCCGCGGCTTCGCTCGTTAATTTAAAATTTGACAATCAATTCGGTTTGTATTCTACTTGTAAAAATATAATTCAATCATGATTCGAAAGACACGTGGCGCCATCTATTATCATAAGAACGTTATTGTTGTTTTTCTCTGGAACTTTACTTTTTTTCTGGATGAAAGGTACCCTATGTCCGTTTTCGTAAAACCAATGATCATCGGTTTGGTGGCTTAGGCGTGAAAAGGTAACAAACATACAAACTTACTTTTGCATTTAAAATATTATAAATAAATATAGATATATAAGTTTTTAAACTGTCATGGTCACTAACACTATAATTAACACTAGAAACGGGATATTTACCATGTCCACTGTTACATGGTGGTGGTGGTGTGGTCTGTTACTGTGTGTCTTGTTACATGGTAAATATCCCGTTTCTAGTGTTAATTATAATATAGATATAGTTAGGAAGAGGAAGTCTGAAAGTGGCGCCGGTGACTGAAAAGTTATGTGGTAATCGGCTGTCGTGGTATGGACATGTGCTGCGGAGGAATGAGGAAAATGTCATGAGGAAAATGTTGAGTATGAATGTGGATGGCGATAAGAGTAGAGGAAGACCAAAGAAACGATGGATGGACGGTGTGAAGAATGATATGGCACGAAAAGAGGTGTCTGATGAGATGACGAGTAATAGAGAAGTATGGAAGAAGAAGACATGCTGCGCCGACCCCAAATGAATTGGGATAAGGGCAAGAGAATGATGATGATAAATATGATTAGGACGTTATCAGGCAAATTACTGGATTTTCCGATGCTATCATGGAAAAATCCAGTCATTTGCCTTCACTTGAGTTCAATTCCTAGGAATTGAACTCAAGTGAACTCAGTAATTTGCGTCCACGAGACTAACAGGAAAACAGTTAGTCGCTTTTCCTTCAAACAAACTAAAAATAGTAAATTACTTAACTTAATCACAAAATTACGTCGATAAAAATAAACAATCAAAGTTTGACATTTAAATAATAATATTTGTAAACGTTTAAAATACTAATAATACCTATTCCTATCATTTCTTCTTTTTGCATTTTTACGGTCATAAAAATTTTATCATCTTTAGCTTAGAGCAACTAAAATAAAACCAGCCAAGTGCCTGTCGGGCCACGCGCAATGTAGGGTTCCGTAGCTGCCCATCAAAATATGCTGACACTTCCTACGGTCCGATATGCCTCCGAACGATATTTTTATTCTGACAATAAAAACAAACTTACTATTTGCAGTTGAAAAACCTGTGCTCCTGAGCTATGCTGTATACATTATATTTAGGATAATATGTTATCCAAGTACATTTTATTAGTTGGTCGACTATTACTCGTAAACTTGTAAAGCCTACTTAGCTTTGATAGTTTTCCTTTTAACTTCGTTATATATACTATCACCGAGAATTTTTCACGTACCCAAACACAACCGTTTAGCTGGTAGAGGGGGGTGGATAGCTGAGTCTAACAAAAAAATGCACTTTAAAGCTTAATATTTAAAACAAACAAACGGATCCCATCGAAAAATATATAATACGGAACCCTAAAACTGGTTAATAATTTTCTAAATGGGTGCATTCAGTATTTAAGAAGTTATTATTGAATCTTTCAATTCTATCTTTGCCGACAAAAAATGAAGCATCTCCTAATTTTATGTCTATATTAGGTGTTTCCCGCGACTTTACTATTTGAATCGGATTTTTTTAACCATTTCATGGGTTTTAACTTTTTGCACGGAACCCTTATCCATAATTTAACTATACATAAAGGGTGTATCCCCTTAACGAAGCCGAAAGGCACTTGTTCTCCCCGTCATTGCAATATGTTTTTTGTTAGACCATACTTGGCAACCTTCTAGTTACGGAGATATTGGGGGTCAAAGTTTCAACTTTTTCACAAGTTTTTTTTTTTTTAATAGAAGATTTTAATTTTATAATTTTACTTTAAATACCTCCACGTCCCCCGTACTATTCAATAGATCCATCAAGCACAATGGCTGGAGTGCGTTACATTGAGTCTTACCTTAAAACGTTATTTTTCACCCCAAAAGCAAAGTCTTTTCCCAGCAATTTTTGAGTAGAGTGGCTGAGCGATTGGCTGCTAAGCTGCGTATCGCGGGTTCGATCCCCGCACGGAACAAATACAAGGTGTAAACGAACCCTTCTCGAAGCCGTCAACCAAGCATTCTGTACATAAAAGTATTACTTAGTTTATATATATTATACATCAATTCTAAAATATACTAAGTCACCTAGTCTTTATACATTAGCTATCTACCAAAGTTCTGTCAAAATCGGTCCAGCCGTTTCGGAGATGAGCCGGAGCAAACAGACAGACAGACAAAAAAATATTTTTTTGTAGTAAGTAGTGGCTGGTGTGTGCCACTAGTGGTGTATATATATAATATATACCACTAGTGGCACACACCAGCCACTACAGCCAGGTTTTTTTTTATTAGTGGTTTATATAATACTTACTTATTTATACCACATAAAAAAAAGCATTATTATTTTTCATTGACCAAGGAATCGAAGCATTATGCTTTCAAGGTTGTTCAAGATATTAAAAACTTTTTATATTTGAACTATTGACCTCTCTTCTTTAAAGAATCAGACGTAGATATAGTTATTTAATATCATTGTGTAATATCATGTCTTTGTCCTCGAAAGGGTAGTTATATCGTGTCACCCATTAGCCGGGTCGTGGAGGTCAGATAGGCAGTCGCTCTAAGCTCTAATAATTTATATTTTTAAATGATCTTTTTCCTATTTTTTTTTAAGAAATCTGTAAAGAAAGTGCATAATAATCGAAAAAAGCCTCGACGAACATCTGTCGAGACTTTCGTTTAGCGGTTGGTAGGGCCTGATTCAGAAGGCAGTACTCCTCAATACGGCCCGCATTGTGAGGAGGTTTCTGTCTCTGGAGCCCTAACCACCCGGTAGTTTGGACCCTGCTGCCAACACCGGCGGGTCACTATTTTTATATTTTAAAAGTATTTTTTATTAAATATTGAAAAATGTAATTATTGTGCAGAAAAAATGGATAAAGGAAATAATAATCGTTTATTTTCAGGCATTGGGACCCATAAGAATACAAATTATGCACAAGTTTTAAAATTAAAATAAAATGAAGACTGGAAGCCGACTCCAACATAGTTGAGAAAAGGCTAGGCAGATATATGGTCTTTGTTTTTGTTGAACCTAGGACCACACGTCCAGCTGCCATGCTTGCGATTACTAAACTAATGAAGCAAACGCCTCACTTCAATCACCACAAACACCGCACTTGGCAATCAAAATGGTAACCACAACTAGTTGTTGTTAAAGTTAACGATTTGTGATTTTCCTTGTAAAAACCGGACAAGGGCGAGATGGACTCGCGCACCGAGGGTTCCTTATAAACTTGTAGGTATTTTGTTACTAAACTACATATTTACGGTTTTCACATTTTTTCTTTACATATGCTGTAAGACATTGCTTCTTAACAAATTTCATGGTTCTAGGTCAGCTAGAAATACACTATAGGTTTTGATTCCCTTTTAAATCGCAAAATATGCGAAGTAAACGGTCATATCTTTTGATCGTGTTGACTTACAAGTTTGATTTTTTATCACTGCTCTATGGGGTAGTAGAATTGAGTATACGTTGCTGAGAAAAAGGGTCATGACAGCCAGACAGACAGACAGACAGACGAATAACAAAGTGGTCCTATAAGGGTTCCATTTTTGCCGACTGAGGTACGGAACCCTGAAAAGAAACAAACTGTTTGACTGACATACTTACTTGAAATCACACCTATATTGGCCAAATAGGTAGACAGTTCCTAGTAATTAAGGGAGACATAATTACCGAATGCAGCTGAATACCAATATTTTACATGGAGCGACGGTCTATCTGACCTCCACAACCCAGTTAGTACTGGGTAATACAATACCCCTTCGTAAAGCTGGTTGTCAGACTTTCAGCCCACTGACTACCTGTAACGACTGTTGAAAGATCTACAAATGACAGCCGGGACCAACGGCTTAACGTGCTTTCCGAGGCACAGAGGAAACTCGGTAAGGGAACAAAATAGGAAACAAAAGTATACCAATGCTCATACAAAAAGGTGAACTTTGGGGTAATCTGTGGAACCACTAATCCGATTCTGAAAATTCTTTTACTAATGAAAAGCTACGTTATCTCCGAGTGTCATAGGGATAATTAAAAGTTCCTGTCAGATAATTTCCGATCATAATGCGAGCGAAGCCAAGAAAGGAAGGGTCTGCTGAGATGACGAGTAATAGAGAAGTATGGAAGAAAAAGACATGCTGCGCCGACACCGAATGAATTGGGATAAGGGCAAGAGAATGATGATCACATAATGACGATGACATAATGTTTTTAGTACTATTTTTGTTTAATATTTTTTTTATGCACGTCATGTCCCTGCGACAAATAAATATTTTTTCTTTCTTTTTTCTTTCTATGATGATGAATTCGAGTGAAGCTGTGGGCGAAATCTAATGCAGTTTAATTGACCTACTTACTCAGGGTGGAAGGGACCGGGCCTGTGGACGGTGCCGTCTTGCCGTCCGTCCGTCATGACGGCAAGCCGTGTCGACGGCGCGTTCGTGTTCCAGGCGCGCCTCAAAGAGATGTCAGCAAACTAAGGGGCCCGCAAGGGCCGATTCCTGCCAGGGCTGCGGGACTGTTCGAAAGAGATACCGCGGCCCTGGAATACAAAGGGCAAAAGAAGGAACATGGATGGGTTTTAGTCAGTAAAAGTCTGACACTCCCTTCCGCTCCGCCCAGAGTGGGAGGGGTCATTTGACGATTTCCCAACCCAAAAAAAAGAGGATGGAAGGGACACCGACGCGAAAACAGTTACCACGTATTCAGTAAATCAGTCTGAGCCACATAGAAATTTTACAACGGTTATTAAAAAAAAAATCGGCTGTTTCCTACAAAAGTACAATACCTACACAAAATGTAGGAAACCACTGATTTTTTTTTGCATCCATTAACATAATGTTTTAAGTGCGTTACATTGACTCCTACCGTTGAAAGTGATTTTTAACCCCAAAAAACTATGTCGTTTCCCAGCAATAATTTTTGCGTAGAGTTACTTAGTTTGATGTACAGAACGCTTGACTGACGGCTTTGTGAAGGGTCCATTTACACCTTGTATATCACCTATCTTTCCAAAAAAAGTTCTCGTTTATTTATCAAATACTTACATAGAAAACAAGTATTATGTACTTAAGTAATCTAATTGCAATAACACAGCAATAAATAGCTTTTAATTTTTTGTAATAATCAACTATTTATAGTAAGAGGAAGCAATTTGTAATGAAGTCGTTACAAGTAGGTCAGATCAATAGTTTTGCTTCTTATATACTTACTAGCTTTTGCCCGCGGCTCCTCTCGCGTTAATTTAGAATTTGACAATTAATTCGGGTTGTACTCTGCTTGTAATAATATAATTCAATCATGATTCGAAAGACACGTGGCGCCATCTATTATCATAAGAACGTTATTGTTGTTTTTCTCGGGAACAGTACTTTTTTTGGGGTGAAAGGTACCCTATGTCCGTTTCTGTACACTTGGCAACGTATATGCAAAATTTCAGGATGATCGATCCAGTGGTTTAGGCGTGAAAAGGTAACAAACAAACTTACTTTGGCGTTTATAATATTCGACCAGAAGGATTAGGATATACGTTTTTTTCCTGTGGCTTTTAGAAAAAAATATTCCATTACATACTTTCCATCTATAGGTATTGTATGATTTAAAAAGAAATACTACATATATGGGTCTAAATACAAAATGAAGGAGCTCGTGGCGAAATAATACCAGCCACTCCGGTCGATCTTTAAGTTAAGCCGCGCTTGCCTAGGTTGTTCTGTGGATGGGTGACCCCCCATTACATACCGAGTTTCCTCCGTGCCTCGGATAGCACGTTAAGCCGTTGGTCCCAGCTGTCATTTGTAGATCTTTGACAATCGTCACAGATAGTCAGTGACCAGAAAGTCTGACAACCAGTCTTACTAGGGGTGGTATCGCACTACCCGGTACTAGCTGGGTTGTAGAGGTCAGATTGGCAGTCGCTCTATGTAAAATACTGGCATTCAGCTGCATCCGGTTAGACTGGAAGCCGACCCCAACATAGTTGGGAAAAGGTTAGGCAGCTAGTGATGATTTGGGTCGAAATGCTTTTCAGTGAGGAATGGATTTTAGGGAAGCAATTTAGATATTTATTTATTTATTTATTGATAAAGGTTTACCAACAGCTTGTGTGTACAAAATGTCTTGAGTACAGGTTTTACAGTCTTGGACTTACACAGTCGCCAATTACCAGCACTAGCGTTAACCAGCATTCACAAAGATAAGTGATAAATTGATAACACAAAAGATATAGTCAAAGGTAACTAAGATGACACAAATACGTGTCAAAAAGCAAGTTATTAATTTCCACCGTTCCGCATCTGATAACAACACATTGTTGTTAACCGAGCATGGCGATTAAAGTACTATCACATAAATATGGTTATTTATGCAGTCGTTACTATACTGAATGTCCATATTTAGTTCATGATTAATATGTCAGTTATATCACTAATGTCATTAACGTCACTGCAACAAGGACAATAAAAATTGATGCACGCGTTTTTAATCAGTAATCCAATCTGCATTTTTCATTTATAAATAATAGTTTAGTTTCTCTGGTTGGGCAGAGAAGGCAAAACATCGGGAGAATTGGAAAGGAATGGGTAAGGCCTTTGCCCACCACTAGGACTGAATAGGGTAATTAAAAAAAAAATAGTTTAGTCCATAGCGATATTGACCCAAAAAAAGTTTGAAAGTTGCGCCAGTTACAGAAAAGTTGAAAGGGAATCGACTGTCTTGATATGAGTGTGTGACGAGGAGGGGCGAATCGCATGCGACTAAAAGAGTGATGAATATAAATGTTGATGGATGGAGAGGAAGACCAAGGAAACGATGAATGGATTGTGTGAGCAATGATATTTGAAAGATAAAGAAGTAAATGATAGCGTGACGGTTGACAGATGAGAATCGAAGAAAAAAACGTGTTGCACCGACCCCAAGTAACATGGAACAAGGGCAGGAAGATGATGATAGCGATATTGACCCAATGACGACCCAGAAACACATCTTTGGAGAAGAACGATTAGGAGAGCCGGCCCCAAATATAGAAGTGGTAAGGACAAAAGAAGAAGAAATACTTTACCTGTACAAATTTCCCAACAAAGTGTAACAAAATGAGTGCAATACCTCTTAGATAGTGATTCAGACCAACAAACTAGACCACTTTTAAGGAATCATCTTCCTGCCCTTGTCCCATGTTACTTGAGGTCGGCGCAACACGTTTTCTTCTTCCATTCTCCCCTGTCAGACGTCACGTCATCATTTACTCCTTTCTCTTTCATATCATTCCTCACACAATCCATCCATCTTTTCTTTGGCTTCCCTCTCCCTCCATCCATTAATATTAATAATTATCCATCACTTTTTTTGTAACATGCGTTTCATCTCTCCTCATTACAGGTCCATACCAATACTTTCATACTATCAAAACTTACCCTAAGGAATAAAGGATGAAAAACAAATGGACTTTTCCATTCTAAATATCGCAGCGGCTGACCCAATTGCTATCAAGTCTATTTTTTTTAATAAACACTCCGTGACTCCAAAACGTAATAGTACGACCAAATTCGCCAGTTATGTTTAAGTCTCATGTAGTAGGGGCCCATTGCCTTCAACCGGGCTCAAATCCAGACTCCGTGGTTGCTACTGAGAAATTTCTGATTGAAAAACCCAATAACAATTTGCCTGACCCGAGATTCGAACCCAGGACCGCATGCTCAAGTCGCGTTTGCGACCACTAGACCAACGAAGGCAATCAACCCTACACTTCCTAGTGTTTTTCAATAATAAAGGACGAATGTCAAAATACAATAATCTTGCACTAACTTAACCATAATAATAAATGTATTAAGAACTTGCAAATTGCATCGATAAATACAAGCTATTTTACTGCCTTATTTAAACTTACAAATTACAAATAACAATCATCAAAAAACCAGCCTTCATGTTAACCTTCAAGCCTTCGTCTCATTTTTCAGGATTTGATTTGGACTGAGAAATTCGTGATGGAAAAACCTAATAACACTTTGCCCGACCTGGGAATTGAACCTAGGACCTCATGTGCAGCAGTCGCGCTCGCCGCCACTAGACCAACCATACAGTTCTTGAATAGTTCGAGCCATTTGTAGAGAAGAACAATCAGTTTTACTCAGCCAGACTGTTTTATTTTTAACATGAAAAATGTGTATCATCATCATCATCATCTTCCAGCCCTTGTCCCGTGTTACTTGGGGTCGGCGCAACACGTGTTTTTCTTCCATTCTTCTCTGTCAACCGTCACGCTATCATTCACTCTTTTTTCTTATATATCATTCCTCACACAATCCATCCATCGTTTCCTTGGTATTCCTCTTCCTCATCATCCATCAACATTTATTTTTAATTCATCACTGTTTTAGTGACTGCCTCGTTGGTCTAGTGGTTGCAAGCGCGACTGCTGAGTATGAGATCCTGGGTTCGATTCCCTGTTCGGGCAAAGTGTTACTGGATTTTTCCTTCAGAAATTTCTCAGTAGCAGCCACGGAGTTTGGATTGGTGGCAATTAGGCTTGCCCTCTATTACATGGGACTTAAAGGTAACTGGTGAAATGTAGGTGTACTATTAGGTACAACTCTGCCTAACCCTTCGGCGATTACAGGCGTGATGTTATATTATGTGTCTTTTAGTCACATTCAAGCGTTAACATTAAATATAAACTCATTAGGTAATTAAACATAAGCTGAAAATCAAGATTTTGAAGCGTCAAAAACTGCAAAAGGGGAATAAAACGAACGCGCCCTCCGCCAATTCCTAGTATTTTAATAAATTTCTGTAAAATAAAGGACCAATGTCAAAATAAAAGAATTTTACAGTAACTCGACAATAATAAAAGCATAAAGAACTCACAAATTGCATCCATCGAAATATACTTAAATTTTTATCGCCTTTTTATAAACTAAAAAGTAAAAAATAAAAAACACAACCCCTCCCCGCATCCTGAAGAACAAAACGAAAAAAAGGAAAAATACATGAATCAGCAAGCATTTTCAAGGCATGCAGTATGAAAACCGAGGTCACGGTAATTTCATAAACCTTTGTATATAAACCTCTGTCGCATCTTAACTGCGGTTGTTCCGATCCAACGAACGAAAGTGATGTACCACGCGCGGTTTATATTAAAATTAAAATAAAAAAAAATCTTCAACTCACCTGTGAACTAAAAGGCGTATTAAGTAAAGTTTTCTCGTGGTTCATTTCAGTGTGGTGTGGTATACAGTGTAGAGTGGTTGCCGTGTAACTTTTAATGTGAGTTTTTAGTATTTCTTTTTTTATTTTTAGTTTGAGGAAAAAATGCAAGGATTTTTTTTTTGGTAGGGTTACGCGTTTATGTCTTTTCTATTGGGGGTTTTCGGTATGTTTTTAGTTTTTCGGTTTTACGAATTTATTGAATTTTCGTATTGTTTTATTTTATTAATTTAATAGTGAATATAATGAAATAGACAATTAAGACTTAAAAGTAATAGGGTCGAACGGTCACATTAGGGATGGATTTTTTTTTAGTTTTTTTTTTTATTTCAATTGTTTATAGTGTTAAATTATGTGAGTTATGACTGAATAATAGCTAGAATATTTTCATACTAGGTTTTATTAAACAAGGAAATAAGCATAACACGCGAAAATGAACGTTTGGGAAAAAATCTACGACCACATTTATTTTAACATTTCATAATATTAAATTCTAACTTTGGTATAATAATTCAATGGATTCGAATAATGTATTTTGAATAAGATACACGATCTACAATAAAAAGTCTAAATATCATATTTAAAGTCTTATTGTATAAAATATTTTTAAACGGAAACTATGACCTAATTAAAATAATATGGTGTATGAATGAAAGAAGAATGTCTTCCTTTCAACAATAATATACATTTTGCATTCCTATTTTAACACGCTTTTATATTATTATTTTTTGACATAAATCTCTCAAAACTATTAAAGTAGTGTATTCCCATGATTACAGAACATTATTAAACCACGTATTAAAAGTGAAAACATAAAAAAGAACTGTCAAGATAAAAATATCTTAATAAAAAATCTATGCATGTACAAGATGAGTCAAATAAGTCTGAAGTTTTATTGTTATTTTTTCAGAATAACTACATCCGTCCGCAATATTAATAACTCATTCAAGTAATTATTATTTTTTGCATTTTAACAAAGCAATTAAAGAGATTTAAATAACAACTCTTAATTGGTTCCAAGAATTTCAAGATGATCTTGTGTGTTTAAGATGTTTAGGAGACTATCGTTAGTAACCATAAATATTTTTTTCCGAGTCATTTTTCTATACAATTGTCTATAATTTACACAATCGAATGAAAAACTTGTGGAATGCATAACCTGCTCCTTTTTTAAAGTCGGTTCAAAATATTATTTTAATAAACGCAAACTAATTTACTTTAACAATTAGTAGGTTACTTCAATTAAATATTTGAATAAACTTAATCAATATGAAATAGAGATTAGAATTAAGCGGCAATCGCTTTGAAAACGTTTCATATAAAGAATTTTAACAGCGTTTACATAACGTTATACCTTTTCTAGGCCTTAGGTCTTTAGATCATTAATATACAAAAAGATTGAGAAGAAAAAATAAAAGATGAAATCTTTTTTAGTTTCAAAAAAAAAATATATTTTTTCTGTAAAGATCACTTTATTGTGATTTTTAAGGGTTATCTTTTTACTCAGTTACCGAGTTCTGGAGGTCAGATAGGCAGTCGCTCCATGTGAAATACAGGTGTTCAGCTACATCCGGTAAGACTGGAAGCCGACATCAACATAGTAAAAAAAGGCCAGCAGATGATGACTTTACGCGAGATTTTTGTTCAAAACAGTCGAAGTGCTAAATATTTAATATTCTAAGCACATATATACCTACTTTATAACTAGTAGACAATTCTCATTATTTGCTATTGTTAAATAATGTATGTACGTATTACTTCATAGGTGATATCAGGAATTACGCAAGATTTATATAACGGAAAATAATATTTGCCTGGTAACAGAACTTCACGGTTTTCTTCGCAGAAGATATAGAGAGTACAAAAAAAAAATATTGTCAGGCATCAAGGCCCATAGGGTGTTAGTATTACATCTTACTTAAAAACTATGTTAGTAAAAAAAAAAGAAAATTACACTCACGGGAAGCTTTAACAAGCGTTGTTGCCAAAATGTAGCTTGGTAAACCTCCCCGTTGTAGGCCCATCCAGCCTCTCTGCAAACACCTTCTGAATGCTGTTGCTGCTTCCCTCACTCGGTATAGTAGACATATTAAGGACAGTTATGTTTGACAACATCGCCTGTAATCGCAAATGGTTAGGCAGAGGTTTAAGTTCCTGGCTGCGGGACTGTTCGAAAGAGATACCGCGGCCCTGGAACATAAAGGGCAAAAGAAGGAACATGGGTGGTTTTTAGTCAGTAAAAGTCTGAAACTCCCTTCCGCTCCACCCAGAGCGCGAGCGGGAGGAGTCATTTGATGATTTCCCACCCGAAAAAAAAGAGGTTTAAGTTCCTAATAGTCCACCCACATTTTGGTCAGTTATGTTTAAGTTGCATGTAATAGTGGCAAGACTATCACTATTAATCTTAATCAGGATAACTGACTTCAGGCGGCTACTAAGAATTTTCTAGAAGAGTTTTAAAAAATCTGGAAGATTTTCGCCAGTTTTGTTTTAGTCCCATTGATTTGGCCCAATTGATGGCAGTAGGGGGCGGACAGAATCATCTCATCAGCCTAGTCTTTTCCGAACTATGTTGGGGTTGGTTTCCGGTTTAACCGGATGCGGCTTAATTTCAAATTTTACATGGAGTGACTGTCTATCTGACCTCCACAACCCAGTTAGTACTGGGTAATACGATATCCCTTGGTAAGACTGGTTGGCAGACTTTCAGACCACTACCTGTAACGACTGTCAGAGATCTACAAATGATAGCCGGGACCAATGGCTTCATGGTAAAAAGGGGTGCGGATACAATGTGATCAAAAACCCAATAACACCTCACCAGAGTTGGTAATCAAAATAAAGACCTCAGCAGTAATGCTTGCGATTACTAGAGCAACTGACTGTCACGTTGGTCTAGTAGTCGCAAGCGCCACTGCTGAGCATAAGGTCCTGGGTTCGATTCCCAGTTCGGGCAAAGTTTTATTGGATTTTTCCTTCTGGAATTTCTCAGTAGCAGCCACGGAGTCTGGATTTTTGACCGATTGATGGCAATAGGCTCGACCCCTACTACATGGAACTTAAACATAACTGGTCAAATGTGGGTGTACTATTAGGTACAAATCTGCCTAACCCTTTGGTGATATTATGTAACTAGAGCAACGAAGTAGTAATTTTAAAACAGCCTGTATGAAATCACGCACATACGGCCTACTGTCAACTTATCAACCATTGCGCATGCGTTAACCTCCAGCCCTATTAACACTTAATATAAAAGAAACTTGCTAACTGTCCGAGAATCTACTATTACAACATTTGCTAACGGTAACGTAAAACAAACTATGTGAGTCTGTCTTTAAAAATTGACATAAATAATACCAGCTTATTACTGTGTATAGTTTGATCCAAGTCGAGGAGCTCGTGGCTAAATAAGAACAGCCGCTCGGATCGATCTTTAGGTTAAGCCGTGCTTACCTAGGTTGGTCCATGGATAGGTGACAACCCATTACATACCGAGTTTCGTCCGTGCCTTGGTTGATTCGCGTGATTTGGTCGATTTTTTGAGACCTCCTTGGTAAGATGTCGTCAGATTTGACCTGACCCCTCGACATCACGTGAGATTTTTCAAAATCTCTGTTATCTGTGCTGTGTTGGATTTAATGGCGTCCATCAGTTTGTGGTGTGCAAGCAACAGGATAGGCAGGACACGACATCAAGTGTCCCATCGTTTGTGTGTGTTCGACTTATCGCTTAAACAATGTGACTTTGTTTAGGCGGTCCGGTTTCCTTACAAAGTTGAAGGCTTTATTAGTGACCTAATAACATAGAAAGGCTCTGCCTATTACAACTGTAACCTTCTAGGTCACATCCATTTAGGATGTCTTAAACTTAATAACATTTAGCAGTGGCCGGATCAATAAAGATATTAAAATAGAATTGGATACGAGAAATTCATTAATATTTAATTATTATGGCGATTAACTAATTCTTATAGTGATTATGTAGTTACATTCTTAATTAGTCGCCGTAAAAGCAGTGATAGCCTGGTGGTGTGACCGTCGGACTGTCAAGTCATAGGTCTCAAGTTCGAACCCAAGACGCGCACCTCTGATTTTTCGGATTCATGTGCATCCTACTAATATTATAAATGTGAAAGTTTGTGAGAATGGATGTGTGGATGTTTATTACTCTTTCACGCATAAACGGCTGGACCGATTTGGTTGAAATTTGGTATGTAGATAGGTTATACCCTGGATTAACATATAGGCTGCTTTTTATCAACACACCACGCGGGCGAAGCCGCGGGCGGAAGCTAGTATTCTATAATTATCACTTGCTTCGGTGAAGGAAAACATCGTGAGGAAACCAACACGCCTGAGAGATATTCCTCGACGGCATGTAAAGCCAAATCCAAGCCCATGGGCGGCATAAAACTCTGACACCAGGTTAGGCACTAACCACACGATAAAGATGAAGAAGTGGCCGTACCAATTATATTTAGAAGTATTATAATCATCTGCCTGACTTTCCCTAAATATATCAGTTTGCTTCCAGTCTGACTGGATGCAGCTGAATACCAGTATTTGTCATGGAGCGACTGCCTATCTGACCTTCACAACCCAGCTAATGAACCACACACATTACCCCTCACTCATAAACAAGTCTTCACTCAAAGTACAGGCTGCGAGTATCGTGGCTATCATTAGGTTAAGCCACGCTTGCCTAGGTTGGTCCGTGGATTGGTGAAAACCCATTACATACCGAATTTCCTTCGTGCTTCGAAAAGCACGTAAAGTTGGTCCCGGCGGTCAAATGTAGATCTTTGACAGTCGATACAGGTAGTCAGTGGCCCGAAAGTCTTACCAAGGGGTATCGTATTACCCAGTACTAACTGAGAGTACTATATGGAGTTCAGATAAGAAGTCGCTTCACGTAAAATACGTGAGAATAAGTGAAATGTAATTTCTTTATGAGAATTAAATGTCTTTAACCAGAAATACTGGTATTCAGCTGCATCCAGTTAGACTGGAAGCCGACCCCAACATAGTTGGGAAAAGGCAGTCAGATGATGAAGCAGAAACCAAATCAATACAGTCCACCAAAAAATATTCAGAAACAATCTTACTTTAATATCTTTATTTGTCACTAAGATACCAGATTAAGGAATGTTATGTATTGCGCAAGGCGTGACGTCATAGCGGATATATCGCGACCAAGTATGTAAATACACACAGAAAACACATCTTTATTAACTGCTAAAAACAGTCGACACATATACTAGCGTTTGCTTCGGCTCTGCCTGCCTTGTGGTCGGTAATAGTCCCACGGGAGCAGCCCTATTATCATTCTTCTAGACTTATCCCAATTTATTTAAGGTTGGCGTGGCATGTGTTCCTATTATTCGTCATCTCAGCAATCACCTCTTTTCTAGCCAAATCATTCTTCACACAGTCCATCCATCGCTTCTTTGATCTTCCTCTACTCTTATAGTCATCTATATTAACACTTAACAGTATCCTCACTACAGTGTCCTCATTCCTGCGCATCACATGTCCATACCACGATAACCGATTACCACATTATTACATATAGGTCACCCCCTTTCAAGCCGAAGACGGGAACGACACCATGTCAGGCGTAAAACTCAAACTCAAAAACTCAAACTCAAATCATTTATTTCAACTAGACCATTACAGGCACTTTTGAAAGTCAAAAAAAAGCTAAGCTACAGTCACAGTCACAAGGCATAATAACTTGCGAAAGTACTGTAGTTGCAGCACATTCCAAAAGCGTAGATCTCTATGGAGAAGAATGGGCAAGAAACTCCATGGACACTCTTTTAAATAAAAATATTGTTACAAAATCTTGGTTACATCATTCACGTTGAGATTATACATATATGTGAAAACGATGTACAAAGACGTAAAGACGTATAAAAACAGTCTTAGCAGGCTTCTATACTATTGACACTCCTCACTTAGCCATATCTAGTTTAAAGTCTTACTACTACGTATAAAAATATCCAATGTCCTAGTATAGATCATGGTCTACCTGTGTGGCAAATTTTATTGAAATCAGTTCAGTTGTTTTGAGTAAAAACGGTGACAGATAGACAGAGTTACTTTCGCATTTATAATATTAGCAGAAAAGTAGCTATATAGTTATAAAACATGCATTTAGAATTACCCCTTTTAATCTAATATGGCTTGGTTGCCTAGTTTTTTTTTGTGACCACATTTTGGGACGGACAAGCCAATTTGCAAGTTTTTATGGTCAAATTATGTTGGTGCAATGTTGCGCTTTTCATTTATAGTGTTAATTTAATTAGATTTTTTGAAAGTGACATAGTGGAGTACTTAATTGAAAATAAAAAATGTAACCATGGATTTTCTTGCCGGTTCTTCTCCATAGTGCACGACCAATCCGAACTGTGCATCTATCGTTTGACGTTTCGTAAGTGGCCATGTAGGCTTTTAAGAATATCGTCATGTGATGCGCAGGAATGAGGAAAATGTTGAGTATGAATGTTAATGGCTATAAGAGTAGAGGAAGACAAAAGAGACGATGGGTGGACTGTGTGAAGGATGATATGGTTAAAAAGGAGGTGACTGCTGAGACAGAGAAGTATGAAAGAAAAAAACATGCTACGCTAACCTCAAATGAATTGGAATAAGGGCAGGAGAATGAAGTAGGCTTACGTTGAATCAAATATTTTAATATCAGTAGCGTAAACACAGCTGCCCACCCCACCCCATGAAATACACGCGTGAAGTTTCGTACACGTTCCGTCGTGAGCTTGATAAAGTTAAAAACTAGCTACACACAGTTTTTAACTTTATCATCGGCTGTATACTTTCGCAAGTGGTTGTGAAATATACCGGATTGCAACGTCATTTTGACAACGTGATTCTTTAGTGATGCTCTTGTGTCGATAGCTCGATAAATTGAAGATTTTTCTTTTGTATATCATCATTTGTGTAAGCTATTTTCAACTATATTGTAGTCGATTCCAGTCTAACCGGATGCAGCTGAATACCAGTATTTTACATGGAGCGACTGCCTATGTGACCTCCACAATCCAGTTAGTACTGGGTAATACGATACCCCTTGGTAAGACTGGTTGTCAGACTTTCGGGCCACTACCTGTAACGACTGTCAAAGATCTACAAATAACAGCTGGGACCAACAGATTAGCCTGCTTCCAGAGGAACGAAATGTTCTCAGTATGTAATGGGTAATGGATCCTTTAAGATTATGACTGACCCGTGTCCCGTGTGCCAAGTATTAAATTATGAGTCCCTGTCATTTAAATTATATAATTCCTACTCCTCCGCTATACTTTTCTGATTAATTTCGTTGCGGGATCCAAGACAGTTAAGTTGTTTCTCTGGGACTTCGTCGAGCTTCAATGTTTCGGCGCTTTTCTGGTGGTTGCCACTGTTGATGCTGGCTTTCAGGAGTTACAGTGGTTTGGGAATAGTGTGGCGGACTTGGCCCTTAAAAAAGGCCCTGTCATTCATTGATCGTATTGCAACATGTATTTTAAAAAAGTTGCGTTAATATTTAAGGTAGCGCTTCTAGTTCAATTAAAAAAGCCACATTGCAGCTTCTGGCCATAACTAGAATTCCAATAGTTTAGGGTTCGGCTCATCAATTTAGTTTCCAAAGCTAGTTTATCAATGTCTTACTTTAAGGTTCGAGTCGATCTTTAAGGTTAAGCAACGTTTGCCGAGGTCTGTCCGTGGATGGGTGACCATCCCTACGGGTACGGTTAGGTTAGGTTAGTTCTGATCAAGGGGGTCTTACCCAGAATCTGGTTTGTAAAAGACAGGTAGTTGCTGCATGTAAAGTTCTGATATTCCAGTTACGGCAGTTTCAGTCAATAGGGAGCAAGCCCATTGCCATCAACTGGGCACAAATCCACACTCCGTATCTGCTACTGAGAAATTCCTGATGGAAACACCCAATAACACTTTGCCCGACCCGGGGGTCGAACCCAGGACCTCATGCTCAGCAGTCGCGCTTGCGACCACTCGACCAACGAGGCGATTTTTAAGATACCAAAACACATGTATCTATGTTATTATACGAGTATGATTATCCCTATAAGGAAATAACGTTAATATATTATTTATTTAATAAATATTTTATCAAATAGACCCACAACTCAACATCCTATATTATAAATCATATTCTTATTGTCAAATCTCTCGTCCGCCATATTTGTCGGAACGTTTAGAATCATAGATAATAATATATTATTAAAATTTAGGAGTTCCGTATACCAAATTGGTGATTGGTTTATGTTTTTTTTTTATTATTTGATAAGTGCTACGTTCGGTTCAAAGTAGCGTGGGAATTTCGCAAAAAAAAAAACCCTTTTTCATGTACATAAATCATAATTCACATTATATGCGCTTTGCTTTTTCATGACTATAACTTTTTTTTTAATTGGGACAAGCCCAAACCACTGTAACTCCTGAAAGCCAGAATCAACAGTGGCGACCACCAGAAAAGAGCCGAAACAATGAAGCTCGACGAAGTCCCAGAGAAACAATTTAACTGTCTTGGATCCCGCAACGAAATTAATCATAAAAGTATAGCGGGGGAGTAGGAAAACCATAATTTCCACTTCCCTCCATATCAGCAGGAGACAGAACGAAACCAGGCCAGTAGGCACAAAGGGATGTTTACAACTGGTATAAGCCCAGTTGCGTAGCACCACGGATAAATATTATCATTAATGGGTCCTAAGTTCTTTCATGACTTTGTTAGGGTCGTCTTTCAGAAGAAAATACCAGTATTTTACATGAAACTACTGACTATTTGATGTCCAAGGCCCAAGGTAACACTGGTTGTCACAGTTTCGGAAAATTATTAAAATAATGAATTCTGAACTATTACACACCTTCAAATCTTAATTATGATACAAAACTCTATATTTCCTTAAAATATTTTGTTTACGGAACCCTGAAACCTTGCGTTACTTTAAATTACTTGTTATGTAAATATAAACGAATAATATTGAACTATGTCCTTCTAAACTGGTTGCTAAGTCAATATATAGATAATTATGTATATTATTAATAATAAATATATATAATATATATATGATATCCCATGTATAGAAAACCATTAAAAAAGTTAATATATTTGGGTGACAACATTAACCTTTGAGAATTATTATTTTTCTGTTATGTTTTTTTTTTTATATCATCTGGTATATAAATACTTTATTTATACCTATTTGTAGGACAGCGAACTGACTTTTTATTGAAATTTTATTTATTGTACCTTTCTCTTGATAATTTTATTATTTTTCTTAATACTAAAGAAAATATGGATGGGTTGTGAGGGAAAGATATGAAAGAAAAAGGGTTATATGATAGCGTGACGGTTGACAGAGGAGAATGAAAGATAAAAACGTGTTGCGCCGACCCCAAGTAACATGGGACAAGGGCAGGAAGACGATGATGATGATGTTTTTAGGATTCCATACCTCAAAAGGAAAAAACGGAACCCTTATAGGATCACTTCACTTTGGTATTATATAACCGCATAGCCCATATTATGTGAGTACTATGTAATAGAAAGCTATCCTTCGTTGGAAACCTACGTCATTTTTTTTTTTTTTGACTTGAATTTGCCCTGGCGGTTAAGTGTATGTCATGCTCACTCAAATGTCTCGCTGATGGTGGCGCGTGTGTCGGATCAGTTAGTTCCCTTCAAAATGGTTGAGTTGAATGGTGCTGATACATGCGTCATGTTCGTGAACGGGCGTTGTCAGTTGTGACTGGTCATCTCTTGGTTGCCACGGCTTATTTGAATTGATTATTTTATTTTTTGAATTGTTCTTTTCCTTGTTTTTACTATGGACACTTTTAACGTGCACATCTTGCTACATCGCTCTCACATAATGTACCATCTAAACATGAATGATGTAACCAAGGTTTTGTAAAAATATTCTGATTTAAAAGAGTGTCCATGGAGTTTCTTGCCCGTTCTTCTCCATAGAGATCTACGTTAGGGAATGGGCAACTACAGTACTTTCACAGTTTTTATGCCTTGTGACTGGGACTGTAGCTAAATTTCATTGTTGTCTTTGTTTCGACAGTTCAAAGGTGCCTGTAACGGGCCTACTTGAAATAAATGCTTTGATTTGATTTGATTTGATTCACGTCTGTCTGTCAAGACTCTATATCTCGGAAACGCGTGAAGGTATCGAGTTGAAATTAAAACCATAATACTCAAATCTACAGTCCCTTGAAGCTGTGAAAAAATCAAATGTAAAAAAAAAATTGTATATTTCGACACTCTCAAAGGAATCAAAATTTACAGGGTACTTCCCGTTGACCTAGAATCATGAAATTTGGCAAGAAGCAGCGTCTTATAGTACAAATACGGGGAAAAATCTGAAAACCGTAAATATATAGTTTAGTAACAAAATACCTACAAGTTTATACAGAACCGTCGGTGCGCGAGTCCAACTCGCACTTGTTCAGTTTTTCTTTAACAAAAACCTTATATACTGATTTGCATAGATTAGTCCTTTATTAGCGTATCTTTTAAAATGTCATAAACTACCAAGGACGATACCATGGTTTGCCATAAATCTATAAAAACAAAAAAAAACACTTAATCTAAATAATTCAGTTATAAAGCCCAAACTATTCGTTACATTTTTATTGTTTAAATTAACATAACTTTATAACATTCCGAGACAAAGAAAGATGATCTAAAAACGTAACACTTTTGTTTTGAAATCGATTAATTTCGTAAAGGCGTGGCCATACTTTTGTATTTTGAAGTTTCGATGATTTTGGTCCTTCGAGCCGGATGTGGACTTAATATGTTGCAAATGAGTGAAATAATGTCAATTATTTTTACAAGAGCGCATTTATGCAATGTAGGTACTATAAAATATTACTAAAATATAATTTTGTGTTAGTAGTCTGCTGTCCAAAAATAAGAAAACAAATCATATCAGAGGAAATCGTTTCAGACATGCACTTATTTCGTGCAACCGGTTAGAGTGGAAGCCGACCCCGACTAAGAAATAAGCTACGCAAAGAAAAAAGGCAAAAAACTTAAATCTACAAACTAACTGAAACAACTTATTTTTAAGCCAGTGCAGGAAATCCTATTAATATATATATAAATGCGAAAGTTTGTAAGGATGTGTGGATGTTTGTTACTTATTCACGTAAAAACTACTGAACGGATTTAGATGAAATTTGACACATAGTTTATATCTAGTTATATCTTCATAGTTTATATCTTGGATTAATACACACTTTTATCACAGTAGTAAGATCCCGAGGGACAATAACTGAACTACACGCGTGTGAAGCCTCAGACATAAGCTAGTAATAATAAAAAAGTTACATTTAGTCTACGAACACGAAAGCTTATCTAAAAACCGTTTATTTCTATTACTTAATATCTAATTCTAGACATAATAAGTGAAATTTTAAGTATATTAAGTGAACACGTGTCTCACTGATCCGTGACTATAAAAACCTCATTATAATACTAAAACTCTAAAACATAATTAAAATTAAACAGACTCATCAAGACGTACCATCCAAAATAACCTGACCTCACATGGTGTAGCGTGCATCAAAAACGTGTGGTCATATTTAATAATGCGGTATACCCCACCAAACTTAGGAGCTCGCGGCTAACTAAAAACAGCCGCTCGGACCAATCTTCAGGTTAAGCTTCGCTTGCCTAAGTTGGCCCGTGGATGAGTGACCACCCATTACTTATCGAGTTTCCTCCGTGCCTCACACGGCACGCAAAGCCGTTGGTTTGGCTGTCATTTGTAGATCTTTGACAGTCGTTACAGCTTCTTGAGCCGATCAGAATGAACTTTCTGTCTAATTGTACAATGTACATGCAAAAAAAAGACTTCATCCTCGTTTCGGGTCGGACGACGCGACTCGACAGTTCACTTTTTTGCACGGACTTAGAGCTCTTTCTGACCAGCTCAAACCAGAATCAGATTTTAATAGAAATGTTCAACTTAATATATAAATATTATAAAAAGAAACTTAATATTTATATCGTCTGGCAAACCACGTGTACATAAAATGTTTAAAAATTCAATTCTATAAGTTTTTTTTTATAAGAAGTGTATACTAGATTATACATTTAATATTACATGAAATAATATTATGCGAAGAAGGTGATAGGTTATATCGTCTCATATTCTTTATATAATTAGTTTTTTTTCGTTTTAATTAATTTTGGAAAACTAGTTTTCTTGCTGTTTTGTAAGAAAGGCTGACTATTATTATGTTAAGGTGCTATATCTGTATAATAATACGATTTTAAAGCTTACTAACAACAAATGATAATAATCAGCACAGAAAATTAGCGTATTTGTATGGATTTTTTATTAAAGCTACTTAGCATTCAAAATCAGTTATCTGTTGAGTAAAAAATAATTTAGCTGTCTATTAGTCCCACAATTTAGTAATAATAATTTAGAAACCCAAGGTCCCCATACCTGTACCCATACCTTGGCGATATTCCACACATTCGCATGAAGTGCTTTGCTACATCTTTTATTATGCACCGCTAAGCCAACACTGCACAGCGATAGCTCGAATCTATGTAAGTCGCGAGTTCTTTTGGGTAAGCTCGTTCCACCGTCGACCTCATCTCTGTCCTCAGGACAAGATTGAGGTCGACAGGTCACAGGAGTAGGTCATTTATTTAGTATTAAAAGAAGCCACATGTTCACACCGTATCTACTTCGGATTTACGTCCAATCCAAACATACTGTCAATGTCTAATACGGATTACTGGTGGTCAGGACAGTGCCGTCATTTTCAAAATCTTGTTTTGTAATTCATACTTCGCTATTTACAGCCAAAACAATTCAATAATCATATTTCAAGTTAATCTTAAGTTACTTATTCGGACGCCTACAGAGCTCGTTTGACAGATATTGGTTCTGTGACGCATAGCATTCGGCTTGCTTTATGAATAACCACTAATAACTAAAATACTTATGCATAAATAATGTGCAACGAAGTCTTAAGTAAATTTTCACATTTCATTCATAAATAATAAATTTAAAAATTGTAATTGTTATAGTTGACATTGTATAATAATTACCTACGTTCATCTCAACTAATTTATAATTATATTGTTGCGGACTAGAACTCGGCCACTCTGAATTATTTTGTAAGTTAATTTAATATTTCTACACCGGCAACGGTAGTGTATGTGAAACTTTTTAATATTAAGATCATAATGAATGTACCATATACTCAGAAATACATATATAAATTTTATCTTATCTTGTCTTTTGTGAAAATAATCATCTGCCTAGCCTTTTCCCAACTAGTTATGATGGCGTCCGCTTTCAGTCTAACCGGATGCAGCTGAATACCAATATTTTATATGTAGCAAATAGGTAGTCGCTTCATGTATGATTTTTGGTGGCTTTTAGATTTTTTTTTTTAACTTTTTCGTTTTTGTTATCGCTGAAAGAATGTGACATTATGAACATAAATACAAAAAAAAATGTAATGGATTAAAAAAAAATAGTAAAGGTAAAAAAAAACGTGTGGACGCACCCTTACATTTTTACATCATAAATCTTATTACCACATACGACATCAGTAGAAATATACCAAGGACAACATTTACATAGAAAAACTATAAACATAATATCTACTGGAGTTTAGAACAAAAATGTGGTTTTTGAATGTATTCTAATATTATATTTTTGGATCTACATGAGCCGTTGGTCCCGGCTGTCATTTGTAGATCTTTGACAATCGTTACAGGTAGTCAGTGGCCCGAAAGTCTGACAACCAGTCTTACCAAGGGGTATCGTATTGCCCAGTACTAGTTGGGTTGTGGAGGTCAGATGATGAAGACTTGGTAAGGTTTGATTTTGAATGTTAAGCGACATGATGCATGTACCAACATTTTTTTTTTAATCAGTCTATTCTGCTCCACTGCTGGGCAAAGGGCTCCCCCATTTCTTTCCAACTCTCCCGGTGTTTTGCCTTTTCTGGACAATCAGTCAGGAACGAGTCCAAATAATCACGCCAGCGTTTCCTGGGCCTCCCTCAGTGATGACAACCGTCTTCAGGCACCCACTGTGTACCAATTCTGGCCCATCTAGACCATCCTGGAAATGTGACCCACCCAGCACCCAGTCCCATTTTACTCTCGCAGACTTATCGCCAACATCGGCGATGCCTGTCTTGGAGCGTATTATGGTGTTGTGTATTCGATCGTTGATTTTTATGTTCAAAATGCTATGCTCCATCGCTTTGGCCTACAATACCAATGGTTATACCGATACATTCTCTCTCTCTTACCAGCACGAACTATCTGAGAATATCTCATACCGTAGAGGGACTGACTGAAGAATTTTACCAATTTAACTAAACGCGATAAGTATTGACACTTCCAGCTCTTGAACGAGGTTCAGGTGTGTTAATCGTGTTCAGTTTGTGGATATCGCCTCTCGTGAATACTATTTTGTTCAAATGTGTCATATGCTTGCAATGTTACTGGCACACATAAGTGTACATCGAAACCAGAACATAGCAATGCTGCGTAGGCCCTAAAATTCTTGAAGCAGTTGTAATTATGTAAATCTTAGTACTTAAACTGCATGCAACTGGAGGGATCGTAAACCTACGGCCCGTGCTGCCCCATATGAAAATTCTGGACATGGCTAGTCTGAGTGTGGTTTTTTTATAGATTCCCAATACAGCTCTAGATAATATAGCATATTCAATTAATCAGCGTATAAAATTGCCATTGCTGGGACACTACTCCGTTTTGTGTGAGAGAGAGAGAGAGGGCCATTATTCGCTAACCACGGTCCAAGGCAACACAATGGATGCCGCATGTCTTTATAATGGGTGTAAAAGTACCCTTGACTCCACGTCATTGCGATATTTTTTTTGTTCTAGACCATACCTGGGAACCTTCTAGTTACGAAGATATTGGAGGCCAAAGTTCCAACTTGTTCACAAGTTTTTTTTAAACACATTTTTAATGTTATAACTTTACTTTAAATACCTCCACGACCTCCACACTATTCAATGCATCCATCAGTTTAATGTTTTTAGTGCGTTACATTGAGTCCTACAGTAAAACGTGATTTACTTATTTGATGTAGTTGACGTAAAGTTACTTAGTTTGATGTACAGAATGCTTGGTTGAGGGCTTCACGAAGGGTCCGTTTACACCTTGTGAATATATTCCATAACTTTTGCATTAAATAAGAACAATTTCTCCGATTTTCTTCTTTCTATTATAAATGAGATTAGGGTTTTGGATAAGCCAAATCGCTACAAGGTTTACGATACCTGGCTTAACGCAATCGAACCAAAGTACGTTACTCCAAGATCAAAATAAGTGTGAGTCAGCGAATTCTATTCAAATGCAAGCTAACGAGAATCTATTGAATTTAGTTTTAGCTATCATAATATTGGTTAAAGGTCATTTGTATTATTATTTTAATTACAGCTAGAACGTTTTAACTAATCTGTAATTACTAGAAACGATAGTTTTTTTGCTGGGTTCCTTATGCCATAGCTAACGTTGTGGTTATCTAAACTATGCGGGGTGGGAGGGACACCGACGCGAAAACGGTTACCACGTATTCAGTACATCATTCTGAGCACCCCCACATGGATATTTTTCATCGGTTATTAAAAATAAATCTGCTGTTTCCTACAAAAGTGCAATACCTACACGGTCAAAATGTATGGAACAGTATATTTTTTTTAAATAATCGAATAAAATTTTCTATGTAGTGGGGCTCTGAATACATAGTAACCACTTTCGCGTCGGTGGTTCCACCCTGTATGTAAACACTCACACTTTTTCGATTAGAAATTTCTCAGTAGCAGTCGCGGAGTCAGAATTTGTGCGCGAATGTCGGAAATAGATCCTTAGGGGTCCTGGCTCACTGATACAGTAAAAAGATTAGCAAGTGCGCGGGTAATAGGGCATGCGGTGCAAGATGGAAGGTGAGCTATTGTCTGCGGGAGCAGGGTTCGTGTGGCTGAGTTTTGGGCTAAACACATTTGAACTTTATGCTATCGATACGCTAAGAAGAAGGGGCCTGAGTCTAAAACATAACTAGCGAAATAAGAGCGTAAGAAAAAAAATCTAATAAATTTCTTTCTTAAAAAAAAATTAAACAAAAAATTATTCAGAGATAATACTATTATGTATGAAGTGCTGTTGCGTTAAAAAAAATACATAATTAGACAAAAGTCTATGGCAATTCAAATTGACACGCCACCACGCGTTTGCCTCAGGCGTTCGTTCAATACTCGTTTTGGTGCCATCTTCAAACCACACGACATTGAACCACAAGGTCGAAAAGTTACTCATTATTGATTCGAGACTTCTATCGATTTGATAAAAATTTTGATGTTACGTTAGTGTGTCGTAATCTGTAAGTACTTTTAGAACTAGAAACTTTTGACTGTTGACTCATCATCACAACATTACGCCTGTCAACTCCGAAGGGTTAGGCAGAGGTCTAATAGTACACCGACATTTCACCAGTTATGTTTAAGTCCCATGTAATAGGGGGTGAGCCTATCGTCATCAACCGGGTGCAAATCTAGACTCCGTGGCTGCTACTGAGAATTTTCTGATGGCAAAACCCAATAATAATTTGCCCGACCTGGGAATCGAACCCAGGACCTCCTATGAGGCAGTCTCTTATCATTATACCAATTTATTTGGGGTTGGCATAGCATGTCTTCTTCTGCAATTTTTGACTATTAACTGTGGTTCGGTTTTTTGGGTAGAGAAAGTGTTTTTGTGTTTTTCAATAGAACATTGTTCTTATTAATTTATTTCTTGTGCAAAAATTTGAGTAAAAAAATACTGGAATAAGGCTTCTTTTTCAATGGCAGAATTAAAATAAATATAAAAATATCAAGAAATAAATTATGCAAAGCTAAAAGCGACGTTTTGACGGTATTCATTTAATTCTCATCTGGTCATTTCTATTTTCAGTATTTTTATTTAATACCTACCTTTTCATAAATGTTGCAAGTTGTATTAAATAAAAAAACTTGCAATATTTGTAAAAGTAATAGGTACTAAAAAGATTTTATTATGAAAAAATGTACCTACAAGCACTTTCTTAACATTTTGAACGCCACTGTCACATCCGTGACAAGCAAGCGTGTGCCCTGTATACCAACGACACAAATATGTGACAAAAAATGCGGTGCACTATAAAATACGAAATAAATAATTAAATAGTTTTAAAATCCCTATTCTTTTTGTAGATATTTGCGGTGAAATTGTAGCACGCGCGTGCCTTTATACTCTGGCGTTCAAAAGGATAAACAATTTTATTTGTAGAGCTGAGTTGATTAAAATTACAGAAATAGGTAATAATATTGATACCTACCAATTCTCTAACCGAGTCTTAAATATTACACAATAATAAAAAATAAACGTTACAAAATCAAGTATCTATAAAAATTATATTATCTAACTTATAAAGCCGTCATATGATCAAACATAATAATATTATCACCAAAAAAAAAACAAGTTGTCAATAATTATTTAAATCTTATACAATTATACTTGAATATTAGGAATTTTACGAAAAAAAAATATAATCTTGAGAGACACTTTTACTTAGATTACCATAATTAATTTGAAACTAGATTTTCTAGAAATTTGCGTTGCTAGACTTATAGGTATTGTGATATGATTTTTAAGTTAAAAAAGTGAAACCACATTGGTGGCATTTCAATTTTATCTGACCCAAAAATCATTTGTAGATCTTTGACAGTCGTCACAGATAGTCAGTGACCCGAAAATCTGACAACTGATCTTACCAAGGGGTACCGTATTACCCAGTACTAACTGGGTTGTGAAGGTCAGTCGATAGGCTGTCGTTCCATGTGAAATATTGGTATTCAGCTTCATCCGGATAAACTTGAAGACGACTCTAGCATAGTAGAAAAAGGCTAGGCAGATGATTTTTGATTCACAAATAACTAACTATCACTACTCTACTTGAACTGTTAACTTTTGGGGCATAGTTAACTTTAGTTAACCGTTAATGTTAACCCTCAAACCAGGAGACAAACAAACGTATTGTCATATTGTGTAACGCGTATGTTTTTCGAGCACGCAACTTCTGCGCTTGCGCAAGTGCAAAGGTAAACGGGATCTGGTCATCAAACTGGTTTGGTGGCTCCGAATTCTTTGGACGCCATGTTACTTTTGTGTAGTATAATCCTTTTTATTCGGTGGTAATGGGCAGAATTGTACAAACAAAATGAGGAATTCCACTTTGGATGAAAATTGAGTAAGCAGTTGTTGATATAAACCAAGAAATCCAAGAGATTTATCTAGGCCTGGAAACGGTAATATATCTTCCCATTAGTGATTGTGATGATTCCACCATCTCCCTTCTTCCATCGGGAGTCCAGACGTACTGCAGGTTATCATCCATTCCTTGTCGATGTTCCACACATTCGTACGAAGCGCTTTGCTACATCGTTTATTATGCGCACAGCCAAGGAGTGGAATTCCCTGCCTGCGTCGGTGTTCCCAAGTTCATATGACCCGAATCTATTTAAGTCGCGAGTTAATAGGCTTCTTTTGGGTTAGCTCGTTCCATCGTCGACCTCATCTCTGTCCTCAGGACTAGATTGAGGTCAAGAGTAGGCCCATTTAAATATAAAAAAAATAGTGAAAGAATTTTAGGAATCGGATTAGTCGTTTCCAAGATTATTCCCTATATCCATGCTTATGAACTTTATCTCTTTATGATTTTAGTATAGCCTGCACGATACCCCATGGAGAGACTTATTAAAACCACAATCACTGCTAGTATATTTGAGGTTACGCAGCTTCAGTGGTAAACAAGTTAACTCTTACGTAACAACCCATGGTGTCGATTGGTTATGCACGTTTTTAACTTAACCAGCTTCTGATAAGAGTGTTGATAGTTTAAGTAGTTAACTATTATAATTAATGGTATAGGTTTTGGTTAGTTAATTGATTATTTTATTGGTTAAGTGGTTTTTAATTAGTTAAATAGTTTTCTATGTGTTAGCGTGGGAGACACAGTTACAATTATTGTATCTGGTTAGACTGGAAGCCGAAATCAGAATCAGCCAATAATATCACCACTGTCGCTCCATGTAAAATACTGGTATTCAGCTGCATCCGGTTAGACTGGAAGCCGACCCTAACATAGTTGGGAAAAGGCTAGGCAGATGATGATGGCTGGGAACCATCACGCGGTCAAAGAGCGTGTTGGTAGAGGGATACCAGTATTTTACATGGAGTGACTGCCTATCTGACCTCCACAATCCAGTTAGTATTGGGTAATACAGTACCCCTTGGCAAGACTGGTTGTCAGACTTTCGGGCCACTGGCTACCTGTAACGACTGTCAAAGATCTATAAATGACAGCCGGGACCAATGTCTTAAACTTTGCTTCCTTTCTCGGTATGTATAGGGTGTCACCCATCCATGGGACCAACCTAGTCAAGTGCGGCTTAACTTGAGAACCGAGCGGCTGTTGTTATCTAGCCACAAGGCTCAATGAACATTGGTTATATCTGCCAAGAAAATTAAAAAAGCACACCGTCAATTGTTTATTTTTGCCGTCTCTTCGATGACCTTGACATCAAAACCTTGATAGGGCTTACCTACATAAAAAAGTAGGTTCGTTGTATAGTGGGCGAAACACAATGCAGCATTTTAAACTATGATGAATTTTTGATGAGTGAGAATTTCGCGTGTCTTTGAACACCGTTGCTCTCTTTAGTAGATCTTTGACAGTCGTAACAAGTAGCTTTGAAGTATGACAACTAGTTTTCCCAAGCACCGTATTAGTTGTTGAGTTGTGGTGGTCAGGAACTGCGGCTAATGTGACACTCTGATAACCCCGCAGTCGCTCCACCTATCATCTATTCGGTGAGTGTGGCCAAAAGCTCCATGAGCTCATTCCACCATCTCCCTTTTTTCATCGGGAGTCCAGACGTACTGCAGGTTATCACCCATACCTTGTCGATGTTCCACACATTCGCACGAAGCGCTTTGCTACATCGTTTATTATGCGCACAGCCAAGCAGTGGAATTCCCTGTCTGCGTCAGTGTTCCCAAGTTCATATGACCCCAATATATTTAAGTCGCGAGTTAATAGGCTTCTTTTGGGTTAGCTCGTTCCATCTTTGACCTCATCTCTGTCCTCAGGACAAGATTGAGGCCACATAAAATACTGGTACTCAGCTGCATTCGGTTAGATTGGAAGCCGACCACAACATAGTTGGGATAAGGCTACGCAGATGATGATTTTACCTACGTGATATTTGAACATAAACAGTTGAAGTGCTACGTACCTACCTACTTAATATTCTAAACACGTAAATACCTTCTTTAAATACTCATAGACACTTCTCATTATTTACTATTGGACCGTATCCGACGGGCGAGTATGACTAGTTAAATGAAAGCGAACGAAGCGAAAGGAGTTTGTAAGGATCGTAGCAGGTGGTGTTCTGCCTAGCCCCAAAAGAAAAAGCCGTGAGTTTAATTTATACATGTAAGTAAGCAAAATACAATACGAAGATACTTTTTACGGGACAACTTTCGCCAGAAAACGAAAGTGATAATGTGGTTTTAAAAATAAACGTCCTGTACTACCACGACCATAAAACCTTCACTTGAGGGCTTTAAATTCCAATAAAAATTCACTTTCGAAAACTTGTATTAACACTGGACATGCATGTTATCCTTTTGGGCATGTTACTGAAAATATAATCTTGAAAAAGTATTTGCTAAATCGACATATCGTTATCGTCTGCTAAGCTTTTTCTCAACTAAGTTGCCGTGGGTTTCCAGTCTAATCGAATGTAGTTGCGTACCAGCATTATACATAACTGTTTTCTGAGTAAATTAACTATCATATACTAAACAGGAGGAAGTAGAACTCTCTGCACATTCATACTTCACTTTCCATCATCATCTCTCAACTATTCTGGGGTAGCTTCCAGTCTAATCGGATGCATCTGTATACCAGTATTTTATATGGAGCGAATGCCTATCTGACCTCCACAACCCAATTAGTACTGGGTACTACGATACCCCTTGGTAAGACTGGTTGACAGACTATTTTGTTAGTCCAAAGGTGCGTTCTAGTGTTGAAAAACACTAAGAAACAAGACTGTCTCAGTTATTATTATTATTATATGTTGTGCGTGTTACGTGAACGGTGAGGTAATTAAAAGAGATGTGACTCCAAAGAAGAAAATGTCTTTAATTTAGTTTCCACAATACTTCGTTATAACTAACTACGTACTAGGTATGCGACAAAGCAGGGCGGTGTAACGTAGGCGACTGGCGAGCCGATCGCTCGCGCTCCCATATTCCGTCAAGAATGCAACTCAGCAATTTGCTATTACTAAGCCGCCACATCACACCCCCCCTTTTTCCAAAAAAAAATTTTACAATAATTTTTTTTAAGTCTAATCTATTTTTAACATAATGATACCACATACATGCTTACATCACTATTACAATACTCAGAAGTTTCTAAGCTTACAATATTGCTTACGATAACATTTTATACCTGTCAGCATTCCTACAGTTGAGTGCTGCCTATTGTTTTATTTCTGTCGCTTAAATTGATCTTAGATTACTTATATTCTAACATGTTTGCGGTCTCATCGTTGCCTGAGCTCCGAGCCGACTTGAAATTATATATACGTTTTCATATTATATTAAGGGTAGTTACCATAACGCCCGCTCTGCTATAATTAAGTAACACCTCGAGGGTCGGCAGCGTTGATTATGATAACGCCATTCACTATATACATTACAGATAGAACTACATACGTTTTTTTGGATCACTGATTACAAATAACACATTACCTATACCAACATATTTCTGCTTGCTAATTTGCACTTTTCACTACGTTGCTTCGCTAAACATATCCCGTGGCGGTCGCGGTAGGTGTCGGTATTCCTGTTGTACCGGGTTGCCCTGCCAGTATCACTGGCACTTCTCTTCTTAACCATTGTTTCGCATGGCCAATGCAACCCCTCTTGATTGCGTAACATAATAGTATGCCCATTATTGCAGCGATGATGACTAATATTATCCCGAAATAGTTCAGTTTGCTTTCTAACTGCTGTCCTGCTACTACTTGGGCCTGTGCTGTGGCCATGAACTCTTTATTATGGTTATTTCCCATCTCAAATCTCAAAAATTCAAAAACTGTATTTAGTTTGTACTCAAAGGACAATTGCCAAGTAACCGTAGTGAAATGTACAAAAATTTCTAACAACCTTTTTCATGCACTTACATTATTTTGTTAGGTGAGCAAAAATCGCACCGGTTGCTTAATCACTCGACCACAGCGTGTGGTTTTAGCCATAGGCGGTAGCGATTTTTGTCCACTTGCTTTTATATCCGATTCACTCTCGTTATTAATACTAATGTATTCTGGCGGTTTTTCTTCATTAATAATATACGCTGGTTTTAATCTGTCTATGGAAATGGTTGATTGACGATCACCTATTTGTATGTGAAAGGTTTTCTTATCCCTAGTGATCACTTTATAAGGGCCGTTGTATGATGGGGTTAGCGAACTTTTTACCATATCATTCCTTACAAAAACATGAGAACACGTATTTAAATCTTTATGGATGAATATTTTCCGCGAATCGCTGTTCTCTCTTGACTGTGGCCGCATATTATTTATAACACTTCTAAGTTTGCTTACGAACGTTGGTTGATGATCTACTTTGGTTTTTTCGGTTTCGCAATAAAAATCGCCTGGCAAACGTAGTGTCTGTCCCAATACTAATTCTGCTGAACTTACATTATCGTCATTTTTACACGCCGCGCGAAGTCCCAACAATGCTGTCGGTAATTCATCGACCCATGACCTATTATCTTGTAGTCTAGCCCTAATTGCAACCTTTAGGGTGCGATGCATTCTTTCTACCATTCCGTTCGCTTGCGGGTGATACGCTGTTGTACGGGTCTTTTTTATGCCTAAGATGTTTAGTAAACTTTTAAAAAGTTCGCTCTCAAACTGTCTTCCCTGATCACTTGTTAGTGTCAGGGGGCACCCAAACCTGCATACCCAACCTTCGTATATGGCTTTTGCTACTGTGTCCGCGGTTATGTCTGTCACTGGAATCGCTTCAGGCCACCGAGTAAACCTGTCTATCATAGTGACGCAATACCGATAGCCTTCTTGTGACGTCGGTAAAGGACCGACAATATCGACGTGTAAATGCTCAAATCTGTCTGTCAACGGAAAACTACTTAATTTGGAAACTGTATGGCGCTGTACTTTTACTTTTTGACAATGAATGCAAGACCTTGCCCATCTGGTTACGTCTTTGTTCATTTCCGGCCAAAAGAAACGGTTCGTTATCATCTTCCGTGTGGCCCTAATTCCAGGGTGGCTTATGTTATGTACTGTATCGAAAGCTACTTTACGAAATTTGTGTGGGAGATATGGTCTTACCTGTTTTTCTGAAATACTACAATAAATTGTTTTATTACACAACGGTGAATGTATTTGTTTTAATACAATGTTACCTTGCGAAACTGCTAACATACGTGCCATTTGATCGTCGGTTTCCTGTGCTCGGGCGACTTCGTCGAAGTCGATAGACGTTGGGCAAACAACGGACTCTACCCGCGATAGCGCGTCAGCAACCGGATTCTCGTTTCCGTTGACGTATTGTATGTCGCTTGTGAATTCGCTGATATACAATAACTGCCTTGTGCGCCGTGGGGTCTCTCGATCGGTACCTATTTTAGAAAAAGCATACGTTAATGGTTTGTGGTCCGTGAGAATCGTGATCTCTCGACCTTCTATCATGTTTCTAAAATGTACGATAGCTAAATAAACTGCCAACAGCTCTCGATCGTAAGTGCTGTATTTTTGCTGGGCTTCCGATAGTCTCTTCGAAAAATAACCTATGGGCCTCGTTTTTCCGGCGACTCCTTGTTGTAGAACTGCCCCCACGCATGTATTGGATGCGTCACACATTAGAGACAATCTACCTTTGTCCTCTGGATAAGCCAGTGTAATGGCGCTTTGCAGGCTTGCCTTACACTGCTCGAAAGCCGCCGTAGCCTTATCGTCCCAAGTTATTTTTGACTTATCCTTTTTCTTGGCCCCATGCAAAAACTTATTTAACTCGGACTGGTGCTCAGCCGCTTGTTCTATGTGTAGCCTATAAAAATTCACCATTCCCAGAAATCGTCGTAGCTGTTCGACGGTTTCCGGCCGCGGATAACCTTGTATTGCCTCGATTTTTTCTTTCAAAGGTTTTATCCCTTCCTGGCTAACATTATACCCTAAAAATTCTATTTCGTGTTTCCCTGTTTCCGGCGGTGCCTCGATGATGTCGGTTACTTGCTGTACAACGTCCGTGGGCAATCTCGCGAGCACCATATCATACTTTTGACTATCACCTTGTTTCTGTGGTGCCATTATTGCCTCAAATTGGCAGAACCACGATCTTGGTATTTCTCTCCAAAATTCCGGAACTCTCATCTGCACCGTAACCATCGCGACGTCTGCTGAAGTCCCGGAGGAACCGGCTACCACTGGCGGGTTCATTTTGCTGAACGATACACACGCGTTTCTCTAATCTAACCTTAGCACGTTGCGTTTCACTTTGCACCACGCGGTCTTTATGCCTCTGCCTCGTACGCTTATTGAGTCGCCTACTCTATTGTCACAAAAAAATCTTGATCACGTCGGGGTCACCAGTGTTGTGCGTGTTACGTGAACGGTGAGGTAATTAAAAGAGATGTGACTCCAAAGAAGAAAATGTCTTTAATTTAGTTTCCACAATACTTCGTTATAACTAACTACGTACTAGGTATGCGACAAAGCAGGGCGGTGTAACGTAGGCGACTGGCGAGCCGATCGCTCGCGCTCCCATATTCCGTCAAGAATGCAACTCAGCAATTTGCTATTACTAAGCCGCCACATTATAAGTGTTGTCCCACTGCAGGGCAAAGGCTTCCCTTCCCTCTTTCCACATTTTGCGATCTAGAGCGATTGTAGGCCAATCCCTTGCGTAAGAGTCCAGCTCATCCCGCCATATCCTTCTGGGCCTGCCGCGTTGTCGTTTCCTGCTATTGGGTATCCACTGAGTGGTAATTTTTGCCCATTGCTCCTCCGACATGCGGCAGATGTGACCAGCCCAGTTCCATTTCAACTTAGCAGCTGTAAGGCCAGCATCAGCTATTTGGGTTTTGGAGCGAAGTATGGAGTTTTTGTCTCAGTTCTATTTAATAAAATAAAACTACAATACAATTTTATTTTTGGAGAATCTGGCACCCACTCGTATAGTAACTGCATTCTGCTACTGTGTAATGTAGATCCGTAGACATAGTCAGACACAACGTTATCTTATACAAGGTGTAAACGCGGACCCTTCTCGAAGCCGTCAACCAAGCATTCTGTACATCAAACTAAGTAACTTTACGCGAAAATTATTGCTGAGAAACGATTTTTTTTTGGTGTGAAAGCATATTTTATGGTAGGACTCAATGTAACGCTCTCAAACATTGTGCTGGTGACTGAAAGTAAAGTTGTCATTTTAAAAAGGAGTATTTAAAAAAAACTTGTGAAAATGTTGGAACTTTCACCTCCATTATCTCCGTAACTAGAAGGTTCCCAGGTATGGTCTAGAACAAAAAAATGATTGCAATGACGGGGAGAACAAGTGCCTTTCGGCTTCGTTAAGGGTCCGTTTACACCTTGTATAGATCTCAGGGATCATTGATACCTGTTATGAATGAATAAGTTTTAAACCTGAATGAACTACAACACTCTTTGGATGTAGTGACAT
Organism: Eurois occulta; assembly: GCA_950022335.1. Lineage (NCBI taxonomy): Eukaryota > Metazoa > Arthropoda > Insecta > Lepidoptera > Noctuidae > Eurois > Eurois occulta. The sequence goes on from OX465505.1 coordinate 10,518,734, forward strand.
CATTCTGCAATCATCCATACGTTTGCCAAGTTCCATGTGTGTTGATTATTCCTTTGAGTTGCCAAGAAATTACCTACTATTAATAAAGCTGCATTTGTAGATCTTCGACAGTCGTTACAGGTAGTCAGTGGCCCTAAAGACAACCAATCTTACAAAGGGGTATCGTATTATCCAGTACTAACTGGGTTGTGGAGGTTGGATACGCATTCACTCCATGTAAAATACTGGTATTCAGCTACATCCGGTTACACTGGAAGCCGACTCATCGTCATTAGAAGGAGTTGGCAGATGATGATGGCGCATTGTTATAATAACCGTACTGACTTGCAAGGTAGGTAAGTTACTCGTAGTGAGGTTAAAGTGCTTGTCAAAAGTCATTCCTGAGCCCCAAGGCGTTTATATAATAGGCTAGACGCTAGGCCTCATCTAAGCAGCTAGTCATTTGTCCTAGGACGTCTTATAAGTGTTGTGTGGGTGCAAGGTGAAGCGAAAGTTGGTGTAGGTGATAAGGACTGCGGTATAGTGCAGGGGAAGATGTAAATTATCGCTTGAGAAGTTGGGTACAAAAAAGGTACCTTGCAAAGGTAACGGCAAGAATTGTGATGTCTGTATACTAGTCGAGTATGAGGTTCCTGGATTCGATTCTCGGTTCGGGCGAATTGGACACTGTAGCAGGAATTTCTCAGTAGCAGCCACGGAGTCTGGATTTGTGCCATGGCTAGTCTCGCCGTCTATTACATTGGACTTAAACATAACTGGCGAAATGTGGGTGTGCTATTAGGTACACCTCTGCCTAACCCTTTGGGGTTAAAAGGCATGATGTTATGTTATTAAAGAAAAATCTACTACTCTCTATTTCTACTTTTTAATATTAAGATCTTAATGTATGTACCATATACTCAGAAATAAATAAATCTTATCTTATCTTATCTGCTGTTTTACACTAACAAACAATAGTGACATAATCAAAATTTATGGCGCTTCAGACTTTTATTAGTAGCTAGCTGACGAAAGATTTCTCGTACACCGTGTGTTAGGCCTTTGCAATTTATTTCCTGGCGCCACTTTGCCCAATATCACTCTAAACTCATAAATCTTACCAATCTGACCTACAAATCTTCTAAATTCATGAACACGTTGCAATACTATGTATCTGTAATACCAGATCACTCAAAGAATTTATAGTTGCCCAATAATCATAAATCACTTGTAAGACATGCTTGATTGATTAGTTTGAATATTAATTTGTAACGTTGCTAACTCAGAGGATTAACATGGATAAGAAATTCTTTAATAACAAATCAAAGAAAAAAAAATGTAGGTTTGTAGAACGTTAAAAAACTTTCAACGCAATCTGGTTTGAATAAGATTTGATGTTTAGTTTTTGAGATATGGGACTTTTTCGTCAAACTGTAGCAGTAACTTTGTTTTTATTAGATTACTATGAAACTATTATACCCTATCACAATGTTTTCTTATTTAACCCAAAGGTTGACTGGTAGAGAATGCCTTGTGGCATTAAGTGCGCCTATGTACCACTATTGTACATGAAGTTTAAATAAATAAATAAAAATAATTTTGCTGTTGAGTGTTTTACCTATGAATGACCGTTAAGAATATTGTTATTATATTGTTTAGTGCTACGGAACCCTATGTGTGCGAGTCTGACTTGCACTTGGCCAGTTTTTTTATATCTTCTTGATGTCCCAGTTATAGCATAGCAATACCCTTGCAGTGTACCGCAATCTTTATCGTGTAGGTAGTAACAAAGTACCTATACGACATAAAGACACGGTACATACAAGATCCACGTCTCATATTATGTAAATACACATTCGATTTCGTCGCTAAATAAGAAGGCAAATAATTTTCACTTTTTTTTGACCGATTGTGTAGGAAAAAGGATGTGTAATGGTTTTGTAATTTTTCTGTGTTTCAATGTTAAAGGTACTTATATTACGAAGGTATTAATGGGCTTTGACCTCAATAAATAGGTTTTTATGTCCCAGAAATTTCTAGATTTTGGCGTAATGTGGGTGTACTATTAGGTCCACCTCTGCCTAACCCTTCGGGGATTACAGGAGTGATGTTATGTTATGTTAGATTTCTAGTCAAAGTTATAGTCAATTCAGTTTGTTTAAATAAGGGAACAGGGAAAAGTGTTATTGGGTTTTCCCATCAGGAATTTGTCAGTAGCAGCCACTGAGTCTAGATTTGTGCCCGGTTTATTGCAATAGGCTCACCCCTTATTACATGAGACTTAAACATAACTGGTGAAATGTGAGTGTATTAGATACACCTCTGCCTAATCCTTCGGGGATTACAGGCATGATGATGATGAAACATAGAAATAATTCTAGTAAATTACTAGCAGTAAGTTCGAGAACTGGTCCCTATTAATAGATTTGGCATAGGGCTCTCAGAACAAATAAAAAATCACACCTGATTTCATGGAAGAGCTAAGCAGACGTCACACATACTTCACCAGATATATTTAAGTATGAAACTTAATAGGAGGCCAGCCTAATGCCAGCAATAGGGCACAAATCCAAAAACTATGGCTGTTACTACATGCAGCCCTTTATACTGGGTGATTAGTTAAACGTGGGCAATACTTTAAGGGCGTGTATTGCTCATGAAAATGTAAAACTTTTACTATGATATCGTAAAAAAAATATAGGCTGCTCCATACCATAGTAACTCGAAAAAATGTAGGCGACAGCAGATTTCAATCATTTCATAGTTAGTCCTGTGCTAAAAGTTGCTTAAATTTATGAGTATTTCACTTCACTTCCTTAAAGTATTAACCACTTTTAACCAATCACCCTGTATAACTTTGCAAAACTTACGTAATATATAACTACAACAGGAAACGGAAACAGTCATCGGAACTACCTTCCTACTTCACCCCAAACTCCTAACAAGTTCAATTATACCTATTTAACATTAATTTATTTGGTATCGCACCTCAATTCAAGGCTTTTCTTTATTGGTAAGAATCTGGTTAAGTTAAATATTTGTTTATCTTCGCATGGCCTCTGCCTACCTTGTGTTTGTTAAACGTCATGTTGGTTTAAGAATGTTTGGTGAGCAGTTAGCGAGGTTAAGCTGGGGATCCTGAGGTTTGGATTTTGATCGGTGGGTGTAGATACGCGAAGGTAATATGGCATGATATAAAAAAGTACTGATTTATTATAATAATAAATCAGTACTTTTTTATATCATGCAAGACAATAATTGTCTTGCTGTTCTAGTGGTCGCAAACGTTACTGCTGAGCATGAAGTTCTTGGTTCAATGCCCAAGTTGAGCAAAGATAATGGGTGTAAAAGTACCCTTAGCGGAGCTGAAAGGCACTTGTTCTCCTCGTCATTGCGATCATATTTTTGTTCTAGACTATACCTTCCAGTTACGGAGATATTGGGGGCAAAGTTCCAATTTTTTCACAAGTTTTTTCATAGGAATAAGTTTTTAATGTTTAATGTTAACTTTACGTTAAATGCCTCCACGACCTCCGTACTATTTAATGCATTCATCAGTACAATGTTTTGAGTGTGTTACATTGAATCCTACAGTAAAACGTGATTTTTCACCCCCAAAAAAAGTCGTTTCCCAGCAATAACATTTGCGTAGAGTTACTTAGTTTGATGTACAGAATGCTTGGTTGACGGCTTCATGAAGGGTCCGTTTACACCTTGTATGTTAGTATGGAAGTTCCTAATTTTTGGAATATCATTTGCCTAGCCTTTTTCCAAATTTATTGGGGTCGGATTTTAGTCCTTCCGAATACAGCTGAATACCAGTATTTTACATGGAGTGACTTCCTTAACCTCCACAACCCTTTGTGGTACTGGGTTATGGAGGTCAGACAGGCAGTCCTAATTTTTAGAACACGAATTGTTTTTACCTAAATCTCTGCTTTACCTATAAAAGAGACATACAGTCAATATCAGCTTACTACCAAAAAAGTTGGCTCAATTTTGACCCCGAATATTATAAAAGAAACAGCTGATTTCAAGTTGTCCATGACTCAGCGCAGTCTTGAATCACTTGAGTAGGCGAATAGAGAAACAACCCATAATTAAGCAATAAACAAATTAAGATATTATCTATGTGCTATAGAAACACGCGGGACTGTCAAATATCTACAAATGACAGCCGGGACCAACGGCTTAACGAGCTTCTATGCCTTCGAAAAGGACGTTTTTATTTACTAAGCCCCTTTGAGAGTACTGAAGAGAAAAAGAGATTTTTTCAAATAGATCTGCAATCATCTTTGAATACCTATTGCTTTATGATAAGCCACTTAAGCCCGTACCAGTCCGTAGTCCTAACTTTAATTAATATTATAAATGCGAAAGTAAGTTTTTTTGTTACCTTTTCACACCTAAACCACTGAACCGATCATCCTGAAATTTTGCATATACGTTGTCAGGTGTACAGAAACGGACATAACCTTTCATCCCGAAAAAAGGTACTGTTCCCGAGCAAAACAACAAATAACAGATGACGCTACGTGTCTTTCGAATCATGATTGAATTATATTATTACAAGCAGAGTACAACCCGAATTGATTGTCAAATTCTAAGTTAACACGAGCAAAGCTGCGGGCAAAAGCTAGTAACATTATAAATGCGAAAGTAGCTGTCTGCTACTTTTACGTCTAAACGGCTGAACGGTTTCAGATGAAATTTGGCACACAAGTAGACTATGACCTGGGTTAGGATATAGAATACTTTTTATCCCAGAAGTCCCGTGGGATAATTTTCGACCTTAAAGCCGTGTATGAGCTAGTAATATATGAGTTTCAAGTCGAAAACACATGATTCTTAAACACCTATTGGTTTTTATGATGTCTTAGTACAAGGTTGTATACCTAATCAAGCACGATTAGACCATCAAAAGACGAAACTAAAAGTTATTGTTATGGTGACAAGGTTCATAGTTCAATAGCAGTCTTATGTTTAAGAAAAATGCGTAATATAAATCTTATACGTTGACAATTAAGATGTGTTTTTGAATGATAAGTAGTGTAGTAGCTAATTTCAAAGATTTGTTAAAAATAGAATGACATTTAGAAGTAAAATCAATGCTTTTGATAAGTAATTTGAATAAAAAACGCTTCGTCTGTGTTCACACATAGTTTATGTTTTTCATCTATTAAACATCTTTAATAACCGACTATAAAATAATAGAGTTATGTGTTTAGCAGAAAGTTATGCGCGTGCATAATGTTTTATGCATCCGAGATGTAGATGTTAAAGAAATGGTCACGGTTATATTTTTTTGGTGCTTTTAGCGTTTACATTTATATGAAAAATACCTTGTTTACATATTTTTGATAAAAATGTTTACTTAATTGTGACTCCGTTTAGTGACAACATAACTTTGGACTAAAAAAGAGTAGATAATTATATTTGAAATATATAACAAAAGACATGATTTTAAAAATGTTAAATGTTTACATATTTACGCAATTGTCATTTAATTGCTGCAACTCTTCAAAAAGCTGTGAAATCTTCAAAAACGACGATGAAGAATAAAGGTTCACTATTATCGGTTGTCAAACTATCTAAGAAATAAAGTCTTCGGGCTATTATCGGTACGCAAAGTTCAGAGTTCAGATCCGGGCCGTGAACTTTCAATAGCCGGTTGTAACATGACTTATCTTGTTTGGCTTATCAAAATATTAATTTATTGTTTAAAAGGTCGTTCTTGCCCGGAGGATTTGGGTCTTTTTAGTTCTTCAAAACTGGTAAAAATAAGTTTTTTTTTAATGGCAAAAGGCCACCACACTACTCCCAAACCACTGTAATTCCTGACAGCCAGAATCAACAGTGGCAACCATCAGAAAAAAGCCGAGACAATGAGAAACAATTTAACTGTCTTGGAATTAATCAGAAAAGTATAGCGAAGGAGTAGGAAAACCATAATTTCCACTTCCCTCCATATCAGCAGGAGACAGAACGAAACAAGGCCAATAGGCACAAAGGGACGTTTACAACTGGGATAAGCGCAGTTGCCTAGCACCATGGATAAATATTATCATTAATGGGTCCTAAGTTGTGAGCTATTACATTTGATTCTAATAATAGGTATGGCAAAAACGCTTGAACGCACGGAATTTTGAAAAATATGTTTGTTGTAAGTCTGGTCTATCCAGCTAAGATAGGAAAAGCAAGGCAAGATGATGACTGGTTTTCTAGGGCAAAGTGACTATTTTTCCCATCATATTATTCAGCTCAAAAATTAAAAACCGGCCACATGCGTGTCGGGCTACCCACAATGTAGGGTTCCGTAGTTGCCCATCAAAATATGCGAACCGATTTGCCTCCAAACAATGATTTTTATTGCAATAATAATAATAACACAAGCTTACATTTGCAGTCGAAAAACCTGTGCTCTCATGATATTATGTTTGGGAAAATATGTTATCCAAGTACATGTTGTAAATTGTTCGGCTAGTACTCGTAATTTTCTTAAGACTACTTAGCTGAGATAGTTTTCCTTAACCATGATATTTTTCACGTACCAAAACACAACCGTTTAGCTGGTAGAGGAGAGGGACACTTGCGTCTAACAAAAATTAGCATTTTAAAGCTAAATATTTCACAAACGAATCCTTATATCGAAAAATTATTTGAACAAACTCGCTTGATATATCAGTTCTGCTAATTTCTGGTCTTATAACACCTTTTTTACATAGATTGTTAACCTATACTTAACAAGAATATGTCGGTAAAAAGAGAACCTTGGTTTTCCTTATCGTTCTTACATATACCTAAAAAAGTCTGTCTAGCTGTCCATTAGTTAATGAGAATTTTAACCAACGGACAGCCAGACAGCTAGAATTTTTGAGAAAAGTTTATTATAAATCACCAATAATATTAACATTGAAATGATAAACAATGACCAATCATTACGAGGGCGGCACTGAAAATTTCGGGAATCAAGGAAGTGACACAACATTACTGTTTAAAAATGTCTTTATTGCTTTTCGAAGTATTCTCCGCGAAATTTGACACATTTTCCCCTACGATGGAACCAATCATCATCAGCAACCATTCCATTCGGAAGTTGGGGTCTCCAAAATGGCCGTTTTGTAGGCGTCCACAGCTTCTTCAGGTGATGAAAATCTCTGACCACGCAATTTATTCTTTATTTTAGGGAAAGTATAGAAATCATTAGGGCTTAGGTCGGGGCTGTACGGCGGATGGTCTAATAATTCTATGTTTTGTTGCTCTAAAAACTTTTGTTCTGTGCGCGGTGTGAGAACTCGCATTGTCGTGATGGAGGATAATGCGGCGGTTGCAGTTCTCTTTACGGAGTTCAGAAACGACCTGTGGCAAACAAATGCTAGCATATCATTCTGCATTAACCGTTCTTTGTCTCTCAAGAGGAATAGTCGCAACATGGCCGGTTTCGGAGACAAACGTGGCCATCATTTTTTTTGCAACACTTCGTGAACGATCAATTTTTGTTGGCTTTAACTCATTTTCGAACACCCAAACTCGTGACTGGTTTTTTGTTTCGGGTTCGTACGCGTATATCCAGGATTCGTCACCTGATACGATGTTGTATACAGCATTTGAGGATCCTGCGTGGAATCTTTCAAGAGTTATGACGCAGCAAGTAACGCGAGCCGCTTTTTGCTCTTCACAGAGCGAATGCGGTATCCATCGGGAAAACAACTTTTTTACACCTAATTTTTCATGCAAGATTATTTGTATTTGACTCATGCCAATGTCTAAAGTTGCCTGAATTTCGCGGTATGTCACATGTCGATCTTCCTCAATCAGCTTACGCACAGCATCAACGTTTTCTTGGGTGACTGCAGTTTTTGGACGACCTTGACGGGGGTCATCACTGAGCTTGACACGTCCACGTTGAAATTCAGCAAACCAGCGATAAATTGTGGTTTTGGATGGGGCTTCATCACCAAATGCAGAAATCATCCGGTCAACACACTGTTTTTGTGTTAAACCACTTCGAAAGTCATAATAAATAGTCAATTCCATTTTCTCAACGACTAAACAAGTTTGACAAAACCTTGTGACAAGACCGAGAATCTTTTTTTAAATAAATAAATGGTATTCGATTTTTAAAACCAAGGAGTTTTCAATTAAAAAGATTTTAATATGACAGGAACAGTGGAAATATTCCATTCCCGATACTTTTAGTGCAGACTGCGTACAAGTCGTTAAATCGTACACGTTTTGTTTCCCATTTAATTTTTCGTAGTTTACGAAAAAAAAAACATATTCTTGAATTCACCCCTTGGGAGACTGGTGATTCTAAAATCACCAAGTATTGTCTCTGGCTAGATCTTCAATTTCTCAATTTAAATAAAATATGTTAGAAAGAATTAGGATAATCACATTTAAACATAGGGTTAAAAAAAACCATTATTAGATTTAAGAAATATAAATAAACAAAACTATGTATCTGCGCGAGCGAAGCCGAGAGTAGCGCTAAGCTAAACAAATCTATATTTGCATTGCTAAATCCTGCACTTTATAAAATCGATGACCAACAAAAAATCTCGTCAGTATGTAAAGACTAAACTCAAGTAAAGGGTCCTACACAAGACAGGTAATTCCGTGTTTTTTCACAGACGTGTCAGAACTGTTAAACACTTAGGTTGACAGACGTGTAGGTATTATAGTTCACTATTTATATGTTAATCTGTGACTAGGATAGTTGAATTGGGATTTCATAAGCTGTATCATCTGGTATTTTTAATTTAGTGACGAAACTGTCCGGTTTTTAAATGCCTACTTACCTCTGCAAATTGTATTTATGGTGTCCATGAATAAACTATTATTAAAAACGTAAGGATTACACCGATTTTCAGTTGACCAAAATTTTAGGCGTGAATTTGCCACGACTTTTTCAAGGTTAGCGGTTTAGCAATTTTTCATTAAAAACATAAAATGCATTCTTGATACGTTTTTTTTCTTTTACCAAACAAAAAAAAAAACACGAACATTTTATGACCGAATGCTCATTATTTATAAATGAATATTTAAAGTAAAAAAAAACATATTTAAAAGCTAATAATATTTAATATAATACGTACAATGTACATGTATCAAAAGGGAGAAAAAAAAGTCAATTTTTCAATACATCACAAAACTAAGTATGGCATCCATTTTAGCAATTTCGAAAACCAATCGTACACAATAACTAATTTTATGTTTTTCCTTGTTACAGAACCATGAAGCCACTATTTACAATAGTGGTTGCCATACTGGTAATAGCGGCAAACGCTCACCCCGAAAACATCGAAGATGTCAAAGAGCTACCCCAAAGCAACGAACCAGTCCTGGAAGCAGAAGCCAGCGCACCACAAGCAAGAGCTGAAAGATGCACAGCTTGTACTGGTACCCAAAGTCTAAAATCACCTAAAGAATTCCTCGCTGCACTGAAGACCTTACCCAATGCCGAAGTACATACGCAGGAATCCTTCGAAGGCTGCTCTTCAGAGAAAGGCTGTGCTGGTCTTAAAGTTAAAGATGGTAAAGTGATTCAAAAGTTCGGGAATCTGCAAGCTTTCCAGGCAGCAGCCAACGCTGATACTGGTAACGAATTCCAGTTCCAAGCAGCTGGTAACAGTGTCTTTGAAGGTGGCGCACCCAATGGAGGTCCTTTCTGGTGGATGAACGAAAATTCTCCTTTCAAGGCCGGTGCTGCAGGCAACGGTGGTTCCTTTGAGAAGTTCTCCAAGTCTTCTTCAAGTTTCACCAGTTCCAGCAACGGTGGTGCAGGAGGTATCGATTTAGGCGCCAATCCTTTCCTGAATGGAGGTTTCTCTAAGCTTGGAGGTGGTGCAGGATTTACTGGAGCCGGTGGCAACTTTGGCAGTTCCCAATCCTTCGAATCGTCCTCAACTAAGGAGATTGATATCTCGAAGAATCCGTTCTTGAATGGTGGTGTATCTGGCGCTGGTGCTGGATTTGGAGCAGGACAGAACGCTTTTGGAAGTGGATCGCAAAGCGCTTTTGGTTCTAACTCTCAAAGTTCTTTCGGAGCTCAAGGAGGACAGACTGGATTCGGCGCTCAAGCTGGTCAAAGCGGATTCCGCGCTCAAGCTGGTCAAACTGGATTCGGAGGTCAAGCTGGTCAAAGCGGATTCGGCGCTCAAGGCAGCCAAACCGGCTTTGGTAACGCACAAGGCAATCAAAATGCCTTCGGCAGCTCCTTCAGCAACAACAAATTCGCCTCAGGATCAGGCTACACCGGTTCCTCCCCAGCCCCGTTCGCCACAGCCACTGGTTCTAACGTGAACCTTATCCAGAAGACCCAGAAGGAATACGATTACGAACAGCAGCAGCAGAGCCAGCAGAATATTGATGAGATCTTCGCGAACACTGGAAACGTTAACGCTCATGACAATTCTGGAGGAGACTTGCAGCAGACCTGTGCTGGTCAAGGATATGTCTGCGTACATAAGTCCCAGTGCAACAATGGAGTTGTGAACACCAATGGAGGAGGACTTCTTCAGGCTAATACTCAGGTGAGTCTTTTATGATATTTTTTGTGGAGCTTACATACCAAAGCCTGCCAAAGCATGTCGGCAACTTTTATATGCGTCCAGTTGACATGTCCGGCGGCTTTAGTGTGTAGCCCTGCCCTGCCCTGTCTATAGCCCTACTTTTCAGCGTACTTATGTGAGTTACCAATTGTGAAACCTTCATATAAAAAACCGACCAAGTGCGAGGTGTACTCGTGCACCTAGGGTTCCGTACAAACTTGTTTTTTGTTATTAAACTACATATTTACGGTTTTATTCAAAGTGTTGCTTTTTTTCTTGTGAGGTACGGAACCTTAAAAACGTTTGCTGTCTTACGAGGTAAAATATTTCAAATAAGGAGTGTACTGTTAGCGTTTGTGCGTTGATTTCCCTTCCCCCTTGTATGTATATTATAATTATATCATTCTCATTAGCCAAAACTAGACAGATTAATAGCTAGATTTTGATAAAATTCGATATGTTCTTTTTAATTAACAAAACAAGCTTCTCGTTTTACGTAAGGATTACGTAGGTGTTATTTCCGTGTCCGGAAACTGGAAGTTCTTGAATGAGACTTGATTGATAAGACCACTTCATTAAAAAATATGTAAAACTGTTTGTTATGCAAGTTTTTAGTTATAGCAACATACAAATAAAGACGAGGGGTATCGAATTACCCAGTAGATACTAACTGGGTTGTGGAGGTCAGACAGGCAGTCGCTCCATGTAAAATACTGGTATTCAGATGTATTCAGTAAGGCTAGAAATCGACCCCAACAAAGTTGGGAAAAAGCAAGCACATGATGACAAATAAAGACTGAAGTTTTTAATATCCATGACCACATCCACATCCTTGGGGTCAAGGGTCAGTTATTGGGGCTGAGGAGACAGCAAATGACCCCTTCTCCTTTCGGCGTTCAATTTGGCAAACTTTACACCAAACACCCTGAATGTCTGCTATTTGGTCACATATGCAAGGAAAGAATGCTAAAAATTCGATATATTAAATCATCAATTCCATAGTCTTCAGTGTTTAAAAAAAAATGGTCACCAATCCGAAAACCGACCGCGACAACCACAGCTTAACCTCACAAATTAGCAACCGTCTCTATCACGCGAGCGTCATCAACAAAGTCATCCATCAATACTTGTCAGGTACAAGGAAATATGTAGAATTACACACACGTTTAAAAAGAATTTGCTTTATTCTTTGACCTTAAATAGATGTTACTTTAAGGTCAAGTGACATTAACTGAAGTGTCATATAATATTTACAAAGATTGTTCTAATGACTCGAATCGTCATATCAGTTATTTCGTATCATCGCGCCCGCAATTCTCGACGGGTTAGACAGAAGAGTAAAGTTTAAGGATAGATACGACCACATTTGACTTTGACTTTCGCGTCAATTATTACCAGTAACGACTGTCAATGATCTACAAAGGACAGCCGGGACCAACGGCTTAACGTGCTTTCCGAGGCACGGAGGAAACTCAGTATGTAATGGGTGGTCACTCACAGACCAACAGGCAAGCACGGTTTAACCTAAAGATCGACCCGAGCGGCTGTTATTATTTAACCACGAGCTCCTAGCTCTTAAACCAACAACTCTCTTAAAAACAAGACGCAATATTTATTACCTCTGAACTTCAAAGTATACAATGACAGTTGATTTCCTCAATTCTGTAACTTTTCAACCACGCCTCAAATAACTAAAAACCAGTCATAATTAATTCATTTACAATCTCAAAAATCATCATCAATTTATTGTAGTTCGTTAACAAAAGCCTCGTCAGAATTAATCCATCAGTTTTGTAGACAGAAAAACATATACATGTACGTATTAATAAAACATGTTGACTTGTAATTGGGAGGATCCGGGTTTGATTTTCGGCTGTGGCATTTTAATTGAAGTCCTTGACATTTTCGCGGCTTTTGTCGTCAAACGTGCGTATTGATTTAAATAATAGATAGTATTCTTGTACGCATCTTTCGATCTTTACGATGAGTGGTTGCATAACATAACATCATACCTATAATCCTCAAAGGGTTAGGCAGAGTTGTACCTGATAGTACACCCACATTTCGCCAGTTATGTTTAAGTCCTGCCATCAACCGGACACAAATCCAGACTCCATGGCTGCTACTGAGAAATTCCTGATGGAAAAACCACTGAAAAAAAACACTGTCCGACCTGGGAATCGAACCCACGACCTCATGCACAGCCGTTGAGTTTGACCAACGTCGCGGTTTCTTATTAAATGACTATTATTAATTATCGAGCCTCTAGCTATCCTTGTTATTAATAAATTAATAATGAAGACCTCCTTGGGCTTGTTGGATAATAATATTATGAGGTATTTTAATGGATAAAGTAAGGAATGAGTACTTTAGAGGAAGTTTGAAAGTGTTGCCAGTTACAGAAAAGTTGAAAGGGAATCGACTGTCTTGGTATGGGCATTTGATGAGGGGGGACCAATCGCATGTGACTAAAAGAGTGATGAATAAAACGATGGATGGAGAGGGAGAGGAAGACCAAGGAAACGATGGATGGATTGTGTGAGGAATGATATGAAAGATAAAGGAGTAAATGATAGCGTGACGGTTGACAGAGAATGGAAGAAAAAAACGTGTTGCGCCGACCCCAAGTAACATGGGACAAGGGCAGGCAGATGATTATCGTAAGTTATTTAAAAAGGTATTGGTTGAGGATAATTATATTCTGCCTCATATTGTTTTATAAGTCTTCTGAAAATTTTTATTTATTTATTTAAACTTCATGTACAATGGCACACAGGTGGATTTAATGCCACAAGGCATTCTCTACCAGTCAACCTTTAAAATTTTCAAATGAAAAGTCGATTATAGATCCAAAACACACGTGCAGCGCAGATGCATTCTTAATGCACATAATATAGATAAAATGATTCACAAGTGAATGTGTTAAATAAATAATGATTAACACATATTTATTGCGGTCTACCGAAGACCTAGGAAGTGTACGAATATGTCGAAATCGTGAATTTGAATATCTAATTTAGAGTTTAGTAATAAAATGAATCATCTTATACATATATGCGATGACGCGCTGTGCTCCTGAGACTTCATATTTTCAGGGGGTCATCAAATCCGATGACTGAAAATGGGGCCCAGAATTTGATATGTGGGGCTGCTGGTTTTTGGATCTGTAACTGCAATTGCTGAGCTGGATTCGATTCCCGGGTCGGGCCAAGTGTTATTGGGTTTATCAATCAAAAATTTCTCAGTAAGTGTGATGGAGTCTGGATTTGTGTACGGTTGATGACAATAGTATCGCCCCCTATTACATAGGACTTAAACATAACTGGTGAAATGTGGGTGTACTATTAGGTACTCCTCTGTCTAACCCTTCTGGGATTACAGGCGTGATGTTATTTTATGTATACATATGTATATATGTGTATGCATGTCCTTCTTTTGCCTACCAAACTGCATTTTACCAAGAAAATGCAGGTATTTTAAACGAGTGCCTAAATTAAGGTCAGCATAAAAAGCTAACACGTTTGTTTGCGGACTTGAGCAATTGTTAAGAAAACATTTTGATGTCCATCTAGCGAAACAAGGCAAGTACGGTCGGCAGAATGGTTTGGAGTTTAATTTTTATTTTTGAGGTATTGTTAGACCATATCAAACGAATAAGGATAATATTAATCCTATCCTATCCTAATCCTAACTTCCTAACTAATTTTATAAACGCCAAAGTAAGTTTTTTTTATTACCTTTTCACGCCTAAACCACTGAACCGATCATCCTGAAATTTTGCATATACGTTGTCAGGTGTACAGAAACGGACATAGGGTACCTTTCATCCCGAAAAAAAGTCCTGTTCCCGAGGAAAACAACAATAACGTTCTTATGATAATAGATGGCGCCACGTGTCTTTCGAATCAAGATTGAATTATATTACCTATTATAGAAACTTTAGTAGTGCGTTAAGAGTTTAATTGTCGAATTAAACTCTTAAGAAGCCGCAGGCAAAAGCTACTTTAAAATAAATGTTAAAAGTGTACTTTTAGTCGTAGTAGATAGTATTATTTCTCATACAATGGAATTATTAGTGCTTACAAGTAAACTATAACTAAAATATATTTAAATATATTTTAAACTATATTTAAAACTTAAATCTTTGGTAGCGACTTGCCCGATCAAGGTTTATTCAATCCTGTGTTTCAGGCCATCACTTTACATAGTACAATTAGACCAAAAGAGTGATGAATATAAATGTTGATGGATAAAGAGGGAGAGGAATACCAAAGAAAAGGATGGATTGTGTGATGAAAAAGGTGTAAATCATAGCAAGACGATATACAGAGGAGAATGGAAGAAAAAAAACGTGTTGCGCCGACCCCAAGTAACATGGGACAAGGGCAGAAAGATGACTTGACATAGCACAATTTAATTGAATGTAGGAATGCAAATTACAGAGAGAGCAGTGGCGGCCCAGTGGTGGCGGCCCCGACTTACGAACAGTAAGTCGTGGGTTCGAACACGGTGCATTACTTTGTGTAATTTATTTCATCACCACTGCTCTCAAAACGGTGAAGGAAAACATCGTGAGGAAACCAAAAATTCGAAGACATGTGGCATCTACCAACCCGCCCCGTGGTAGATTATGGCCCATTCCCTCTCATAGAGAGGAGGCCGTGTGTCCCAGCAATGGGAACATTATAGGCTGATTATGCTATGCAAACTACACATCTCTGCCTATCCTCTCACGCAATATGCGTGACACCACACTATTAACATTACTCTCACAGCGGGCGTCCAAGAGAATGTCAATGCGAACAATACTTTGAAGCCTGACATTTTTGCTAACACTCCGATATCTCGATGTCCTTTAGTTTGGCGACGTACAGTCGAACCTAGGTATTGCGACATAAGCACTAAACCTGATGACCTGACTGGTTAAGGATATGTGTGTATCCTAACTTTAATATTATAAACACGAAAGTAAGTTTGTTTGTTACCTTTTCACGCCTAAACCACTGAACCGATCATCTTGAAATGTTGCATTCTTATACGTTTTTAGGTGTACAGAAACGGACATAGGGTACTTTTTATCCCGCAAAAAGTACAGTAAAGTATAGTAGGAAATAAGGAAATCTTTTACTAAAAGTCTAATCATTCTACTAATTCTTTTAACATATATACAGTACTAGCTTTTGCCCGCGGCTTTGCTCGCGTTAACTTAGAATTTGACAATGAATTTAGGTTGTACTCTGCTTGTAATAACATAATTCAATCATGATTCGGAAGACACGTGGCGTCATATCATAAGAACGTTATTGTTGTTTTCTCGGGAACAGTACTTTTTCGGTATGAAAGGTACCCTATGTCCGTTTCTGTACACCTGACAACGTACATGCAAAATTTTAGGATGATCGGTTCAGTGGTTTAGGAGTGAAAAGCTAACAAACAAACTTACTTTCGCATTCATAATAATAATATTATAATTAATAATTATAGTTAGGAAGAATTTCATATACGTCTCTGAGCCTGAATTTGTGCCCAATTGCTAATAATGGACTCCCTATTACATAAAGCTAACATATAACTGGCGAAATGGGACTGCACTAACGGGAACACCTCTACCGACCTCTTCGCAGATTATAGGCTTCTTAGTACCTACGTTGCACTGAGAAAAAACCTGTCTTTCTTTCACATAAACATTTAATTTAGCAAAAAAAAGTGCTTATAAAAACAAAAAACCCGACTGAAAACTGTAAAAAGCAAAAAACAAGCAAATTTGGAAACAGGCGGGACCCATTGAAATATAAAATTATTAAAACACGTAAGAATCATAAAAATCGGCCCACAGTCTCCACAAAGGAACACACATACATGCCTACATGTATAGGCTGTTAAACACATTACCCTCCTCAGTCGGGCAAAAACGTCAGAGCTCAATGCACAAGATTTCCTTATAAAGTGTTCTACAATTTTTTTTTTTTTTTTGGTAAAATGTATGGAAAAAAAATTACCTGAGGTCATCTATCCTTCATACTTCGTTCATCAAACTTTAGTTAATGAATAATAATGAGTCATGAAGACCCACATAAACTGTCTAGCATTGCATAAACCCACACTGTATTATATATGACTGATGTTTCTCTGTTTGACATAATTGACATCATGATTGATATTCATAATGATTATAATAAAAACCAGAATAAATACCAGCACTTAAATATAGGTGTAACGTCATTTTTCGTATAATTTACAGCAAACCCTTTTAATTGATAATATTATGGTGGCTGCATTAAAAATAAGTAGTCCGCCACCTTTGGGAATCCGCCATATTGGATTTAAAATGATGTCAATTAACTAATCATGCATTGTCATCCAAACTAAATATATATTATGCAAAATTTCAGCTGAATCGAAACCGTGGATCAAATATAACTTGTAAGATTTTTTTACGTACTTAGTTAACATAAATAGACATAGTAATACAACATACTTAGACACGAACTTACTTAGTTAACAACCACGCCTCAAAGCTACTTCAAAACACAATGATTATAACATTATCTTAAACGAAAACAATCATGTACAGCCTCTGGCGTTATAAATCTTGTTGGTATTGCACTTCATAGGTACATAAATACATACATATTTCATACATATGTATGAATATTAACAGTTATTGTGCCATAGGTTCTTGTCTTTGAGTACAGTTGTTAACGAAAGTGATTGATGGATGCATTTAGTTTGAAATGGTAATTTTGTGAATAGAAATCTTGGTAGATAAGTACATTTTTTGCTTGCAATTTTTTGTTGGAAATAATGAAATTGTCATTGTCTTTTCTTTATGACGATACAGTTGTTTTATGAGGCCCAAACCATTGCATAAAGAAATGTGCAATTTATTTATTGAACATTTTACACCTTACGTCATGCCCGTACCCCCGAAGGTTTAGGCATCTATAGCACACACATTTCGCCAGTTATGTTTAAGTCCCAAATAATAGGGGGCGAGCCTGTTGCCATCAACCGGGCACAAATCCAGACTCCGTGGCTGCTACTGGGAAATTCCCGATGAAAGCCCCAATTACACTTTGTCCGACCTAAGAAGCGAACCCAGGATCGCAAGCTCAGCAGTAGCGCTTTCGACCACTAGACCTACGTTACAATTAATTTCATTATTTTAAAACCTTTTCACTTTTAATAAAACTAGGTACGTTAAGCCATTGGTCCCGAATGTCATTTGGAGACCTTTGACAGTCGTCACAGGTAGTCAATGGCCCGAAAGTCTAACGACAATCAGTCTTAACAAGAGGTATCGTATTACCGTAGTACTTACTGGGTTGTGGAGGTCAGATTGGCAGTCGCTCTATTTAAAATACTGGTATTCAGCTGCATCCGGTTACACTGGAAACCGCAACATAGTTTGGAAAAGGCTAGGCGATGATGATGATGTTAACTATTCTTAAATTCCAAAAACTCTTCTTTAGAAGACATTAAAATGAACAATCCATGTAAAACCGACCCTATTTCTTAGCACGTAGGTCATAAAAAGGTCACAATACCCACATATTTTATCCTACGACTTACGAAATAAACAAAACAACTTGCGAAAGCGATACTCGGTACATGTCTACACTTGTGAGCCTGACAGTACACGACGGCATGATAAATGGTAGTTCAAGTATTACATTATCAAAATATTATCTTGTTTTTGATAGAAGGCATATACATGTTATGGTGTTTTGAAATAGTATGCAGTATGGCTCTTTCGGCTGTCATTCGACAAGGCATCATCATCAGTGGTCATTGTCATTTTGACAGAGCAGAATGAGGAAATCATTTTGCGATCATGAAAAAGGGCAGTCCACTAATATAGATATACTTAAATAACGCAAGAGCATATACTTCGCGTGCCCGGCTTAAACATTTTACCAAACGTGGCTACTGTTTCAGCAAGCTAATTTGTTTAAAACAACAACTTTTAACTCAAGGATTAAATTCTAGGCATTAACAAAACAAAAACGTTGTCTATTTTGTATAGTAACTTGTTTATATAGTAACTAAATTGTGCTTATGATGTCATAATAGGTGGTCGAAAAATGGCACACCATGTTTTCATACGGATAGTGATACTTGCGTTATCTAAGTATCTCTATGGCTGTCAGAAATAATATAGCATAACGCCGGGTATATCCATAGGTTTAGGCGGGTAATGTTTAAATCCCATGTAAAATGGAGCAAGTTGTTGAAGGCATAAAATCGGGTGCCACTTGATCAGTGGATAGATCACCACCACCGCCAATTACATACCTAGTTTCCCCCGTGTACCGGAAAGCACGTCAAGCCGTTGATCCCGACTGTCATTTGTAGATCTTTGACAGTTGTTACAGGTATTCAGTAGCCCGACAGTCTGACAACTAGTGTTAACATGGGGTATTATTATTACCAGGTACTTCCTGGGTTGTGGAGGTCAGATAGGTATTCGCTCCATATTCAATACTGGTATTCATTTGCATGTGGTTAGACTGGAAGCCGTTCATATACATAGTTGGAAAAAGTAAAATCTCTTTTAGAAACGCAGTATTTACCCGACGATGTTGAGGTAGGTTTCAATATGGGTTTCAATAATATTCAATATTCCAGAGGTAAATAAATGTAACTATACTTTAAGGTACTAGCTTTTGCCCGTGGCTTCGCTCGCGTTAATATAGAATTTGACAATCAATTCGGGTCGTACTCTGGTTGTTCAATCATGATTCGAAAGACACGTGGCGCCATCTATTATCATAAGAACGTTATTACTGTTTTTCTCGGGAACTGTACTTTTTTTCGGAATGATCCGTTTCTGTACACCTGACAACGTATATACAAAATTTTAGGGTGATAAGTTCAGTGGTTTAGCCGTGAAACGGTAACAAACAAACTTACATTCGCATTTATAATATTACTTAGGATAGGATTATTATCTAATAGATAATCATCAATGTATAAAATAAGACCCTACCGTATAAATACACTAGGTATGATAAATGATTGTACGTCAAAATATACCAACATGAGTTACATGATTTATGTGTTTATGTAAAGTGTAGGCCATGCATTCATCAGGTTTTAAGTTACCTAATAAGTATATATCAAATGCATTGTAATGGGTGTAAAAATACCCTTAACAACACCGAAAGGACTTATTCTCCCTATCATTGCGATCATAGATTAAATTAGGGGTCAATGCTTTTACAAATTCCTTTTTGTAATACAACAAAAAAGAACTTGCTTCTTTGCGTCCCTCAGCACAATGTTCTGAGTGCGTTACATTGAGTCCTACTGTAAAACGTGATTTTTCACCCCAAAAAAAGTCGAAGGTCAGGGGGTCTAAAATGGCCGCTTTAGCAAAATCATAATAATATGAATTACGGCCATTTTAGACCCCCAGTCTATTTCGCCAGTTATGTTTTAATCCCAAGAGGGTGATCCTATTGCCATCATCATTGCTCATGAGAGCAGCGGTGGTCCAGTGGTGGCGGCCCCGACTTATGAACAGTAAGTCGTGGTTTCGAACCCAGGCAGGCGCATTACTTTGGTAATTTATTTCATCACCACTGCTCTCAAAACGGTGAAGGAAAACATCGTGAGGAAACCGGCATGTCCTAGAACCAAAAATTCGAAGACATGTGACATCTACCAACCCGCACTGGCCCCGCATGGTGGATTATAGTCCATTCCCTCTCTAGAGAGGAGGCTGTGTGTCCCAGCAGTGGGAACATTATAGGCTGATTATGCTATGTTTATGCTATTGCCACCAACCGGCCAAAAGTCTAGATTCCTAAATCTTAATCAATATTTATATAACGACAGCCGTCATCTTTAAAATATTTGTGAAGAAGTTGCACAAAAATGAATGCGAATATTTCTTTTCTCTATGTTTTCGAAATTGGTCCGATAGATGTTGCGTAAACACAGAACACGCGCTCCGCTTAGTCGGGTAAATATTATAATCTGTTGACGTATTGTTTCGTCAAATGTTTGAATTTCATTGGTCCTGCGGTTTACGTTTTGCAATTAATTTTATTTAAAAGGTTTTAATAAAACTTCTGAAATCAATAGTTATACGGGGTGGAAGGGACACCGACGCGAAAACGGGAAAAACCGAGGGTAAAAGCCAGTTTTGTATTATTCATTTTTTAATATCTCTGACTGCCTCGTCGGTCGTGTGGTCGCAAGCGTAACTGCTGAGCATGAGGTCCTGGGTTCGATACCCGGGTAGGGCAAAGGGTTTATGGAGTTTTTCCATCAGGAATTTCTCAGTGCGACCACAGAGTCTGGATTTGTGCCCGGTTGATGGCAATAGGCTCGCCCTCTATTACATGGGACTTAAAACATAACTGGCGAAATTTGGGTGTACTTATTAGGTACACCTCTGCCTAACCCTTCGGGGATTACAGGCGTAATGTTTTGTTATGTTGTTTCCTAACATTTCTGTATGTAGCAGCAACTTTAACTATCTTCAAGCCCTTAAAATTACGAAAATCACCCTAAAAATAGAATAGAAATGTCTAAACATGAAAAGGGCAAAGTTACCCGACTGCAAAAGGTTAAAGTTGCGTTATGCTTTGACAGGTAGCTGACCTAACTTCTACAAACACGCAATGAGCTAACTTTGATATACGATTCCTATCTAGAAATATAAACTTCAATTTTAAATTGACAGCTGAAACTTTAAGCTAAAATGTCGGGCCTAGATTAAGTACCTACCAATCGATCAGCGATATATATCATCATCTGCCTAGCCTTTTCCTAACTATGTTGGGGTCGGCTTCCAGTCTAACTGGATGCAGCTGAATACCAGTATTTTACATGGAGCGACTGCCTATCTGACCTCCACAACCTAGTTAGTACTGTAAATACGATACTCCTTGGTAAGTCTGGTTGTCAGACTTTCAGGCCACTGACTACCTGTAACGAATGTCAAAGATCTACAAATGACAGTCGGGACCAACGGCTTAACGTGCTTTCCGAGGCACGGAGGTAACTCGGTATGTAATGTAATAACACATCCAAAATTAAGCCGTGGATGGGTGACCATCCATTACATACCGAGTTTCCTCTGTGCCTCTGATAACACGTTAAACCGTTGGTCCTGGTTGTCTAACTGGGTGTAAGACATGATTACGTTAACGTAACGTTTCCGGATATCGGCTTTTTTTTTCTCTGACGTCATTTCAAGGAAATAGCGCAGTTCGTCTGTGATCTAATTAAGTTTTTATCCTGTGCGAACCATTGTCCTATTGTTGAACAAGTCCTAACAGTTTTTCTTGGCGTTTTTCTCTTCGTAATTAACATCAATAACACGTATTTTACGCGAGGATGATATTCTACGTCTTGCGTGTTTGTTAAGAATCTTATGAAGCCACTAGATTTTATTTGATCATGTTTATGTTTTCTACACACTGCCAATTGTCAACAGAGTACGATCTTGTTCGCTTTGTCGCTTTGCCTATCGTATTTTAAATATCTGTGGAACCAACATTCTAAACAATGATTTAAGATTTATACACAATTAAAACGAGACGGGCAGACGACACAGTTGCCATCGGGGGAAAAACTTGGATGAGGCTGGCACAGGAACGTGGAGATTGGCAGAAGAAAAGAGAGGCCTATACTCAGCAGCAAAGGCAAACTTAATGCTTTGAGCATTTTCTACCAGTCTACCTTAGGGTGATGCAGAGACACAAAAACAGAAAAATATCCCGGGACTGACTGTCTAGGGTGCATCATACATTTATCACCTGTCATCATCATCTTCCTGCCCTTTTCCCATGTTATTGGCCTGTTGGTCTAGTGGTTAGTCACCCTGACTGCTAGGACGAAGGTCGTGAGTTCGATTCCCACACAGGACAAATCTTTGTGCGATGAGTACGATTATTTGTTCTGTATCTGGGTGTGTTATTTATCTATAATATGTATGTATTTAGCAATATATAAGTATGTTTATCAGTTGCCTGGTTGCCATAGTACAGGCTCTGCCTAGTTTGGGATCATATGGCGGTGTGTTGGTTATCCCAAGATATTATTACTTGGGGTCGGCGCAACACGTTTTTTTCTTCCATTCTCCTCTGTCAACCGTCACGCTATCATTTACTCCTTTTTCTTTCATATCATTCCTCACACAACCCATCCATCGTTTCCTTGGTCTCCCTCTCTCTGTCCATCCATCAACATTTATATTCATCACTCTTTTAGTCACATGCGATTTGTCCCTCCTCATCACATGCACATACCATGACAGTCGATTCACTTTCAACTTTTCCGTAACTGGCGCAACTTTCAAACTTCCTCTGATATACTAATTCCTTATTTTATTCATATATACATTTATCGCCTGTCGTGGTGACTATTTTATTACTAATTATTGTTATCAATGATCCTGACTTTTACATGAGAATAGCACAACACATTTAACATTTAACATTAATTACACACACACACACATTACATTACATCACATTACATTTATTTTTTTTTATTTGTTTTGCATTTAACTAATAAACTCAACTTACAAAGTAAAGATGTAATTTACGCAGTACTTATGTTAATAACAAGTCAGTTTGATAATTATAATTATATCAAATTGACTACTATTTAATGGGACTTGTTTACAAGTATATTGAATTACAGCTAGCTGCAAGTAATAAGTTACATGTTAAAATAAATAGGAATCGTTTAAATATTTACTTAAATGTTAATCATGGTATGTTTAAAATATTTGTGTATTTCCATTTGGAAATGGATGTTAATGGTAATAATAGGCTTGCCCTCTACAGGATGTAAACGGACCCATCACGAGGCCTTCAACCAAGCATTCTGTACATCAAACTAAGTAACTCTACGCTAAAAAGTCGTTTCCCAGCAATAACTTTATTGCTGGGAAACGACTTTTTTTTGGGGTTGGATTATCACTGTTTTCGGTAGGACACAATGTGACAAAAAACATTGTGCTGATGGAAGCATTGAATAGTACGGGGGCTCATGCAGCATAAATAAAATTAAAATAAAATAAAAAAACATGTGAAAAAATTGGAACTTTGAATACTTCCAATATCTCCTTAACGAAACTTTCCCAGATATGGTCCAGAACAGAAACAAATCGCAATGACGGGGAGAACAAGTGCCTTTCGGCTTCGTTAAGGGTACTTTTACACCCATTATTTAAATGTCTTTGATCCCCACAAACTTATTATCGCATTTATTAAGTACTAGTTTTTGCCTCGCGTTAGTTTAGAATTTGACAATCAATTTAGGTTGTAATAATATAATTCAATCATGATTCGAAAGACACGTGGCGCCATCTATAAGAACGTTTTTGTTGTTTTCTTCGGGAACAGTACTTTTTCGGAATTATAGGTAACTATGTCCATTTTACACCTGACTATATGCAAAATTTCAAGATGATCGGTTCAGTGATATAGGCGTGAAAAGGTAACAAACAAACTTACTTTTGCATTAAAATATTAGCATGGATTTGGAAGTATGAATGATAAGATGGTAGTACTTCTCCGGCCGATCTCTTACACAAAGAACTCAACTATACAATAGGCATCTTTTAAATACCAAACGCAATTACTTTGATTGAGACTTCTTGTAATCACCACCTACTAACAAACTCCTAAAGAAAGTCTCTTTGAAAAGAGCATCCAACAAAAGATTGAGGCATACCTAATGTCAATATGTCAAATGTCAGTGTCGCAAATAAATTGACAGTCGCTGAAGTTTAAGAGATAATCGTCTATAAAACTGACGGATATTAGGCTGTTTTCACATTGGCTACTAACGAGATTTAGATATTTGACAGTGGGACATACACTGACCTTCTTGGTGAGGTTCTTCAGAAAGGTCAGGTGCGTAGTGCTCGCAACTGGTGTGCGTGTATGACCAGATGTATGAACGTGGACGAGGCGCAAGGAGTGTGTAAGGATCGTAGCAGGTGACGTTCTGTGGTTTCTGCCTCTCCTCTTTTGAAAAAGGTGTGAGTTTATGTATGTTTGACCACCAGTCTTACCAAGGAGTATCGTATAGTGTTCACCAGTTTCTGAGTTGTGAAGATCAGATAGGCTTTATATAAGGTGTAAAAAAATTAACTGCAAGAACTTCGTCCACATACTCGACATCGAAAAACAAACACATTAGAAAAAAAAATTTTTTTTTTGAGCACTCAAAAAAAAAATTTTAATAAAACAATTTAGTATCATATTTTTTGTGCACTGTACGCAGGGCTGCGGGAGGGAATAGTAGCGGGCGGCGGGGGTACGACGCTCGCGCGCGGTATTGGAGCGAGCCGTTAGCGCAGCCCTGCGTACAGTGCACAAAAAATATGATACTAAATTGTTTTATTAATGTGAAAATATAGAAAGTGCTCAAAAAAAAAATTTTTTTTTGTAATGTGTTTGTTTTTCGATGTCGAGTATGTGGACGAAGTTCTTGCAGTTAATTTTTTTACACCTTATATATTAAAAAAGTATCCTATTTCCAGAATTTGGACTTAGGGACGTTCTTAGGGATCGTCATCAGTCAATCATCTATCCGTGTGCCAAATTTCATCCAAATCCATTCAGCTATTATGGCGTAAAAATGGAACAGACAGACTTCGCCTTTATCATAAACTAGCTGTTGTCAGCGACTTCGTTCGCGTGAAAATGTTGATGTGTAGGTGTGAAAAAAAAAGATAAGTAACCTATGTCCTTTCCCAGGATATAATCTATCTCCTTGCCAAATTTCATTACGATCCAATCAGCCGTTTAGTCGTGAAAAGGTAACAAACAAACAGACTTGCTTTCGCGTTTGTAATATTAATATGGATTAGCATAGATGGTGGATTTATTATAATACTATAACTGTAAACTCAGCTTTACTTTCGCAAAATAATTGACAAACTGTCAGTGACATATGAGAGACACACTTATTTACAAATGGCGGACCATATTAGGAACCAAGCCTTAACATTTAATTATCCAATGTAGTGTTTTGTCTCCGTCATACAGTCGTAACCGGTTACGATTTGCAGTAAAATTAGGATTCGACGTGTGTGATGCAATATTTAATTAAATGCAGTCTTTAGCTAGGAATATGCACGTGACGTCGTCTGCGTAGTTTCTGGAAAAAGAGATTTAAAAAACTTATACAGCGGACACTGGAAATATTTTCACACAAAAATTTTGATCCTGTATATTTTCGATTTTGACATACGACTGCTACATGACAAATTGACAAGTGGGCGTATGACAATAGACAGACAGATTTGTTACTAAGTAGTAACAAGTATTGAATTACGATTTTCATTGTCTTGTCCGTCTATGGCTCGTAGATATTTGAATGTCTTTGTTTCTCGATATTTACGTAGACTTTAAAAAGTAACAGGAATATTTTCGAAAGGGTAACAATCTTAACTAACATTATAAATGCAAAAGTAAACTTTGTTTGTTTGTTACCCTTTCAAACCTAAACCACTGAACCCGATCATCCTGAAATTTTACATGTACGTTGTCAGGTGTACAGAAACTAGGGCACTTTTCATCCCAAAAAAAGTACGGTTCCCGAGAAAAACAACAATAACGTTCTTATGATAATAGATGGCGCCACGTGTCTTTCGAATCATGATTGATAATTATAAAAGCAGAATACAACCCGAATTGATTGTTAAATTCTAAATTAACGCAAGGGAAGCCGCGGGAAAAAGCTAGTAAATAATAATACCGGCCTATTATTGTCCCATTGTTGAACAAAGGCGTCTTCGCATTCACAGTAGGCACGAGCATTGATCACAACGCTTGCTCAAGATGGGTTGGCGAATTTTCAGACTTATATCTATACTAATGTCATAAAGAGGTATTTGTTAGTAAGTATGTATGTAGGGGGTAATCTTCGGAACTCCTGTACCAATTCCGAAAATTCTTTCACTAACGCGAAGCTACATTATCCCTGAGTGTTATAGGCTACATTTAAAATGTTCTCGTGAGTGTATTTCCGTACATAGCGGGAGCAAAAGCCAGTTTTTTTTAAGCCCAGGTTTATTTAAACGAAAGAGCTAGATTTAAACTAAAAAAAGCGTCATTTCTTAGGATTTAAGCTATCTATAAAAGGTCAATCAAAATGTAGAAAGCCTTTGGTATGTAGATGGAGAACATTTTACATACAGAGTATAAACGGAGCCGTCAACCAAGCCTTCTGTACATCAAACTAAGTTAGTCTACGCCAAAAATATTGCTGGGAAACGACTTGTTTTGGGGTGAAAAATGACGTTTTACGGTAAGACTCAATGTAACGCACTCAAAACATAGTGCTGATGGATGCATTAAATAGCGGGGTTCATGGAGGCATTTAAAGTCAAGTTTTAACATTAAACTTGTATTTAAAAAAAAACTTGTGAAAAATTTTATAATTTTAACCCCCAATATCTCCGTAACTAGAAGGTTCCCAGGTATGGTCTAGAACAAAAAAATGATCGCAATGACGGGGAGAACAAGTGTCTTTCGACTTCATTAGGGGTAGTTTTACACCCATTAGAATCAATCGTAGCCCTATGGTTGCATGGTTGGGAGCGTATTCGGAGGAGCATTCGTAATATTCTTTATCAATAGTAATCGTGGTCATTCTTACATATGTCTTAGTCAGTTTTTTTCCATAACCACTTATCACAGGGCTATAACCTTCTGTCATTAAAGTATTAAATACCGTTAGCTAAAAATAAAATATTACACACTTGTTTTGCAAAAAAAAACGGTAAAGCGTGAGCTAGACTTAAACGTAAAGGTTCCGTACTGTAAAATAAAGTAAAACATGTTTTTTATTCTCGATTTCTTGTGTGGAATCTCCGGCTGGGTGAATAATGTCGTATTATTTAGGCATTTATTAAACAGATACTTGCTGCACTTTCAGTTTGCACCAAAGCGTGCAGCAATCCAGCTTATATAAAATTAACCAAATAACTTAATGCAATAATTAAACATAGCTTACTGCTATTCGTAAACATATCAAGATCCGACATAAGTTCTTAAACTGACGTGGTCAGTAACATTATCATTAACACTGTAAACCCATATAGATATTTACCATGTCTTCTATTTTTTGAGTTCCTGATATTTCGGTGCTGTTGCACCATGGTCACGGATAAACTGAAGTTATTGCGGGTGGGTGCAGATTTTATCCCTTTGAATTAATGAGTTTTTCAATAAATAGTCATTTGATGGGATTAAATGAACTTAAAGCGGTTGTATTGATGATTTTAATGACTACAATTATTTAAATACATACGTTTTATTTAACAAAATATGATTCATTCACGGCCGTGAATCATATTTTGTTTAACATAAAACCTGACACTGACCGGTAAATTGCAAAAAACGTAAGAAAATTTTAATATCACGGGCTATCCTGGCACTTCTAACTTAAAACTTTTCATGTCAGCTTTGTCTCGGACACACAGACGTTAGCTTTGTAACAGAGTTTCGTTGAACCTTTTTGGTTGCGGGACCCTAAAAACAAGAATTAATTTTGGCAATTCGCATATTATTGAAATCTAAATAATAAATTGCTCCTCGAATTTAGTTTTAATTGAAAGGTCAATGTTAATCCAGTGATAACAGTTTTAGTATTACCTAAATAACAAAAATTTAATGCCCCGCGGGTTTATCTATTTCAAAGACATACAATATTTAGCCCTAGTTGATCTACACTTCTCATCAAAAAAATCGAAACACCTCGCAGTTTATGATTTGATAAGGATTATCAGAAAAATGTGTATATTTAGGAATAAATGTAAAATGTCATTTAATAGTGAGTAGTATGAGGTTTTTAAATCCTAATGTTATTGTTCTAAATTCAAATTAAGTCTTCATAGGTTTCGTATTTTGTATAATGAGTAATTTTTACCCTGTATGGAATATGAAGGAAATGGGTAAAACAACACGCGTAAATGAAAAAAAAATGTAAGAAACGTTTATTTAATAACTTGTATTCCCTCCGCGAGCTCTTATTACTGCTTCCATACGGTTCTTCATCGATCGGATGAGAGTCACGATCACATGTTGTGGTATATTATCCCATTCCTCTTGGATTGCATTTTGCAGCTGGCTAAGTGTTTCTGGGGCTGGATCTCTTGCTCGAATTCGTCTCTTTAATTCATCCCATAGATGTTCAATGGGATTCATGTCCGGGCTTCTTGCTGGCCATACCATAATGGAGATACCGACTTCGGTAAGATAATCTCGTACGACGCCCGCGGTGTGAGCTCTAGCATTGTCGTGCATGAATATGAAGTCATTGCCAATAAAATGTGCATAGGGCATCACATGAGGTTCAAGACACTGTTCGATGTACCGATGAGAGTTTAGTGCAGGCAGCCGTGGCCCAGACACAAAGGCAAGTTCTGTCTTACCGTCGGCGCTGATTCCTCCCCAAACCGTCCACGAACCGCCACCATAGCTGACCTTTTCTTCAATGCAGCATTGTGCAAAGCGTTCTCCATCTCTTCTGTAGACCTTGTTCCTTCCGTCGTTACCATACAGCATAATTTTACACTCATCAGAAAACAGTACTTTGCTCCACTGAAGGTATGACCAAGTTAGGTGCTCGCGTGCAAAGTTAAGGCGCGCTCTTCGATGGTCTGCAGTTAATTTCGGCCCATTCGCTGGCTTATGCGGTGCCAATCCGCGTTCCTTCAACCTTCTTCTTATTGTAGAGTCACTTACAGCTACTCTTCGTACAACGCGAAGCTGCTGCTGCAGTTGAAAAGCGTTAAGGCGTCGATTTCGTAAAGAAGTTGTTACAATAAATCGATCATCTCGCTCAGAAGTGACCCGATTCCTGCCAGATCCTGAACGGCGCGTGAACGAACCAGTCTCCCGATAGCGTTTGCAGACTCTATGAACAGATGATAAGCTTAGATGCAATCTTGCAGCCACAACACGCTGACTAAGTCCAGAATCCAGCAATGCCACCACTTGGGCGGCTTCTGCGGGCGAAGTATCCATATGTTTTAGAAAAAAAAGTTTTTTCAGACGTCCCAAAGTCACAGTAAATGAAATAAGAAACAAAAAGTTTAAAGACAAGCGCTAATTTTTAGTTTTTAAACGAGAAACGTACTCCAACCCTAAATACACATTTGTCTCAAAACAGTGATTAATTTCATTTATAGGATAAACAAATGAAATTCTAATTTCGAATTTTGATTTTTTTCTTCTTACTGTAATGACCAAACTGCCAGCTACACAATAATGTTTTTTTTTTCATGGAATTAATTCTCTTTTGTAAAAAATTAGGACAAAAACAATAAAAACGAAAGTGTTTCGATTTTTTTGATGAGAAGTGTAGTTATTGCAAGCGTTAATACTGAGCAAACGATCTTTGGTTTGATTCTCAGGCCGGGCAAAGTGTAATAGGGTTATTCCATCGGTAATTTCTCAGTAGCAATCTGGTCTCCAATTGTGCCCGGTTGATGGCAATAGGCTTGCCCCCTATGACTTAAAAATCGCTGGTGATATGTACTATATAAACTCCCCCGCCTTATCCTTCCGTATAATAAAAACAAAGAAAAAAAGAAATAAAAAAGGAAGAAAAAAAAAAGTTTATTTTAAGACCGCGCTATCGCATTAGGTATGCACCTGGAATGATAATTGTAAGGGAGATTTTAATAAATAAATAAATAATAACAACGTAAAAAAAATCTAACGAATACCCTCTCTTCTGCCACAGAAACAATACTGCAATACCAGAACCGAAATCTGCTGCAGAATCGAAACCGCATCTCTCGCTGGCAGCAACCTCCAGGGTTCCCTCGGAGTCGGATCCGGCACCTTCCAAGGATCTTCCAGCAACAATGGACAAGGACTGTTCAGCCAAACTGGACAAGGCAGCCAGAGCAGTTTTGGACAAGGAAGTCAAACAGGATTCGGAAGTCAGACTTCAAGCAACTCAGGATTCAATGCTAACGCCAATGCGAACAGAGGAAGCTCAAGCACCGGTTTCGGAAACCAATTCGGATCCGGCTCAGCCTTCAACAGCAACAAATTCGGATCAACTGCCTCTGGCTTCGGATCCACCGTTGCTCCAACACCAAGCCGTTTTGGATCCAACGCTGGTGGATTCAACAATGAGGTCTTTAAGTCCACAAGCCAGTCCAACTTCGTAGAAACTGATTCGTTCTCAGCTGGTTCTCAGAACACTGGAGTTTTCCGCCCTGGTGTTGTTGGATCAGGTCTTAAACCTGGAATCCCATACCTTCCTCCAGTAGACACATCAACTAGCGGTTCTAACGTAGTTTCTACTGCTTACACCCCCACTTTTGTGACTACACCCCGTCCTATCTCAACCCCGCGTCCAGTCACTACTCCAAGACCGTACACGACACCTAGGCCAACATACCTACCCCCTGTGTCAACCAACGCTCCTGAGTACTTGCCCCCTATCGATGGCATCAACGGATCACCCAGTATCGATAATCCTCAATATGTTAGCGGGGGACTGATTCTGTCTCCGGTTCGGCCAGCGGATATTAGGCCACCACAGAACAGTAAGTTGTTTTTATTTTTATATTTAACTAATGGATTGTTCGGAGAGAGCAAAAGATTAAAAAAAAACAGGGAAACCATAGCGGAGGATTTTGTCCAGAAAAAAAAGAACTTAAAGTAATATCAAGATTATTTTATCCTCAATTTGAATTATTCAAGTTATGAGCTAAGAGTACAGTTCTTGTGCGAATTGTTAAGGAATATTGTAGTTTTGAAGGTGCCTCTAATTAGTTTTTATGAAAATTATGTCATCTTCGAAGGTGTCAATAAGCATAGTTCTAAAAACACGCTTAACTTCAACTTCTTTATCATTGACTGAAGGTCTATTGTTACAAAAATTACAATCCCTAATCTTTCCCCCAGACGACATCCCATCCGGCTGCGCCGCTGCTCTAAAGTGCACACCCATCGAGTTCTGTACCGCGGAGGGTGTCATCTCCAACACCACGGTTGCTCTCACCAGGGACCAGGAGGCTTATAGAGTGCCATTGACTGTAAGTGCTAATACTTTAAAAAACGATTTGCTTCCAGTAAAAAATATGATATGATCTCGCAAAACGTCTCTGAAATCGGTGAAGGGAAACGTCATGAAGAAACCGGCATGTCCTAGAATCAAAAATCGAAGCCGGATGACTTCGATCATTGGTCAAAATACCAACTGGGCCGTTGCGGTGGATTACAGCCCACTCCATTTGCTTCTCACCTACCACCTGCGTACCAGCGCTGGGAAGATATCATTTTAATTTCCTCAGTTTTTTCAACTTAGACATGGCGAAAATTAAGCATCATCTTTTTATGAGCTGATTGCTCTGTTCTAAACCTCATAAGCTTTGAAGAGGTCTATGATGGTATTAGCACACCCAAAAAATTCGTACGTTAAATAATGACAGCATCTCGCCAAAATGATGTTCAGCTCGGATCTAAACTGACTTACTCTGTTGAATCCCTAAAACGACAACCAATACTAACCACACCAAATCTACTCACAGGACTGCAAAGACCTAGAATCTGGCCGCATCGGCAAGTGCTGCCGTGACCCCTTCTACACCGACCCCTGGCCAACCAACCAACTCGGCAAATGGGTTCCTGGTGTCTTCGGAGGCAACGACGGTAAATACGTGTCAGACAGCAGGGGCAGTTCCAACAACCAGCCAGGAGTTAGCGTGAGGCCTCCGGTTACCGGATCGGTTTATTTGAATAACTTCAGGTGAGAATTTGATCATTTTTGTCTTGTTCAATGTTTTTTTTTTCGATGCAGCTTAGCTAGAAAAAATTCTAAATTTGGATTACAGGAAAACTTGCTTTTTTTTTTCTTTTTTTTCACACGACACAGCGTAGTTCAAGCTCAAGCTGATTCCAAGGCGATGGGTGCTCTGTGGTTTAGTTGAAGAACAATTTATTTGTTTCATTGTGTATTTTCATCTTATGGACTCGTAAAAGTGACTCTCAAGATCACCGGTAAAATCTAGAATTATTTGTCAAGAGCTTCTTTTTGAAAGCCAATTTTGTCAAATAAAAACTATCGCGCTCTGCTACACCCAAAATAATCAGCCACATCTTTTCAGAACAACCCTAACGCCACCAACTGGACCCAACCAAGTGACCCAAGGATTCCCCACACCCACCCCGCCAACCCCAGGCTCCTTCATCCAGAAGAACCAATACGGTCAGGGTTCTTATCAAACAGGAGGACAGGGTTCTTATCAGACGGGAGGTCAAGGTTCCTACGAGAAGGGAGGTCAAGGACAAGTGACGATTCAGGGTCAAGGGCAGTATGAGTTGGCTGGACAGGGTAATCAAGGTATGTGGAATTTTTATGAGGGGTTTTATCAGAACGGATTTTTGCAAGCCTGATTAATAAATTAATCAGGAAGTCTATTGATAATCTTCTGTTACCTGCTGTGATTAGCTCATTTAACAACCTTGTCACTGCAGTAACATAAACTGTCTCGTTGGGTCGCAAGTACGATGTGGTCCTGGGTTCGATTCCCAGGTCGGGTAAAGTGTTATTTGTTTTTCATCAAAAAATTCTTAGTAGCAGCCTGAAATCTGAATTTGTGCCCGGTTATTGACAATAGGCTCGCCCCCTCTTACATGGGACTTAAACATAACTGACGAAATGTGGGCGTACTATTAGGTACGCCCCTGCCTGGGTTAGGCAGGGGCCTACTTGAAGGTTCATTAATAGCAAAACTGACCAAAACTAAAGAAACTTCCATCCACCTTCCTGACGCACTTTCTCTTAATCTAAAAGACAGAATCTACAGGGCTATCTTTCCTCTCAGGTTCCGGCGGACAATTCTCCCAAGGCTCATACACGCAGACTTCCCAAGGATTCGGCCAGGGTCAGACCCAGGGTGGTGGACAGGCTGTGATCACGGGACAGGGATCATACGTTAAAGGAGGACAGGTGAGGATAGGGGTCATACTGTCTTGATTTTTGGAGATTTTTTGATACTGGCCCATCAGTCCTGATACATTCTGCAGACAAGATAAAGTTTACCTCTTTATATTAATACTAGCGGCTCGTCCCGGCTTTGCACGGGTACCTATGTTACTCAGGGTAAATGTAGCTTTCCAACGGTGAAAGAATTTTTGAAATCGGCACAGTAGTTTTTGAGTTCATTCGTTACAAACATACACACACAAAAATACAAATTTTTCCTCTGTATAATATTAGTGTAGATTTGTGCAGACCAATCAAATCCGTTTCTCTCCCAACAGGGTACCCAAGTAAACCAAGGTTCTGGTTTCGGCGTCACCACAGGAGGTGGCCAAATTATCCGCCAAGGATCAGGCTTCGGCACTGTCCAGGGTGGAGGCCAACTAGTCTCCCAAGGCTTTGGAACTGGCATTAAACAGGGAGGAGGTATTGCAGTGACTCAAGGTGGAGGACAAAGGGTGACCCAGGGTGGACAAGGATTCGGAGTAACTACTGGACAAGGACAGTACACTACCGGGGGCCAAGGCTTTGGCATTCAGACAGGAGGTGGATATGGAATTCAGACGGGAGGAGGTCAAACCGTTATCAGAGGTCAGGGTGAGAAGCTGGTCCAGGGAGGAGGTCAAGAAATTACCCAGGGTGTTGTGTCTGGTGTGAGGCAGGGATCTGGGTTCACCGTTTCCCAGAATGGAGGATTTGGTTATGAGAATGAGTTCGGAGAGTCTGTCCAGAGGGTCTACCTTCCAAGATACACTGGATCCGGCGAATGTGGAATACTGAACGTGAGTATTTTTGTTTTTTTTTTAATTGAGTAGTTTTTAGCATTGTGTACTGGTCGATATTTCATGACTGAATGGAACTATGGATGCAGAGATGCTGCACCGTCCCCAAATAAATTGGGGCATGGGTAGGGTGGTACTATTTTCAGTTAAGTCTATTAGGCAGGCGCTCCATGTGAAATACTGGTATTCAGCTGCATCCGGTTAGACTGGAAGTTGACCGCAACATACATAGTTGAGAAAAGGCTTGGCAGATGATGATGAATTTTCAGTAAGGTTTATTACGGCAAACTAGTTTAGTTACTTCGTTTTCTCGGTTAAGTTAAGTCTCTAAAACAGTCATGGTCTTCTAATTTTAGTTTAAACCTTCATCTAATTTGCGTAACTTCTAAAACTCAAGCTCATTAGGTATTCCTAATTACTGTTTAAACACATCGTAATTCACATTCAAACATTAGTGAGGTTATTTTAGGCGTCATAAAATTATTTATTATTGCTAGGCTTATTTTAACAAATTGGTATGATACCCAGTTACTAGTTGTGTAGGTCGGTCACAGTAGTGAAGGGTCAATTTTTGTAAGAGGTAAACTGGAGTACATATCTTTAATGTGATTATATTATTTGTCTATAGAATACTGACTGTGCCATTTTTCAAACGGAAACCGCTAGGAATCGAGTCGTATGGAACCTTCGCCGCTGGAGGTCAGATAGGCAGTCCCTCCATTTAACATAGCTGCTGAAACCGGCACGTCCTAATCTGAATTTGGAGACATTTGACATCCACCAACTTGTATTAAGCCTGCGTGGTTACAGTAATGACGGCACAGTTGGCGCATTGGCTGAGCGATTGACTGCTGCGTTGCGTGTCGCGGCTTCGATCCCCGCACGTAACAAATATTTGTATGGCCTACAGATAGTTGTTCCGGGTCTGGATGTTTGTGTATATGAGTTTAAATGTTTGTACGAACGTTTGTGTAACGATACAGGAGAAATTAATAGTGTGGGGCAATGTTAAAAGAAAAAAAGCCCTCTCCCTCTCAAAGAGAGGAAGGAGGTCTGAGTACCAGCAGCGAGAACAATACAGACTGATTATAAGAGACAAATTACAGTGTGATGTTAATTTAAGTGAATATTTCATGTTAAAGGTATAATTTATTCGTCAATTTATTCAAAGCCACTCCTAAAACTATATTATCAGAATCACAGACAACAATAATAATCATAATTATTATCTTTGATCAGAATTTAATCCTCAAATGACCATAGACACAGATATATGACTGATTACATGATTAGCATTTTGCAAAACGTCCAATAATTATTTATTTATTATTATATTATCATAACTAGCTTCTGAATTATTATTTATATGATAAATGGCTTTAAGTTTTTGTTTTCGTAATATAAAGAAAGCAATATTTTGTAAAAAATATTTTTGGTCTTTTCGGTGATATAAACTTGGCGAGAAGAGGAAGAGGAGGATAAAGGACGTGGCTAAATAATTATATTAGGTTAAGCTGCGCTTGCTAAGGTCCATTTTATACCGAGTTTCCTCCGTGCCTCGGAAAGCACGTCAAGCCGTTGGTCCCGGCTGCCATTTGTAGATCTGTGACAGTCGTTACGGGTAGTCAGTGACCCGAAAGTCTGACAGCCAGTCTTACCAAGGGGTAGTCAGTACTAACTGGGTTGTGGAGGTTAGATAGGCAGTCGCTCCATGTAAAATACTGGTATTCAGCTGCATCCAGTTAGACTGGAAGCCGACCCCAACATAGTTTTGAAAAGGCTAGGCATATGACCGTGATAAAAAAAAATTGAACATTTTTGGTAATGTTTCAACTATTATTGCCAATGGTTGAAAATAATCGTTATTCGTGAGAGCTACTTTAATTTAAATGGTCTTATTAATTTATAAATACCGCTTGATTTTAAACCCTACAAATACAAGGTTGGCTTACCCAACGAGATAACTATGTTGTAAAGACTGGTATCATCAAACGTTGACATTTAAAAATGGCTGTCTACTCTCCTCATACGATTGGGCAATCGAATTCTTGCAGCTAATTAAAGGTTTTAGTTTCGTGTGTAGTTTTATTGAAACGTCAATTTGTTATTGATAAACGAATCTATAGAGAAATGTAATTACAAGGGATCTAAAATGGCCGCTTTAGCAGAATCATGTTAGGATAATAATATGAATTACGTTTAAATTCGTAAAATGGTCACAAGGTGACAATTCATAATAGTAGGTACGTCTATGACCATTTTTAGAATTTGAACATAATTCATATTATTATCCTATTATGATTCTGCTAAAGCGGCCATTTTAAACCCCTAGAAGTACATGGATATTTTCGCGCGTGGCCATAATCGATACTGACGCCATATTGTTTTTCAATACAATTTCCACAGACATTTTTCGTGTAGTTTGAGGTTTTATTGAAACGTTAATGTAGGAAGCACCAGGGTAGCCGTCGAAATTGAAAATGTGACTTTCGGGCTGCCAAGTCATAGGTCTCCAGTTCGAACCCAAGGCCACGCACGTCTTCTTTTTCGATTTATGTGCGTATTGTATAATTATCACTAGCTTCGGTAAAGGAAAACGTCATGAGGAAATCAAACGAGCATGCCTTTTTTTCGGATGGGAAATCATCAAATGACTCCTCCCGCTCTGGGCGGAGCGGAACGGAGTGTCAGACTTTTACTGACTAAAAACCATCCATGTTCCTTCTTTTGCCCTTTATGTTCCAAGACCGCGGTATCTCTTTCGAACAGTCCCGCAGCCCTGGCAGGAAACCAGCATGCCTGAGAGATATTTCTTAGCCTCATGTAAAGACAAATCGGAGTCCATAGGCGGCATAAAAATTCTAACACCAGGTTACGGAATAACCACACGAAAGAAGAATTTATTCCCAGTTCCGACTACCTTTGAATCCAATGATTGAGGTTTCTAACGGAGCGAGCTGAATTCTAAAAGAGAATGCTCATGGAAGTATGGAATCCCGTACCATGCTGCATCAAAATCAAACCTTGTTTTTTATAGACTACACTGATCGTATTAACTCCTACAAAAATTATTTTTGAAAAAAAAACCCGCGTTTCAGAGTTATTTTATAAAATCGAAACTAACCTAAAAAGTAGGTCTATTTTTTCGACGCTACCAACGACGTATTTTAACACACATACATTACATTATTGCTCTAAAAACAGCGTAATACACTAATATTAGTAAGAATTACGAGTTAAAGTAACATCCACAGTATGCTTGACTGAAACTCGATTTTATTTTAGACCTTTACATTGCCAATAGTCAGTCAGTACAGTACAAATGTCAGATGCCACAGATAAGATAACTATAAACCATAGAGTATAGTAAGTGCTATAAACTAGTCGGGATTTAGGGATGTAATCGATAAATCAAAATCTTTAGGCTGAGAAAATCTATTTTGTTGCAAAATAGCAATAAACCAAACTAAATCGATTTGGTGTACTGATCTTACTTAATTGTAATTAATTTTAGAGTCCGCTCGACAGACAAGGGTTTGTTCAATTGAAACGGAACGTCATTTATATTCAGTTGAAACGGAACGTCATATAAAGGGAGTAAAACAATATTCGTACTTTTAAACTCGAAAAGTATATTTCCAGTTCAAAAATCAAATCCCCGACGCGTAATGCCGTAAAAAAATATAATACCTTTTACAAAAAACTCTCTGCCAAAATATCTGTTAAAACTTTTTACTCGACAGCATCAAACCTAAGATCCCACGCTCAGAAATCGCTTCTTCAACAGCTAAACCATTGCCACCAAAAAGTAATTATAATGAAAGACGGTTCTACATAGACATAAATAATTATATAATGATGGTTTTAAAATGACACCACAGGTCAGAATAACCTTTCGACCTCAAGTGGACCTTATCAATGGTAACTGGTTATATAATTCAAGGTAGTTTTGTATTTTATCAATAGTGATAAATTAACTAGAAAATATCAATACTTGAAGGTTAAATGTTCAAAACATTTGAAGATTGTTGATATTATTTATCAAAAATAATCTCAACAACCTGTATTTTTCTGTTGTGAGGCAAAGGTCTTCTCATACGTAAAAGACATGAACATTGATCATTACTAAGCATCATCAGCCTAGCCTTTTCCCAACTATGTTTGGGGTCGGCTTCCAGTCTAACCAGATGCAGATGAACACCAGTATTTACAAGTTACCCAGTTAGTACTGGGTAATACGATACCCCTTGGTAACACTGGTTGTCGAGACTTCCGGGCCACTGATTATCTGTAACGACTGTCAAAGATCTACAAATGACAGCCGGGACCAACGGCTTAACGTGCTTTCCGAGGCACGGAGGAAAATCGGTATGTAATGGGTGGTCACCCATCCACGGACCAACCTAGGTAAGCACGGCTTAACCTAAAGATCGACCCGAGCGGCTGTTCTTATTTAGCCACGAGCTCCTCAAATGATCATTACTAAGCGATATTGACTATTTTAGACGGTTGACTGTGGAGAATGGAAGAAAAAAATGTGATAACAGACCCCAAGTAACATGGAACAAGGGTTGGAAGATGATGATGTTGACGATTGACTCAATTCAAAGCATTTATTTCAATTTATAACATCTTTGGACAACCAACACACCGCCATCTGACCCCAAACTAGGCAGAGCCTGTACTATGGCAACCAGACAACTGATAAACATACTTATATATTTCTAAATACATACATATTATAGATAAATTACACACCCAGATACAGAACAAATAATCGTACTCATCGCACAAAGATTTGTCCTGTGTGGGAATCGAACCCACGACCTCCGTCCTAGCAGTCAGTGTCACTAACCACTAGACCAACAGGCCAGTCATTAGACCATTCAATTACATCAATTAGACCATTACACTGTAATGGTAATGGTTACAGGCACTTTTGAAAGTCAAAACTATTTTAGACTGTTAAAAAATTACAATATTTTCTATCATTGTGACTCAGAAAATACTATTACACAGGTTGAAAATTTTCAACCTCACCTGGAGGGAAAGTACTCAAAATACTGGTGATAACAAATGTTTGTTACTGAAAATAAACATTCCTATAAAGCATTGGTTCCCAACCTGTGGTACGCAGACCACCGGTGGTCCGCAGAGGTTTAAAATATGGTCCGCGAAAGGTTGCAAAATTTTATTAGTACTTTTTAACTTGCACAGATGATGCAAGCTCAACCTTATTAATTCAAAACCTATCAGAGGCGGGGTGCTAACATCTTAGAGATTGCTTCGGTCGCTCAAGTCTTGCAAGATCTTAATCATTTCTGAAAATCGTCAAACTTATTCCTATTTTTTGTACGAATGATTGCTAAAGTTTTCGAGCTGCATGTTTCACTATCTTAATTCTCAAGGTTTTCATCTCATTTTCTATTTTTTGCTTTGTGTGTGCTAAAGATTCATCCCCCGGATATAATCCAGTTGGTGTCCATGCTTATCTAGGACTCTATGATCGATGCTAACAATAAAGACATCAAAGTGGTCCCTGGTCCAAGAAAAGTTGGGAACCACTGCTTTATCGAAAGAAATCTGCATTCAAACATTTTCAAAAATTCTCTAACAAACATGATAAATTAAATGTAAGAAAAACCATGAAATCGAAATTACGAAGTGTTACGATAGGCCACACTTCAGTGATAAAAACAATATAAGATGGCCTCTTAATCTATTGAAACTTTGTACTATGTTAGGCCAACTTTACCTTGGTTAATTGTATCACTATTGTAGGTACCTACTATACGCACCATATCTTTTCTCTGCCACACAATTCTAAACCTTATTTTCTCTCTAACAGCCCCAAAAACCGTACGGCAACCGCAAGGACCTCGAGGTAGACTTTGCCGAGATTCCCTGGCAAGCGATGGTGCTGCTGCAGACCAACAAGAGCCTGCTGTGCGGAGGTGTCATCACCAGGCCTGAAGTAGTTATCACTTCTGCTAGTTGCGTTGAAGGGTGAGTATCTTTGGAAATATTTTAATAGAGACATGGATAGAAAAACGGCTGTCAAATGGGAAACAAAACGACAATGGTGTATTTAGATAATGATTTCATAATTTACGAGTTACTTAAACCCTAATAATTTAAAAGTAAATTAATCCAATAAATATGTACTTCGATAAAATCTCACTGCTTAATATTTTCTTAACTTTAGGGAGGAAAATTAGGAACTTTCCAGAGATCCTTCCTACAGACGAACTATATAGGGTGTAATAAGACCCTTAACGAAGCTGAAAGACACTTGGTCTCCCCGTCATTGCGATATTTTTTTTGTTCTAGACCATACCTGGGAACCTTCTAGTTACGGAGATATTGGGGGTCAAAGTTCCAACTTTTTCACAAGTTTTTTTTTAATACATCTTTTTAATGAATGATTTTTACGTTAAACTCCTCCACGACCCCCTTAATATTCAATCCATCCATCAGCACAAAGTTTTAAGTGCGTTGCATTGAGTTTACAAAAACGTGATATTTCACCCCAAAAAAAAGTCGTTTCCCAGCAATAATTTGTTAAAGTTACTTAGTTTGATGTACATAAAGCTTGGTTGTCGGCTTCGTGAAGGGTCCGTTTACACCCTTTATAGCGTAACGTAGTTTAAAAAGTCAAATAAATATTATTCTTCTACCCAAAATTTAACCCACCCCATTTCCCCCCGCAGCCTCCAAGCCCAGAACGTCCTTATCAAGGGAGGAGAATGGAAACTAGGAATCGACGAAGAACCCCTGCCCTTCCAGATCGTTCAAGTGAAGACTATTCTTCGCCATCCAGCCTACAAGGCTGGATCCTTCATCAACGACGTCGCCATCTTGATTCTGAGTGAGAACTTGAGGCTGGCGCAGAACATCTGGCCGATATGTCTCCCGTCTAAGACTGATACCCTGGATGGGTTCTACAATGGCGCTGGGGAGTGCATGGTTACTGGATGGGGCAAATCTGTGCTGCAAGGTAAGGATTTTTTTACTTTTATAATGTCACTTAATACTTTTCGTTTTGTCGCGTTTTGTAGGAAACATTCTGTCTTTAATATTTCGTCTACGTGGAAATTGGAAATTTAAACTAAAAACACATCCTATTCTATTCCACTTTAACTTCTCTTAAATAATACTAGCGACCCTCTGGCGCCACCTATCGGGTCTAAAACTACCCTATTTTTTAGGCTGGAGACCACCATACACACTCAAAACTTTATTAAAATCGTTATCGTTAGACGGTAGGTAAATAGCGTGTATGAGTGTGTGTGTGTGTGTGTGTGTCGCCTGTGTTATCTTCATTTATTTATTTTAAAACTAGCTGTTGCCCGCGAATTACTTTCGCGTGAATTTATTATAAAAAAATATTACAAGTTCCCTTTTTGTATCGAATTTTGTTACCAATTTCAAGGGTTTTTATTTTTCTTACACGGAACCCTAATTCTTTATCTAAAATACAAATTTTAGCTTTAGTTACTCCTAATGACATCAGCTATCTGCCAGTAAAAGTCCCGACGAAATCGGTTCAGCCGTTTCAGAGATTAGCTGGAACAAACAGACAGACAGTCAGACTAATACTGAAAAAAATGTGTTTTTGTTTATAAGTGCCGTATATATTTTCATATGCATTCAGTAAAAAGCTGTTATTTTGATATTACAAACAGACACTTAAATTTTATTTATTTGTATAGATATAGAGCACATTATTTAAGTGTGTGGTCAAAATCGTGACTACGTCATTAATAATTTCGTGTTTGATATATTTTTAAACATAACTAACACATAAAACGATGTCAAATATTAAACAAAATCGTGCTCAAAGCTAATCATAAAGTTGTAACACAAAACTAGTGACAATTGACCTCAGAAACACTTAGAACGCGAGTTCTCAAAACCCAGATTGTGTAAAGAAGACATATTGACAAAATTCCATATATCGATACGTAATAAGATGCAGACCAATGTAAATAGACACTTGAAAAACAACTAGTCCATAGAAATTTGTTTAAGACAACTCGTATGGCGAGACCAAGTTAAAATGGCCGTTAAATCTCACGAGCATACTTGATTTTGCTGTTGAATAATCGGTTTTTAGTCGATTTTCGATCTTGCTTATGGTAAAATAAAGAGGAAGGTAGTTTTTGGGCACGGTAATATGATTTCACATAATGATGACATCTTTTCAAGATGGTGACAATGAATTTAAAAATTGTGTAATCGTTGTCTATGACAGTTCTGGTCTATTATTAAGAAATTAAATCGGCTATTAATATACAAAGAATGGCTTTATTAACATAACATCACGCCTACCCCGAAGAGATGGGCAGAGGTGTAGCTATGGTACACCCACATTTCGCCAGTCTCATGTAACTGGGGGCGAGCCTATTGCCATCATCCGGGCACATATCCAGACTCTGTGCTGCCATTGAGAAATTCTTGATAGAAAAACTCAATAACATGGGTCGGCTTCCAGTCTAACCGGATGCTGATGAACACCAGTATTTACCAATAACCCAGTTAGTACTGGGTAATACGATACCCCTACCCTTACCCTTACCCTTGGTAAGACTGGTTGTCAGACTTTTAGGCAACTGACTACCTGTACCGACTGTCACAGATCTACAAATGACAGCCGAGAGCAACGGCTTAACGTGCTTTCCGAGGCACAGAGGAAACTCGGTATGTAATAGGTGGTCAGGGTCACCCATCCACGGACCAACCTTCACAACTTAGTTACTGGGAAAGACGATACGTTTTAGTAAGCCTGGTTGATAGATTTTTGAGTATTTGACTACCTGTAGCTACTTTCAAAGATCTACAAATATATGACTGAAGACCTGTTCCATTCGTCGTTCACAGTATTTATTTATTTATTTATTGCAAAATGTACACACCGTTACAAGCTTGGCTTAAAAACAAATGAATGCATAGGGCGCAGCAAAGTAACTTAAGACTAGAATATACTTACA
This sequence comes from Eurois occulta, assembly GCA_950022335.1. Lineage (NCBI taxonomy): Eukaryota > Metazoa > Arthropoda > Insecta > Lepidoptera > Noctuidae > Eurois > Eurois occulta. Next base: position 10,562,024 of record OX465505.1, read on the forward strand.
AAGAACAGTTTAAATTATATAAATATCATTATTTATAATATCAGTATTTTCGATCTTCAATATATTACTCGTCTTCTCAGCAGCCACCCCTTTCTAGCCATATCATCCTTCACACAGCTGCCATGGTTTCTTGCCAGTAGCTACCTAAAGACTGATTACATACCAGTATTGCCAATTGGAAAAACCCGTAAGAGACCACAAACAAAATACTTAACTTTTAACCCCTATTAAATAATTTAAAAAAAAATCGATACACGACGCGAAGATTATTTAATTTTGACCTATTACAAACTAGCATTTGGCCAGTTTTGGTATCAAACTAGGGCATTATTTGTTTTCTTAATAAGATTACGCTAAGTGACCTTAATAGCTATTGACCTTAGGTGACCTCAGAATGTAGGAAATTTCTTATTGGCAGATTTCTAGGTCTTTCTAGGTCTAGGTGTTAAATCTGAAAGCGGGTCGATCCTTAGGTTGTTGCTGTGGATAAGTGATCACCCATTACATACTGAGTTTCCTCCGTGCCTCGGAAAGCACGTTAAGCCGTTGGATCCGGCTGTCATTCATAGATATTTGACAGTCGTTACAGGTAGTCAGTGGCCCGAAAGTCTTACCAAAGGGTATTGTCTCTCCCACTAGATTGTGAAGGTCAGATAGGCAGTCGCTCCATGTAAAATACTGGTATTCAGCTGCATCCGGTTAGACTGGAATCCGACCCCAACATAGTTGGGAAACGGCTAGGCCTGATGATGACATGTCTGCTCATCCCAAAAGGGGCAGGTCGTGATATAACACAGTGACCCGAGGAGACCCGAAGTTTTACGAATAGGTCCGAAAGGAAAGTGCGAGGGAATTGAGGCCAATGCCGATAAGTAGCGACAGCAAAACAATCTTTATTTTTATAGATTTTGTATTTTTTGAGTGAAAAAAAATGTTTTGATATTGTTTTTATATATGAAAATGAGAAGTATCTTAATTAAGTAAATTGAGGATTTTTCCACGAACTTGCATTTCGTGTCAGGGTCAAAAACAAATGCGTTCGCAGAAGATTATTAAAATATACAAAAGAGGATATAATAATATTCATTTAGGTTTTTATTTTAATTGTTAGCGATTACATAAGAGTCAAATACAAAAAAAAGACCACCCATTTTAAGAATTAAAAAAAAAACAAGTTCATCATCATGAAACTATATAAGGCACTTATAACAAAACACATTTAATTTCATTAAGTTTGTTGATTATAGTTGTTTTTCAAAATTGTTCAATCCCGGGAACCCGGGATTACTTATTTATTCAGAAAATAATGTCCATATTATTCTTTCACGGGAAGAAGTTTAAGTATATAAGCGGCTGATTATCCGATAACTGCTCATAAGAGACATGAAAAAGATGGCACTTAATAAACCATAGACAAAGCTAAAAAACCTCATTAAAAATAACAAAACATGTAACATGGTTTTTAACATTTAAAAATACCAACCGGATATTTGGTGTTAATTATAAACTATGCATAGTAATTACTCATAATTTGTAATTAACACTATGATTCAGGTGTAAAATATAATTATAAGGTAGCTTGTGATTATTTATTACTTGTACTTATGAATAAAATATGAATTTATATGATTACTGCAATTTGGTAACGAGAATCTTCTTTAAAGTCATGGAAACTTTACAAGAAAATAAATCTTAAAAATAACTTTACGATTCAGAATGTGAGCAATTTTAAGAAGATAATGTAAATATTTTACCGGTATGATGAAAATGATAGGAAATTCATGATCTAATTCATCAAATTTTAAAAGGCATGTAAAGAAATGAGAAAAATAAAAGTAAATATCATTATTTATTTATTTAAACTTCATGTACAAGAGTGATACATCGGCGGACTTAATGCCACAAGGCATTCTCTACCAGTCATCCTTTGGGCCAAATAGGACAGCATTGTGGGAGAGTACAAAAAAAATATACCATTTAGTTAACATAAATTGATACACATAAATGGGTACATACCTACTAATACATGTATACAGATAAAATAAAGTACCTAATATATATTATAATACATACAAATAGTCCGAAATACGAGAAACCTTATAATAATAACTATGACTCTAGTAATGACTAGGTCGTAAGCAATTTAGTCCGACTTTAAATAGAACTTCCGAACTGCTCTTTTGAAAGCCATTTTGCTTTCAGCTTTTTAGCGTTTCATTATTATTTGAAAACCATAAGTTTAATCAAACTATAACTTCCCAAAGCTTATTTATTTATTAACTCATCATTACTATTATTACAAGATTTTCGTAATACAATAGGTGTGGCCATAATTACAGTTTTATTACATACTAGCTTTTGCCCACCGCTTCGCTCGCGTTAATTTAGAATTTGAAAATTAATTCGGGTTACACTCTGCTTGTAATAATAAAATTCAATCATGATTAGAAAGACACGTGGCGCCATCTATTATCATAAGAACGTTATTGTTGTTTTCCAAGGGAACAGTACTTTTTTTCGGGATGAAAGGTACCCTATGTCCGTTTCTGTACACCTGACAACGTATATGCAAAATTTCAGGATGATCGGTTCAGTGGTTTAGGCGTGAAAAGGTAACAAACAAACTTACTTTCGCATTTATAATATTATGTAGTAAGTATAGTATGGACGGATTCTGTACATCGCGGTTATTGTGAACTCACTCAGAGAACAAGTAAAAAGATCTATGCTGTCTGCTACGTCATTAAGTACAGTCAAGGTACGCGTTATGGAGCTTTTTATCAGTAGATTGTTCCTACTACTGGGCTACAGTCTAGAACAAAGGCATCCTCTCTGTGAGAGAGAGTAAACCCGTAGTCCATCAGAATACGTAGATGTCATAAAATCATCATTCTTCAGCTGCCCTTATCCCAATTTATTTAGGGGTTTCCGAAGCATATCTTCTTCTCCCATACTATTAGCCTCCTCATGTCTTACATGTACACCGGTTTCTTCACGATGCTGAGCATGAGGTCCTGGGTTCGATTCCCGGGCAAGTTGTTATTGAGTTTTTCCATCAAGAATTTCTCAGTAGCAGCCACGGAGACTGGATTTGTGCCCGGTTGATGGCATATGCTCGCCCCCTATTACATGGGACTTAAACATAACTTCACAATGGGGGTTTACTGTTAGGTACGCCTCTGGCTAACCCTTCGGGGATTATAGGCGCTATGTTATCTAAACCATTGCAAAATCAGGTTATTACATTCCCAATGCTGGGACAACGGCCTCCTCTCTACGAGACGTGGGCTATAATCCACCACGCGGGCCCAGTGTGGGTCCGTAGATGTCACATGTCTTGGAATTTTTGGTTCTAGGACATGCCGGTTACCTCACGATGTTTTCTTAATCAACAAAACAGCTATGTAAGAGTCAATTAAATAAATTTTAGCGAAAAATGACTTTCAGGGCAAGGTCCTGACCACAATGTGTGTTATTAAGTTGTAAAAATCAATAGAATTGGTCAAGATGACATTGATACATCGAACTGTTACTTAAGATGAATGTTTTATGATTCTAATATAATGTAGGAACATGTTGTATAGGTTTCATGTCATTCATTACTTAAGTTTGGTTACCAAATATCGCATCATCAGCCAAGCAAGCAAGTGATAAATTTTTATACAATACGCACATTAGTCCGAAAAATCGGAGGTGCATGTCTTGGAAATAATAATGATCTAAGTAGCCCAATATTTGTATTTGTGCCAATAGCATATGCATAAGCATAATCAGCCTTTAATATTCCCACTGCTGGGACACACGGCCTCCTCTCTAAAGAGGGAATGGGCTATAATCCACCACGCAGGCCCAGTGCGGGTTGGTAGATGTCACATGTCTTCGAATTTTTAGTTATAAGACATGCCGGTTTCCTCACGATGTTTTCCTTCTCCGTTTTTAGAGCAGTGGTAATGAAATAAATTACAAAAAGTATTGCGCCTGATTGGGTTCGAACCCACGACTTACTGTTCGTAAGTCGAAGCTGCCGCTGCTCGCCAATAGATACGCCTACTATTATGACATAAATATGGCAGACAAAATGTCAACAAAATCAAAAAAAAAAAACGACAAATAAAGGCGCGACTACAAGTATGCCAGTCAAACAAATTCACTTCATTTTTATATTTAACAAGGAAAAAATCACAAATCGTTAACATTAAAAACACGTGTTTTACCAAAACAAATATTCGAACAGCCTTGGGAGAACAAACAACGTTTTTTAGGGTCCCGTAGCCGAATGGCATGTAAACGGAACCCTTATAGATTCGTCATGTCTGTCTGTCCGTATGTCACAGATACTTTATTCCGAAACTATTAGGACTACACCGTTGAAACTTGGTTCTTAGGTGTAATCTGTGAACCGCTTTACGATTTTTATACAGAAATTAAAAAAATATGGGCAGCCCTCCCCATACATGGTAATGAAACTAAAAAAAAACATCAAACCTATACGTGCGGGGTGTCTATAGACAGATCTTTACTTTAATGACATTGAGGTTCCTAAAACCATTTTTTCTCAAAGTCAATGGTTTGAGAGATAGACACTTCCAAAGTGGTAAAATGTATGTGTGTGTGTTGCCCCCCTCTAGTTTTTAAAGTAAGAGCAGGAAAAAATGTAAGATTTTAGAAGGTAAAAAAAACTTTCAACGTAAATTGGTTTGAATTAGATTTGATGTTTAGTTTTTGAGATATGGGATTTTTTCATCAAACTACAGCAATAACTTGTGTTTTTCATTAAAATACTATGAAAAACAAATTTAGTTTTGCTATTGAATGTAATACAATACAACAAATGAATGAACTTTCAAAATATTTTTACTATATTGTTTGGTGCTACGGAACCCTGTGTGTGTGTCAGTACGACTCGCACTTGGCCGGTTATTTTTTCTTTCTTTAAATGTCGCGTTTAGGCACATACAGTGATTTATACATAATTATTTGAGCGTTGAATATTAATTATTTGACTTGCTAACCGCACTATTTCGGCGAACTGTTTGTGTAAATAAAATCAGCAGCCGGATTTTTAAATAATTATAGGTTTTTGACATTAGATTTTTTTTGCCGACCATTGTTTAATGTCTTGTGGTTGACTTATCAGTCAGTAATGTTCATCTATTTCAAAACACTTTTGAAAATATTCTTTTATTACTGACCTATGATGATAGGTCAGTAATAAATCATATCAGCCCTGAATCACCCTCTGCTGGGTATAGGTCTCCCCTTTCTTCTGCCATACTTCCCGGTTTTGTGCGTCCCTCATCCAAGTATTTCCCGCGACTTCACCGATATCGTCAACCCAACGAGCCCTAGGACGGCCCTGGTTTCTTTGGGCAAACCTTGGCCACCACTCGGTCAAAGCCTTGCTCCATCGGCCATCTCCGCGTCTAGCCAGATGAGCTGATTACTGACCTATGTTTCGACCTAATAATAAGTCATAAGAAAACATCGTGAGGAAACCGGCATGTCCTAGAACCAAAAATTCAAAGACATGTGACATCTACCAACCCGCACTGGGACGTGGTGGATTATAGCCCATTCCCTCTCTTAGAGAGGAGGCCGTGTGTCCCAGCAGTGGGAACATTCTAGGCTGATTCTGTTATGGTTATGTTTTACATAACATAGCGCCTGTAAACCCCGAAAGGTTAGGCAGAGGTGTACCTAATACCACACCCACATTTCGCCAGTTATGTTTAAGTATAATAGGGGGCGAGCCTATTGCTATCAATCGGGCACAAATTCAGACTCCGTGGCTGCTACTGAGAAATTCCTCATGAAAAACCAAATAACAACGTTTTCGACCCGGGATTCGAACCCAGAACCTTATGCTCAGCAGTCGCTTTTGCGACCACTATGCTTTAGTTAGTTACTGTTTTACTGCTTTTGCAAAATTACTACATCAGTACTAATTATAATTTTTCATTAGTAAAAGCTCCTCATAGAGTAGCTTTAACGATAAAATCGAACTCGTCTAAAAACCAGTGAAAAATTCCGTCACCAGCTATACAAATACATTTTATATTTGGACATAGCAACCGGATTTTATGCAATAGGTTGGTAACAAGAATGTAGTCAACACGCGACAAGACAAGACAATCCTCTTATATATTATTATTTTAAGTATTTCGTTGACAATCTAAATTGAGTCGGAATTTGGCGACGAGTTTGGCACCTTCTGTAGCGTCCATCAGCTCCTGTGATATGCAAACAATAGGTCAAGCAGAACTCAATATTACGTGTCCTATCGTTTGTGCAATAACACCACGTTCAGGTACTGATTATTGAAATCGTGGTTTATATCATATAGTTCTGTAGTCTATACCTTTTGTCTGCGGCTTCACCGGTCTAAAATCATCCCATGGGAGTACAATTAATTACAACCGGGATCAGAATTAATTTATTCAAATTAGGCTGAAATTCAACACTTTTTATTAAACGTCAATATTACTCGAGGTAGTACCTACCCCAAAACGCCTCTAACTCCTTCGCGAAAAGTATTCAATGGCCAATAGGCAATGACACACACACACAGCAATCCTCCCCTTATCCCAATTTATTTGGGGTCGGCGCAGCATGTCTTCTTCTTCCATACTTCTCTATTACTCGTCATCTCAGCAAGCACCGAAGTACATCATCATCTGCCTAGCCTTTTCCCAACTATGTTGGGGTCGGCTCCCAGTTTAACCGGTGCAGCTGAATACCAGTATTTAACATGGAGCGAGTGCCTATCTGACCTCCACAACCGTTAATACTGGGTAATACGATATCCTTGGTAAGACTGGTTGTCAGACTTTCGGGCCACTGACTGACCTGTAACGACTGTCAAAGATCTACAAATGACAGCCGGGACCAACGGTATAACGTGCTTTCCGAGGCACGGAGGAAACTCGATATGTAATGGGTGGTCACCCATCCACCGACGAACCTAGGCAAGCACGGCTTAACCTAAAGATCGACCCGAGCGGCTGTTCTTATTTAACCTTACCTGTTTATTAAAGCCTATGTTGGACATTGCCTCAGCCAAATCAAGGGATTTTACCTCGCCTACTTAAAATAATATGAGTCGTGCGAAAAGTACTTTATTTATTTTGATTAAATGAATGATCTCATCAGTCAAAGATGTGTGGCTGTGTGTTTTAAGCGCTGATGCTGTCTTTTAAGGGCAGTGTAAACTATGAAACATGGTTTCTTATTGGTGTTAGGTAGGTGACTATTGGCAGTATCCATACTAATATTATAAATGCGTACATAACGCCATACAAAATTCTGTTTGCTATGTTATTTTCTCCTTTATGGATTTCGGTAACTGCTGAGATGATGAGTAATAGAGAAGTATGGAAGAAGAAGACATGCTGCGCCGACCACTAATAAATTGGGATAAGGGGAGGAAAACGATATTTGGGTAGAGTTGCAGTTATTCAAAACTAGGCTTTGTAGCAGATTGATTGATGGTCGATCCTCGAGTGCTGGAAATCAAGACTTAACTCTTGGTTTCTGGTACTGGCTTAGCGACAGAAATATCATCTTTGGGCTATTCTTGAAACATCCTGAAATGTTATCCTCAGGCTTTAGGGATAACATTTCAGATGTCGAACCTGATCGTCCAAGGTCAAGTTCGTCAACAGTTTTGAACGTCTAAACAATATTCTTAGACTAATTATCTAATTATTATTGTGAGTAATTTTGATGCAAATGCGCATCCATCTTTCTTTGGACAAAAAATCTTTCTAGATTTTATTGAAGTTACTCAAGCTAAAATTGTTAAAGTTCATCGAAAAAACAGCTTTGGACATGCCATCTACCCATGACATGAATATCCTTAAAGAATTGTACAATACACAAACACAACAAGATCCTGCAACCAATGAGGTAATGCAATCATTCAAAGATTCTCTACGCTCCTATAAAAGGCAGAAAGCATGAAGCCACAAATCTGCATAAAAAAATACCAAACAAATAATTTTTATCCGTCCCGAAACTCACTTAAATCGACGACCTTAACTAATTCAAGTTATATGAAAAGATTCACCATCATATGCCTGCCTTTTCCCAACTATGTTGTGGTCGGCTTCCAATCTACCAATACCAGTATTTTACTTGGAGATACTGCTCATCTCACCTCAACAACACAGTTAGTACTGGGTAATACGATACCCCTTGGTAAGACTGGTTGTCAGACTTTCGGGCCACTGACTACGTGTAACGACTGTCAAAGATCTACAAATACAGCCGGGACCAACGGTTTAACGTGATTTCCGAGGCGTGGCGAAGTCTCCTTATGAAGTCATGAATTGGATTACTGAGTGGGCTCAGTATATTATAAACGGTCACCCATCCCCGAATAGCTTAACCTTGATTCGGCTTAACGTGCTTTACGAGGCATGGAGAAGTCTCCGTATGAAGTCATTGGATTGGATTTGTGGAGTAGTCTCAGTGTGATATAGACGGTCACCCATCCAACGAATAGCTTAGCTTAACCTTGATGATTCGATCAGTGCGCCAGTACTGAACCACAAGCCCCCCAAGATTAAACTTACATAAGATTACGATTCTTAATATTCAAGGTCAGCTCGATAGATATACAGAGGAATTTGCACACAAATATTAATTTTGAATAAATTACATTACAAATTCAGTGAGGTTATGTTCAAGACTTGATTTCCCTTATAGGAAATCAAGGTGTTTGGTTTAGATTCGTCAGCGAAGCACGTTTTTGTTGTTTTTTTTTTAAGATTTCCGGTTTTGGTTAATCTAGGTTTTTGAATGTCAATTTGATTGTTTGGTAGCTATTTATTTCGACAACCTAATAGAAACTAAATCTGCAAGCGGGACGCATGTGGCGCGTGACTAAAATAGGAACTGCAGTCGCCATCTTGATTTTACAATACTGTCAACGAAATTGAGCGCGAAAGGCAGTATTGTTGAGGTTATTTTTTATGAATTGTTTCATTCTTACATTCTAACGTTTTTTCTAGTCAAACACATTTGTATATTTCTGTAAATAACTTTATACATCTTTACAGATTATAAAACAAAGTCGCTCCCGCTGTCTGTTCGCTTAGATCTTTTAAACTAAGCAACGGATTTTGATGTAGTTGTCAGCAATAGATAGAGTGATTCAAGAGAAAAGTTTAAATGAATTACATCGCTAGTTAAAAATAAAATAAAGTAACCTTACAACAAGCAAAAACAGAGCATCAAACACCAATTTGTGTGGTATACAACAACTAAAAAACCCGATAACTGAAAAATCACGCTCTAATTAAATTCAGGGCTTACAAGGTAAAATCGACTCCTCCTATTGTTGAAATCGGTTAAAATGTAGCCTATGTTACCCCGTGCCATAATAACCAATCGCTTGAGACCATTACCATTGATTCATCAAAATATGATGGTTTAGGCGCTGCGGAGGAACATACGCAAATACAAACATACATACATATACTGCTTAAATCATAACCCTTCCTTTTGGCTTCGCCGTAGTCGGGTAAAAACAGTCCTCGTCGCTGTCAACTGGCAATGAGTCAAGAGACTGGCGGCATTGCCACGCTGTATGGCAATACTTATCCTTTGGCCAAGGCAAAAGCCAGCCCTTTCAAGTCATTATTTGAAACAGCATTTGTGCTTAAAACGAAGATTTGTCTTAGTTTGTCGGAGGTTTTCAAGAAAGTTGATAAATTGGATTTAATTACGGAAATCTGGATTTAATTATCAAAGCTTTAACAATCTTTGAGGACCTCGTGGCGCGTGCCCAGGTTGGTCTGTGGATGGGTGACCACTCATTACATACCGAGTTTCCTCCGTGCCTCGGAAAGCACGTTAAGCCGTTCGTCCCAGCTGTCATTTGTAGATCGTTACAGGTAGTCAGTGGCCCGAAAGTCTTACAACCAGTCTTACCAAGCGGTATCGTGTTACCCAGTATTAACTAGGTTGTGGAGGTCAGTTAGGCAGTAGCTCCATGTAAAATACTGGTATTCAGCTGCATCCGGTTAGACTGGAAGCCGACCCCAACATAGTTGGGAAAAGGCAGGCAGATGATGATGATGAGCTTTATCAATCTTTAGGATATCTATACTTTTACGTTGATCTCAACGTCGAATCTATTATTATCAATAATTAAGTTGATTATTAATTGAGCTGTCGTAATTAATAATAAGTTTAAGACCAAGGCTACCCCTAATCAATGAAAAACAGGAAAAAAATACTCAAAAATGAACCTTTTGTCTTGCATAAAAAAAAATCGTGATCATATTGTTTTATTAACATTTTTAATTAATATTCTAGAACCATTATGGACTCGAATGTCAACTATTATTTATTTATGTGGCATTCTTTTTATGCAAATAAAGATATTTAATTGTTTTTATAACAATTATAAAATTAATACAGCAGTAGTTTCGAGATCTGCATCGGTTTTTTCAAAGGAATTCGATGATTGTTGAAAAATTTGCATACTTTTAATTGTTTTCATGCAATTTGCATTGGAATGTTGAGCTTTTATTTGCAAATGACATTCGCTATTTTTCTTTTATTTTATTCTCCACCTGCATATTTTTTATACTTAGTAAAAATAAAACTTTTCACATCGTAAAATAATACGTAATCTACCTGATTAATAAAATCGCGATTTATTTATTTTTTAAGAGCGTTAATACGTGGCTTAAATATTAATAGTAATATACCCAGTAACCTTTCAACGAACTTGAATTCTTAAATTAAATGCGTGTTTTTTTTAATATTATTATTATCGTATCCTCAATGTGTATAATAAAACGATAATGGCCAAATAATCGTTTTACTTTCATCTCGTTCGAACTTGAACTCAAAACAATTTTTTTTCAACAATCCCTTTTATTATGTATAATTTTATACCTACATATAAATTAAAACAAATAACCATACATATTAAAAAATAAAAACAAAAAAAAACGCATTAAAAAAATATTTTTGCAATAAAATACAAAATGTTTCTGCTAACGCTACTCAAAGGAACCGGTTGATACTTTACGGGTGTTACCAAGTTATTTTGTAATATTTAATCAGCTCCATGCGTTACAAGTAAGATAAACAACACAGTTATATCATACATACATCATACAACATTAACGTGTTTATTTGAGACTAGCACTTTGCACGCGACTTCGTCCGTAATAATTGTGATAGCCTCTAATTTACATGATATAAATATAATTTATAGCCTACGTTTTTTCCTGATAATTTAGCTTTCTCTTGGTGAAAAATGGTTAAAATCAGTCCAGTTGTTTCGGAACTTATTCGGTACAAACAAACAAACAAACAAAACATTTCCTCTTTAAAATAATAATATAGAAAACATGTACAATTTAACAGACAATTTCAAGCTATTGCACAGTAAAAAGAGACATATTAGAAATGATAAAGATCTATACAAATAAATAAAATTGAAGTGTCTGTTTGTAATTTCAAAATAACAAGTTATTACTGAAAACATTATTTTTTAATTTTTGCCTGTCTATCTGTTTGTTCCGGCTAATCTCCGAAACGGCTAGACTGATTTTGACGGGACTTTACTGGCAGATAGCTGATGTTATAAGGATTAACTTAAGCTAATTTATTTTAGAAAAAGGATTAGGGCTTCGTGCAAAAAAAAACAAAAAGATCTTTGACAGTCGTTTCAAGGGGCATCGTATTACCCAGTACTAACTGGGTTGTGGGGTCAGATAGGCAGTCGCTCCCGTATCAAATACTAGTATTCAGCTGCATCCGGTTAGACTGGAAGCCAATCCCACCATAGTTGGGTAAAATCTAGGTAAATGCCAGAGCGTGGTCACGAGAAATCTAAACATAAATTGATGATTTTATTTACTTTATTAATGTTTTGACTTCACTTAAATACCTTTGAAGTTGTTCCGAATACTACGTCGCACAAAATGTTAATTTTAACATTTTCCATACTAATTCGCGCTTTTAAATAAGTTATGTCGTATTTGGTCCCGGTGTCGTATGACCATTATTTTGTTTATAAATTAACCAACTAGGAGAACATCGTGAGGAAACCTGGAGATTCAGAAAAGTGACAACCTTGTAATACCCCATCTGCCTTCAAAGCAAGAGTGAACAGGCATCTTCCGGGCACGCTCGTTTCATCAAAAACTTCATCCATCGCTTTCCACCAGGCGTGATCGAGGTCAAGAGCAGGCCCATTTTGTTATAATTTTTTTTATTAAAATAGCGATAACTATGATGACACAGGCTACAGACAATTAAATGTTAAATTCTTGATAAAAGCAAATAACTTTACAAATAATCATGCTTAGTTATGATATTCTATTAATAAACACAATTTAAATATTCATAAAAATATTTAGGCCATAAAGACATACCCCCTCTGACGTCTTTGCTGACATTAAAAAAAAAACAATAACCGCTTTCTAAATAAATTAGTAGTATTAGAAGTTGGACTTAGTTTATAGTTATCTGTGGAAATAAAAACTAGCGGAAAAAAAAACACCACTAGTGTGAAATACACTGCATTCTGAACCTAATAGTAAGAGGTGCCAAGATTAAAACATCGAACGTCAGAAATGTGAAACGCTTTGCACTGATTGTCTCTTGTTTCATTCACACTTCTCGACTTTGGCGCCATTTGCTTATACATAGCCAAAATTATGATTATTATGATTCTCAATTCTCCATTACCCTTTTAGACAGACATAACTACAATTTACGGTCAGTATCTTCAACGAGTCGTCGCTGATATAGGAACCGGACTTAAAAACATTGTAATTAGTCAATTTCAATGAAAATTGCAAACATTTGATGCATTTTAAATGCTGACTGTTTGTAATTTTATGCAGATAAATTCAATGACCAGCTTATTTCCTAAGATATATATAATTTGTTAAGAAAATTGGCGACATTTTGACAGTGACTTTTGGTGGTCGGAAAACGGCATTTTGTAATCTAGCTAGGAATTCTATTTTGTAATAGTTGTTGTGTAGAAATATTTGAGGAACTCGTGGCTAAATTAATAACAGCCGCTCGAGACGATTTTTAGGTTAAGCCGCGTGTGCCTAGGTTGGTCCATGGATGCCTGACCAGCCATTACATACCGCGTTTACCCCGTGCCTCGGAAAGCACATTAGTTCCGGCTGTCATTTGTAGATCTTTGACAGTCGTTTGTCTTGTGTCGTCTATCGCTCGTAAATGTCATGTCTTTGTTTTTTGGCTATGTCAAAAATATATCATGCTATTTGATTTTCCTACAGCGGAGCACCCTTTCTCATACATAGGAACAAGCATAATCATCAAGTTTCCCACAACTTCACAAGCAGTAGTCGATTTCACGCCAATATTTTATAACGTCCATCGCAAAAACTTTATGGGCTTAGAGATACCTACATATCAAATTATTTATGTAAATTAGATACCTGTAGTGGAAGCTTTTGTCAAATTTATTAACCTAATAGTAATAAATATCCTAATTATGATTTATAAGCATTTTAAAGATTATTTTCTTAAAATGTGACCAATTAAAAAAAAAAGTGAAGTGACATTTTTGACATACTTGAAAAAAGAATATGTCTCGAGGAAAGTTTTGAGTCTGAATGTGAATGTCTATAAGAGTAGAGAGAAGTATTACGATACCCCTTCATAAGACTGCTTGTCAGACTATCGGGCCACTGACTACTTGTAACGACTGTCAAAGATCAAATGACAGCCGGGACCAATGGCTTAACGTGCTTTCCGAGGCACGGAGGAAACTCGGTATGTAAGGGGTGGTGACCCAATCACGGACCAACGTAGGCAAGCGCGGCTTAACCTGAAGATCAGTCTGAGCAGCTCTTATTATTTAGCCACGAGCTCCTCAGTGTTGTCATTGATAACCAAAAATAAATTGTTAATTACTTAATTATTCACAATAAATCACTAATAATATAAAATATTGCAATCGCCTTGGGCTATTGACAAATTAATAAGAATTAAAAACAAAATAATATTAATTTTATGCAATGATGCGTCATTAAAATTCGTACATAATTATGATAATGTAAAATAATTAATTATGTTTTGATTTATTATTCATTTAAAATTATGTACCTTTTTGTTAAATGCAAAATGCGTTTTAACAGCATAATCAACTCCATTAAAATCAATGATATCTAATATGCAAGCCATAACAACCCAAAGAAGTACTCAGGCAGAGGGTTACCGTATACCCTAATGTTGCCAGTTATTTGAAAATCCCATGTGATGGGGGACGAGCTGATTATATTGTTAACCGAGCATACACTCCGCTTAGCCCTCGGGTATTATAGGCGAGGTGTTATGTTATAATTAAGCAAATTATAATTATTTTTAATTAACCCAACGCAATCAAGCACAGGTTAACGTACTTACACTAAAATACGCATTTTGAAAAATCTCACGTGTTATTTGGAAGGGATGAGGTGGTGAACTCAAATCACACGACATCTCAGCAAGTGGGCAGGGGGTTCTAAAAATCGACTGCTGTAATTAATGGACGCCCCCTTACATGTGGCAACTCTATTCATAAAACTTTTATAATCTGTGGTATTTCTTATCACATGCAATCTTTAAAAAAAAACCGACTTTTAACCTTGTCGTATCGAATGTTAACAAACCTGCGAAAATTGATTGGTTTCAAATGCCACATGCTTGCAAAAATATAATATGTTCTTTCGTAATTATATATCTGAATGATATTTATTGTACAACTGGCTTTTAGCCGCGACTTCCTCCGTATGGTATTCGCATTTCTGGTTTATAAACTACTAGCTTTCGCATTAATTTAGAATTTGACGATTAATTCGGGTAATAATATAATTTTAATCACGATTCTAAAGACACGTGGCGCCATCTATTATCATAAGAACGTTATTGTTGTTTTCCTCGTAAGCAGTACTTTTTTAGGGATGAATGGTTTCTACACACCTCACAACGTATATGCAAACTTTCAGGATGAACGGTTCAGTGGTTTAAAAGTGGCGTAAAAAGGTAACATACAAACTTACTTTCGCATTTAAAAATTAAAATAAGGAAGTAAAGATATTATATACACTATCGCCATCATCTGCTTAGTGTTTTCCGAATAACGTTGGGGTCGGCTTCCAGTCTAACCTGCAGAATACCAGTATTTTACACAGAGCGACTGCCTATCTGACCTCCACAACCCAGTTAGTACTGGGTATTACGATACTCCTTGTCTTGACTAGTTGTCAGACTTTCAGGTCACTGACTACCTGTAACGACTGTCAAAGATCTACAAATGACAGCCGGGACCAACGGGTTAACGAACTTTCCGAGGCATGGAGGAAACTCGGCATACATACGGGTAACATAGCTAGTCATAATGCCTAGCTTTTTACCAACTATATGATCGGCTTCCATTCTAACCGGATGCAGCTGAATACCAGTATTTCACATGGGGCCACTTTCAGACAAAAGTCATTTCATAAGGAAATAGATTTCATAATTTTATTGTGTTATTCCTATTATAATTTCTATAGATTCTATGTTAATTCGTTTCTAATTTATTTATCTAGAACATTTGGAGCCATTATGATAAATTGTTGTTTGTTAGGAATTTCTTAAACATTTGCCATAGTTTTCATTTTTAAGGTTATTGGAGTGGATTTGCGAAACTTATAATCGAATTTTGGTTGCGCATTGTTAATAAAACTTTTGGTTAATATAAGGGTCACTTAGGTTATTAGAAACAATGACGAAATTATTTAAGACTGTTTTTTGAAACACGATAGTTGCAAAGAATTTCTAAAAAATGTGTTTTGTGTTGTTTTTTTTAAAGCAATATTCCTTTGCTGCTCTGGGGGTCTAAAATGGCCGCTTTAGCAGAATCATAATAAGATAATAATATGAATTACGTTTAAATTCTTAAAATGGTCATAGGGACCGTCTCCACGAGCGACAGAATCGCAGCGATATTACGTATTTGTATGGGATAATATCGCCGCGATTCTCTCGCTCGTGGAGACGGCCTCTAAGAGAGTGTATAGAAATACGTGGTAACGACGATAATATCGTCGCCATTCTCTTGCTCGTGGAGACAGCCCCATAGACGTTACTACTATTATGAATTTTCACCTTGTGACCATTTTACGAATTTAAACGTAATTCATATTATTTTCTCTGTTGGGCATCATACCCCAACACAAGTGATAATTATATGATACGCTGATACGCACATTGGCAATTTTCGTGATAAAAACATGATTCGGACCTGAAACACTGAAACTTGAGTTAAGCATATTGAGGCGGCGCTTATTTCTTCACCAGTATGCGAAAAGACATCGTTACAGTAGTTGTCTAGCAAATAGACCTCTTTGTTACCAACTACACATACCTTTTTAAGCAAAGACATTCAAATATTGTGAGCGTTTTAAGCCATGACAATCATACACTTGTACCACAGAGTATCATATAATAATATAATTGATTTATACTGCCACTCAAAGACTACTAAACATATATGAAGACTGTCACTTACGGGATATCTTCCGTGGTTGTTCATAATTTGGAGCTCCCGATGTTTCGCGCCATGATCGCTGGTTGACTAAGCAGCAATAGCAGTATAGTATTACTTTAGTTTTCAACCATGAAGGCTTAAACAGTGTACTAAAAAAACTCTCTCTTCTTTCCAGCTCATCTCCTGGGCAGCATCATGCACAGCTTGAACGTGTCTCTCCTCAACCCTGGAGACTGCCAGGCCAAGATCTCGCAGGACTACCCTCATCTGCAGGAGTACTACGAACAGGACAGCTGCGTCTGCGGTCAGCCCACCAACCCCGCTAACAACATTTGCAAGGTAAGATACCTTATGATACCGTGGAGGTTGACATAAACAAAGAGAGGCTTACACAGGCTGTAGATGATGATGATACCCTAGAATTATATGTATTTTGATGTCGTTTTGGACCAGCGGTTAAGGCCTCGCGGTTTTGCGAGAGATTCCGCGTTTAAATCCCAGTCCTTTTCAATGGAGTGAAAGACGAGGACGGCTTCTTCTCTCGAAGAGTTAGGCCGTGATTTGAAACCCATTCAGGCATCTTGCCAGTTGCCAATTTTCTAAAAAAAAATCCCTTGGATGAGTTTCATAACATCCCCGGAGAGGTCTTAAGACCTCAAAGGATGCCAGTTATATTGGTTATTATTTGTATATGCAACTCAGACTATATTCTTGCCAACGAGTAAAACCTAGATGAGGCTGGGACTTAGCCACGAGAGTCCAATACTACCCAGCAGTGGGCAATGTCGAGTTACGGATGAAAATGATAATATACAACACGATGCTTCTTATATCAAAACTTTAACATTTCATTATATTTTCAGGTCGACATCGGCAGCGCTCTCGCTTGTACAACCGGCGACGGCCACTTCGTTCTCAGAGGAGTCTACTCATGGGACTCAGGTGAGCATCTTCTACTTATTTCTGTATGTAAGGAAAACGCCTTGACAATGGAGTATGAGGAAAACATGCAGAATTAGCGCCAAGGAGCTGTTCCCAAGGAGTTCTAACTCCTGGTCGTACTTTATTGCCGCCAAGCTGTGTTGTTCCGTCTTCCCTCGGAGATCGGCTTTCAATCTGGCCTGATGCAGTTGAATACCAGTATTTTATAGAACGACTGCATATATGACTTCCCCAACGGGCCTCAACAACTCAGTTATAGGCTCATACAATACCTCCTGGTAAGGCTTGAGAGCTTTACGAGGCACTGTGGGCTCTCAATATGTAATGAACCCATCCACGTCGATCCGTGGAGTAACTTTCAACTTTGCAAGCGTTGCTTAAATTTGTGCCACAAGCCCTAACTATATTCAACAAATTACTAATGTTACGAATTTCTTCCACAGGCTGCCAAACTGGAAACCAACTCACCTCATTCTACAAATTCGACCTGGAATGGTACGAATGGGCTATCGGTCTAATTGAGAGTGTCCGTTTCTCCCAGTACACAACTACCAAAGTTACCAAGGGCAAGATCATCAGCCAGGGCCAAGGAGTCAAGGGAACCTTCGGAAGCGGCATCAAGGGATCCTATGGAGTCGGAGTCAAGGGAACTACAGGAGGTGGAGTTAAGGGAGCCATTTCTGGATCAGGACTTGGAGTCATCAAAGGATTTGGCGTCCAAGGCCAGTCAGGACAGTACCAATTCGGTTCTGGATCCACAGGATCAACAGGAATTACAACAGGATCAGGTTCAGGACTCATTTCTGGATCAGGAACCGTTGGCATCAAAGGATTTGGCATTGAAGGACAAGGCCAGTCTGGAGAGTACAGCCAATTCGGCGTCGGCAAATTCGGAACTGGATCCGGGGAATTTAGCACAGAAATTAAGGGACCCGTCCAGAACACATTCAGCGCCACTTATTCCGAGAAGAAGTTCTTCCAGAGCGAGCCTAAATACGTTACTTACACGACGAAACCAGAAATTGTTACCTTTACAACTAAACCAGAATATTTCACTTACACAACTAAACCTAAATACGTGACATACACCACGAAACCAGAAATTATAACGTATACGACAAAACCTGAAATTGTGACTTATACCACTAAGCCAGAGATTATTACTTACACAACGAAGCCTAAAATTGTGACATACACAACGAAGCCCCAGATTATCAGATACGATTATCAAACTTCTGGAAGTCAGACTAACCAGCAGATTGTTGCCCCAGGTGTATCTTTTAACCCATCTTTCTCAGAAATAGTGGGATCCAAACACGCCCACGACAGCAACTGCAAATGTCTTGAAGGAAAGAAATAAACGACTTTTTTTTCAACAAAAAAAAAGATATAAATTGGTAACAAAAGTTATGGAGGATAAGTGCCATAAAATTTATAATTCGCAACTTTTTTTTTATAAATACATAATTATTTTTTTTACATTTTTCACAAATTGCAAAAAATATATAACTCCAGTTCCTATAAAGAAAAGTTACCATTTTCTGGTCAAAAAATTTGAGTTATTTTTTCGGAAACTGCGAGCGTAATAATAATTCTGATGTATTCTTTTTTTATTTATAAATATAGTAAAGATCTGTAAATAGGTAGGATATATTTAATTTTTTCACGAGAATCTAGTATTTTTTACGAAGATTTATGTATCGTTTATTTCTTATCCCAGACATTTTTTAATTTTTTTAAAAGGGATTTAAATTTTTTAAACTTTTAATTTGAAAACTGCCAATTTTTTAATCCTTAAAAGTATTAATTTGTTTATTCACCCCGCCCCTTGCTTTGTATTTTTTTTAATACATTGTATTTTATTACTAAGCATAGCACAATAAATATATGTAATATTTTCTTAAGAAATAAAAATTGTCAAGAATTAGAAATTTGACCATATTGGATATCCTTCTTTGCCAGGATGGTCGACTCTCTAATACAATTGGTATTTAGTCGTAAAAATCGAACTTCGCTGATTTTAATCTTAAAAAAAATGTACTCTGAAATGAATTTAAAAAAAAAACAATCATTTTTACAACTATATTTTTTTTAATTTAAAATTAAAATCAGAGAAACTACGTAAAATAAAATAAGTACTTTTTATACATTATATAAAAAAAATCACAATAAGTATTTAGTCAATATACGTATATTATGTATTGATATTAAATAAACCGTTTCTTTCTAATTATTGTCTACAAATTAAGATTAAAATAATTGAAATAAATGGAATTTACAAATAATACTTTACATGCATTTCGATTTATTTACCCTTTTATGAGCTCGTGGCCTAATAATGACAGCCGCACGGGCCGCTCTTCAAAGTCTTAGTCGCGCTTACCAAGGTCGGTCCGTGGATGGGTGACCAAGACCATCGATTTCATACCGAGTTTTTGCCGTGCCTTGAAAAAGCACGTCAAACCTCTAGTCCCGGCTGTCATTGGTAGATCTTTGACGGTCGTTACAGGTAGTCAGTGGCCCGTAAGTCTGACAACCAGTCTTACCAAGGGGTATCGTATTACCCAGGACTGGGTGGTGGAGGCCAGCTACGCAGTCGCTCCATGTGAATTGTATTCAGCCGCATCCGGTTAGACTGGAAGCCGACCCCAACATAGTTGGGAAAAGGCAGGTAGATGATGATATTTTTAGAGGAAGATCAAACTAACAAGAGATAGAGTGTCTGAAAGATAATTCTATGGCTATTTATCTGATGGCCACTGACGTGGCAAATAATACAAAAGTCTGCCTCGTTAGTCCAGTGGTCGCATGAGGTCCTGGATTCAATTCCCAAATCGGGCAGTATTATTGGAATTTTCCATCAATTATTTATCAGTGGCAGCCACGGAGTCTAGATTTATGCCCGAATGATGGCAAAAAAAACGATAATAGCAAAATGTGGGAATACTACCTATACTAATACCACTATTAGGTACGCCTCTGCCTAACTCTTCGGGAATTACAGGCGTGATGTTACGGAAAAAGAAGTTATTATGCTCTGCCAACCCAATACAATGTGGCTTGGCCGGAGAATGAATTATCTTTTCTCACTAGTTAGTTCCCCAATTCATTTGAAATGTCTAGCTTTGGGTCATTACAGAAAAAACAGAAAAATCCTCGCGCAAGCTCGAGCCTCCTCTGATCGCAATCCACGCCAAGAGCAGGAGGTAAAGGCCGGCAAATTCTTAAAATGGCCATAGACGTACCTACTATTATGAATTGTCACCTTGTGCTTGTGCCCATTTTACGAATTTAAAAGTAATTCATAATATTATCCTATTATGATTCTGCTAAAGCGGCCATTTTAGACCCCCAGAAACGCGCTTACCTGTACCAAATATTATCAAATTCAAAATTGCAACAAAATGAAAAAATATCCAGCCAGAAAAATAATTACCTATTAAATAGCTATCTACTTTCTGAACCTAATAAACTGCGTCCTCTAGCGGAAAGTAGCCATACTACTAAAAGATTTGCAGCGCCATCTAGTATTGAGTAGCAGTATCACTTCGATAGCAAATATTGTGTCAACAGATGGCGGTCTGCGAAATAAATTCAATAATCTTAGATATTTTGTTGCTGTTTTTTATTAGTTGACGCAAAATATTACAACAAAACTAAAGTACTTTAAAAAAATTAACGATTTAACTAGTTTCGTCACTACATTCTACGTGAAACCGATAACTTCTGTCTTAAATTCTCTCCCGTTTTCTCATTAATCAAACTGACTTTTCTATCAAAAACATCAACAAAAAAAATTACTGTTTAAACACAGCCTTTTCATCTACAAACAGTCGAATTCAGCCGTTATTTTTGCTAAAAAAAAACATGAAACAACATGCCTTTAACAAAGAAATTACATAGAAAATCACGCAATTTTCGATCTGATGAAAAAGATGTATTTTTTGAAGAGTCTTCGTCCGATAGCAGTGAGCATGAAACCATTTGCTACGGTACGGTGCCTCAAGAACATGCCAGACCAAGGCTGCTAAAGGCCCAGAAAAGTAGTTTCAGCCATACCAGTCATCTTTACTATAATATTGATGCACAAGACGCACTATCTAACACGTCTATAACTTCATCTATATCAAGGTATGTTAATCTATACATACAAATAAATCAAATTGAAGTGTGTCTGTTTGTAATATCAAAATATCAGCTTTTTACTGAATGCATAATTATGAAAGTGTATACGGTACTTATAACAAAAACACATTTTTTCAATTTTTGTCTGTCCGTCTTTCTGTCTATTTGCTCCGGCTAATCTCCGAAAGGGTTAGATCGATTTTGACGGGACTTTTACTGGCAGATAGCTGATGTTATAAGGTCTAATATAGGCTACTTGTATTTTAGAAAAATAATTAGGGTTCCGTGCAAAAAAAATTAAAACCCTTGAAATTGGTAATAAAATGCGATTGAAAAAGGGAAGTAAGTAACATTTTTAATAATAATTTTACGCGAACAAAAGTCGCGGGCAACAGCTAGTCTATACTAATATTATAAAGCTGAAGAGTTTGTTTAGTTGAACGCGCTAATCTCAGGAACTACTTACTGGTTCGAATTGAAAAAATCTTTTAATGTTGGATAGCCCATTTATCGAGAAAGGCTGTGGGCTAGGAGCATCAATCAAAAATGTTGCAAAAACAAAGAAAATAGTTTTTTTTACAATAATTTTACGCCATGGGAGACGCCAGAGGCGCAGCACCGCTCCCCTAGAGACTCAGGATTTTTAAAATTAATACGGATTTTTTTTTACAGATTTCGAGGTGATTTTGATACATTTAAATGCAAAGTCCGTGTTTTCGGCGAGTCGCTACAAATGTGTCGCTGCATAGCAGATGACTTTAGAAATAAATTCGATAAAATGGAGAAAAGATTGGAGCGTTTAGAAAAACGACAGAAGACATTCCGCGTATGTACCAAAAAATACTTACTATTTGGAGTGTAACACTGAAATTAGACGCTTGATTCGAGTGACCGTTAATTTTTCTTTATTTTCCGAACGAGGCCCTATGCTTCCTTTATTGTGCGAACCGCCAGTCTGAGGAATTCATTGCCGGCTTCTCTGTTTCTCGATCATTATAATCTAAATCTCTTCTTCGAGGAGCTCGTGGCTAAATAAGAGCAGCCGCTCGGGTCGATCTTTAGGTTAAGCCGTGCTTACCTAGGTTGGTCCGTGGATGGGTGACCACCCATTACATACCGAGTTTCTTCCGTGTTTCGGAAAGCACGTTAAGCCGTTGGTCCCGGCTGTCATTCGTAGATCAGTGACCCGAAAGTCTGACAACCAGTCTTACCAAGGGGTATCGTATTACCTAGCACTAACTGGGTTGTGGAGGTCAGGTAGGCAGCCGCTCCATGTAAAATACTGGTATTCAGCTGCATCCGGTTAGACTGGAAGCCGACCCCAACATAGTTGGGAAAAGGCTAGGCAGATGATGATGATAATCTAAACCTCTTCAAAGTTCGAGTGAATCGGTTTCTTCTAGGCAAGCGTGCTCCACACTAGGCCGCGTCATTGCTTCACATCAGGCGAGTTGCGGACAAACGCAAGAGCATTTAGCTTAAAAAAAATTACGTTCACTTTTGATTTATTTTTTTGTTCATACGTTTTACTTGAAGT
This sequence comes from Eurois occulta, assembly GCA_950022335.1. NCBI lineage: Eukaryota > Metazoa > Arthropoda > Insecta > Lepidoptera > Noctuidae > Eurois > Eurois occulta. The sequence goes on from OX465505.1 coordinate 10,585,150, forward strand.
GAAAGATGTCGGATGACAGACAAGAATGAACGGAAAGCGTCTGATTTTGGTTTTAAGGAACTAAAAATAAATGTTTGGGTCGGCCATTTTGATTAGATGAAATACCTGTGTATAAACAAGCCCAGACTTCTTTTTAGGGTTCCGTACCCAAAGGGTAAATCGGGACCCTATTACTAAGCCTCCGCTGTCTGTCTCCAGGCTGTATCTCATAAACCGTGATAGCTAGAAAGCTGAAATTTTCACAAATGATGTATTTACTATTGCAGCTATAACAACAAATACTAAAAATTAAAAAAAAATATATTAAGGGGGGTCCCCATACAATTAACGTGTTTTTTTCGTATTTTGTATAGATAATGATACGGAACCCTTCGTGCGCGAGCCCGACTCGGACTTGGCCGGTTTTTATATTTACATATTGTCTTGTGTTTCAAAGCTATTAAAACGTGTGTGAAAGAAAACGATCTTATTTATATAAAAACGTTGCCCCACACTAGGAATTTCTTCTGTATCGTGGGTGCGTTTACAAACATTTAAACTCACATACACAAACAGCCAGACTCGGAACAACTACCTGTAAGCCATAAAAAGGTCAGTGGGTCTTAGGGGCGGAGTTTTAGGAGTTGGAGTATACGCTTAGGGGCACTACGAGCAGCAAAGAAAACTTCGTCAATTTTCCTGAATTTTCTTTTTCGGAAATCTAAAAATTATTGCAGTTTCGGGTTAACCTTCACCATAGAAAATTAGAAACTATTTCGGTTCTCAGAAGTATGGCCCCACGGCGCACCGCTTGCGTATTATAAAAAATAAAATAAAATAGTCTTTAATTCGTATATGCAACATCCATATGGGTTACTTACTAAAAAAACAAAAAGAGATAAACTTATACTTTTTTTTTTTTTTTGGTGGGTGGGAAATCATCAAATGACCCCCCCCCCCGCTCTGGGCGGAGCGGAAGGGAGTGTCAGACTCTCTGACTAAAAACCACCCATGTTCCTTCATTGGCCCTTTATGTTCCAGGGCCGCGGTATCTCTTTCGAACAGTCCCGCAGCCCTACGTTAGTAAACTTATGTACCTATTATCTATTTGAAACAAGGCTGTTGTTCTAAATGCATCTTTGAACAACATCACTTAACAAAGGAGAATCATACCTCCCCGCTATGGTCTTCAGGATGGAGTTGGAGCTGTCCCGCACTCTGCAGAGCAAAGAGGCAGATTTCTGTCTGACGATGGCTTGGAAGCCATCGACGTGAGCATGTGCAAGCATACCTGATGGACTGCAGAAACGGGGCAGCCCCATCAACATCCTGAACCCGTTATTATATTGGACCCGTATTATGAGCCTCCGAATTTTATTTTATTTTCTATAAAACGGCCTATAGGTATTCCAAAATCTCTCTCGGATGAAAATCTTTCTGATGTAATTAAAATGGCCAAAACCCGATACTGCAATAAAAATCTGGAAATTTCCTACAAAAAAAAAATCCCTAGCCTAAAGTCCAACCGTCTAAAATGTCTTCAAGATTATAATTAAGTCTTATTATATTATGTTTAAATTAAGCAGCTACTGTCCTAATGACAACCTTAAACCTATTGTAAATAAAAATGAATGAAGTGTTTTCGCTAGAAAAGCCATTACGTATTATTTTCTTAAAAAGATAACATTAAGTTAATATTCAAGTAGTTTTCATAATGATCAGATAAAATTGACTGCCTCGTTGGTCTAGTGGTCACAAGCACGGCTGCTCAGCATGAGGTCGTGGGTTCGATTCCCGAGTCGGGCAAAGTGTTAATGGATTTTTCCATCAAGAATTTCTCAGTAGCAGCCACGTAGTTTGGATTTGCGCCTGGTTGACGGCAATAAGCCCCCTTTTACATGGAACTTAAACATAACTGGCGAAATGTGGATGTACTATTAGGTACACCTCTGCCTAACCCTTCGGGGATTACAGGTGTGATGTTATGTTATGTAGATAAAATATTTTAAAATTGATATTTTACTTCAAACATATATTATGTACTAATAGGTACACGTTTGGGGAGTACATTGACTTATGTATAGTATAGTAGATATCGCCGCTTATCAATATGTATCTCAATTATTTACAACTTTATGTATGTGTACTTTACTCACTCAAGATATCTACGTAAAAAACTTGCCAACCTTTTTTGTTAACTTTTGACATTTAAGGCCGAATAAAACAATACCTTTGCAAAAAGAAAATACATTTTGAACATCAAAAGAATTGCCACGTGAAAAGTTTTACCCCGATTTCAACGAAAAAACAATAGGTACCCTTGCAAAAAGAAAATACATTTTGAACATCAAAAGACGAAAACAAAAACAACGAAACGAAAATTCATAAAGTTTGTCACGTGGCAGTCAGTTGTGTATGTTTCTGACGAAAAACAATAACTTTGTTAACGTCCATAAGTCACATGTTGTAAAAAATAATCCAATATTTGTGTTTGTAATAAAAGCGTAATTTTAGAATCTTATCTGTCAGTACTACTTAGTGTAGTCGTAAATTGTATCAAGTTAAGAAATATTATCAGTTTTTAAAATATAGTTTTGTCTCTTCAGTTAGCTCGCAAATGACAATTTAATCGTTTTATGCTATTAAGCAAGAAGTTTTCAACTTGGTCTAGGAAAATCACAACAAATTTAGGTACACTATCAATATCTTTGAAGGCTGAGTAATGTTCTTTACTGATATATTAACAATCTATATTAGTGAGTTCCCGTCGGTAAACATTACGAACTAAAACCTTTCCTATATTGAATTTGCATCCCGTAGTGACAAATTTAAAAATATCTTCGTTTGCCCTCAATCTACAGGTACATCTATACAAATAAATAAAATTAAAATAGCTTTTTCTAATTTCAAAACTGAAAGCGGTACTTTATTACAAAAAAAAAATACATTATTTTAAATTTTTATTTTGTTTGTTCCGGCTAATCTCCGAAACGGCTGAACCAATTTTGACGGGACTTTTAGTGGCAGATAGCTGATGCTATAAGGAGTAACTTAGATTTTTTTAAATTTAATTGACATAAGTACTATTTCTGTGACGTAAGAATTAAAATGGCGGCTGTCGTGCCGTGTCTCTTTTTAAACACAATGTGTCAAAGTCAAACAATAGAGACATCTATTACCTTTCATTGTTGCAAATAAATTAGTTTACTTCTGAGCTGTTTACAAAGCGTTGTTTTTACGTCATAAAAAGTAACAATGAGAGAAAAATCGCTTTTTCATTGCCAAACAAACCGATTTGCGACGTTCCACGTAAAGTAAGAATGTACAAACATGATATAGACTGATAAACACATTTTCCTCCTTATTCGGGTAAAAAGGGTCTAATATGGACTATAGAGAGGGTGCTTATAAGGAGTTTGATCCGATCCAGCGTATCTTGCTGGCTGGGGAGGCAGCGAACTGCCTCCCCAGCCAGCAAGATACGCCCTAAGCCGAGGCTCGAAACCCACAGTAGTTTCGGAGTAAATTGGCTGTCACAGACGGACAGACAGACACTCGAGTGATATAAGGGTACCGTTTTTCCTTTTGAGGTACGGAACCCTAAAAAGGGATACATTTCTATGGAGAATTGCAGCTCGTGTTCCCTCTTGAGTCGCGAATTAATAGGCTTCTTTTGGGTTCGCTCGTTCCATCGTCGACCTCATCTCTGTCCTCAGGACTAGATTGAGGTCGAGAGTAGGCCCATTTATTAAAAAATGAACTAACTGATTCGGCTTGTATTGGATTTTTATACCGAGTTATGCAAGTGCTATTTAATTACACACAATTCTCCTCCTGGACTCGGAAACCAAGTTCAACCGTTGACCCTGGCTGTCATTATGACTTCTTAGACATTCAGTTCCGGGTGAGAAACGCCCGGTAGTCTGGCAAATGGTGTAGCATTAGAATATGGGCATTGCTTATAGTATCAGAGGGCAGCTTCTCCATGTAAAATACTGGTATTCAGCTGCATCCGGTAGAACTGTACGCGGATCACGACCTCAACAGTTGGGAAAAGGCTATGGGTCTAATACAAATACAAATTCAAATACTTTATTTCGAACAACCAAGTCCATATATGGGTTAGAAATGCTTAATAACTATGTTATTAGTAATAATTTCATAGCCGTCATAGATACAGTTAAAAATAATTACAATTGTTTACATAAATGTCTACACTTATTTATTCTAATGATTCCTTTTAATTCAATTCAATATATTATATTTTATTTTAATTAAATTTAATCTACTTTAATCTAATTTAATGTAATCTAATTTAATCTAATTTAATTTAATTTAATCTAATGTCATTCAATACAATTTGATTCAATCTAATTCAATTTAACTCAATTTAATTTAATTTAATCAAATTCAATTCAGCTCAATCTAATCCAATTCAATCCAATTTAATACGTACGTACCTACTTTATTGAAACTTAACAATATAGTGCAACGCTCATACTGTTTCTTGAAAACCATACTAAGCACTCGTGGCTTGATAATAAACTGACTCTGAACGCACTGGTACTCCTTTTTCTCCACATCGTGTTAATGGCTCGGACTGGTCTGGTCGCAAGGGTGACTGCTGAGTATGAGGTCCTGGGTTCGATTCCCAGGTCGGACAAAGTGTTATCAGGTTTTTTTTCATCAGGAATTTCTCAGTAGCAACAACGAAGTCTGAATTTGTGCGCGGTTGATGGTAATAGGAAATAAAGGTAACATAAAGGTAAATAGTAACTGAAAAAACGAAAAAAAATCTGGAGAAAAATTCCGGTAGAATATGATTCAAAATAAAGAGCTGAATGAACCCTGTCAGTTTGCGGAGGGCTGCCCGTTACACCCTGTATGATGTACGTACTATTGTTATCTGAATGCATACATCTCTCGAATTATATTACCTACCCCCGATACAGCCTCCAGGCACAGACAGCGGGGGCGGAAATCAATACTCGGCCATTTGCGTTAAACCTCGTTGATGGGTAAATCGGAGTGCAGACTAATTGACTTTACAGCCCTCTTGGAAACATATTATAACATCACGCCTCTATCCGCCGAAGTGCTAGGCAGGGGTGTAAAGACACGAGCCCTAATATACACTGAGGAATTTTTAAAAATGATTTTGTCTCACTATGCGATGGAGCGTAGCGTATTAAGAATTAAGGTCAGCGACAGAATTCACAATACCACAATACGCTCCAAAACTGGAATCACTGATGTGGGGAACAAGACTGCTGGGTTGAACTATGATTGGGCGGGTCATGTCTATAGGATGCATCAGGACCGATGGGCCCGAGTCGTCACCCAGTGGGTGCCAGAAGACGGGCGTCGTCGCCGAGGGAGGCCTAGGAAACGCTGGCGTGACGACCTAGAGGCGTTTATGAGTGATTGGTCAGAGAAAACCGCACGGAGAGAAGAGTGGAAGACTATAGAGGAGGCCTTTGCCCAGCAGTGGGACAATAGAGGCTAAGTAAAAAAGAACATAGTATCTGGGAAGGTATAGTGGAAATGGATCTTAAATAGAATTTGCAATCATAACCGTAGTCGTACGCGATAAAATCGCTTCTGAATTTTACTAAGTGTATCAACATCATCCATAGCCTGAATTCACCCACTGCTGAGTATAGGCCTCTCTTTTCTTCTGCCAATCTCCACGTTCCTGTGACAGCCTCATCCAGGTTTTTTCCCCGATGGCAACTATGTCGTCTGCCCACCTCGCCGCCGGACGACCCACATTTCTTTTCCCCGTTCTTGGACGCCATTCGGTGACAGCCTTAGTCCACGTCTGCCATCACTGCGCGCGCCTTGCTAGGTGTCCTGCCCAACTCCACTTGAGTTCCGGAATGCGATTTCCAATATCGAAAACCTTTGTACGCCTTCGGATTTCGACGTTAGTGTACTGTATATTAAAAGTGTATACTCTGTTTTAATAAGTGCTAGTGCTCCTGTCAAGGTCTCGAGTTCGAACCCAAGACACGCACCTCTGATTATTCGGAGTCATGTGCGTATTGTATAATTATCACTTGCTTCGGTGAAGGAAAACATCATGAGAAAACCAACTTGCTTGAGAGATAGTTGTCAACGGCATGTAAAGCCAAGTCCAGAGGCCCATGGACGGCATAAAAACTCTGACGCCAGGTTAGGCACTAACCACAAGATAAAGAAGAAGACTGCTCATTTATACCTTTCGTACACCAGTTTTTCGCCAGTTTTGTCTAATTCACGTGTAATATAGAACTAAATCATCATCTGGATGGAGTGGAGTGAGTGGGAGAGACTTCATGGAGTTTCTTGCCGGTTCTTCTCCATAGGAAACGACCAACCCGAACCGTGCACCTTTTTGCCCACGTTTCATAAGTGCCCATGTAGGCCTATGTGAAATAAAAATATTTTGATTTTGATTTTGATCTACTCGTACCTAGCTTTTTCCCAACTAATATATGTTGGGGATGAGTTCCAGTTTAACTGGATGCAGCTGAATACCAGTACTTTACATGTGGCGTCTTCCTATCTAACCTCCACAACCCAGTTAGTGCTGGGTAATACGAAACCCTCGGTAAGACTGATTGTCAGACTTTCGGGCTACTGCCTACCTGTAACGACTGTCAAAGATCTACAAAAGACATTCGGGATAAACAACGTAGGGAACTCGCTATGAAATGTATGTTCACCCATCCACGGATCGACCTTGGCAACCATAGAAGCTTGAAGATCAATCCGTGTGGCTGCTATTATTTAGCCACAAGCCCCCGACGAGAAGACCAACAAGGCAGTCTTATACGTGCTGTCGCGTTGTAGAATAAACAAATTACTATATATTGTTGACAGTCACGTTTCTCCCACAATATGAGTTAAAATGTATTCTAATTCTAACAATTTTTTAACACATTTAACAGTCTTTTACTACACACATCATGAACCTAATAAGCGATTGACGAAATCTACATTTTATTGAATTTTCAACGCTAGGTTCAGTACTGAGAGTTCATTCATTCACACCCGTTTCTGATGGGTGTAAATAGACATATATCTTTTAATAAACTATTATAAACAATCTATTGACGATCCCATGCATTTATATTTACGAAGTTGCCAGGTTTGTGAGGTCGAGGTCCAATCTTGAACTACATATTTAAACGGAAAGATAATACAAATAAAAGGAAACCTACACATTTCGATTTTGAAATGCCCGTTCCAAAGCTAGAACTTTTTCGGCGGAGGTGCGTTTATATGGCTCCCCTAATTTACAATGCTTTGCCTATAACAACTACCCTTCAATAAGTTTTGTGTTGCGTTGCGGAAGTGGTTGTTACAAGAGTGTTTTTATTCGATAGATGAGTTTTTTCAAAAGTGTCCCTGTAAATTTTACACCTTAAAACACAGACATATTTAACTGGTATCGACAAAATGCCCTACAAAATAATAAATAATATCTAAGTGTAAAAACTTGTACTATTGCATGCTATCTATTGGCCAAATGTGTGTTACTAAATATTTATATAAGAACTTCATGTACCTACCATATTTGATGCATTAAAGGAATTGAATTGAATAAAATGCGAAAGTTTGGATGGATAGATGTTTGTTACTCAATCACGCCAGAACGGCTGAACAGATCTGGATGAATCTTGGCACAGAGATAGATTATAGGCTGGTATAGCACATAGATTACTTATTATCCCATAAGTAAGATCCCGTGGGCAATTCCCGAACTCCACGCGAGCGAAGCCGCGGGCATAAGCTAGTCTCAATATATAATCTCAACATGAATTATGTAACGAAGATTTTGTAACGATATTTTGGTTTAAAAGAGTGTCCATGGAGTTTCTTGCCCATTCTTCTCCATAGAGATCTACGCTTTGGAATGGGCAACTACAGTACTTTCACAAGTTATTGTGCCTTGTGACTGACTGTAGCCTTGCTTTCTTTGTTTTTCTGACATTCAAACGTGCTTGTAATGGTTTAATTGAAATAATGCTGTGAGTTTGAGTTTGAAATACAACTTTGCATATGCACCACGCGAGGCCAGTACAAAATGGTGGGTGTTACATGTCTTCTGTGTTTTTCCGACGCTGAATCGAACTCGTTGCAACCCCAACAGCTCGTCTCTGTGTAGGCGTTTTTTTTCTTTTTTTAATAAACGTTGCCCCACACTAGGAATTTCTCCTGTATCGTGGTTGCGTTTACAAACATTTAAACTCACATACACAAACAGCCAGACCCGGAACAACTACGAGTATCTGTAGGCCATACAAATATTTGTTCCGTGCGGGAATCGAACTTGCAACACGAAGCACAGCAGTCAATCGCTCAGCCACTGCGCCAACCGTGCTGTTTTATTTAGGTATCACAAAGTATTAGTGAAATATTGACTAAATAACATCATAACACAACATCACGCCTAAAATCCCTGAAGGATTAGGCAGACTTGTACCTAATAGTGCACCCACATTTCGCCAGTTATGTTTAATTCGCATGAAATTGGGGGCGAGCCTATTGCCATCAACCGGGCACAAATCCAGACTCCGTGGCTGCCACTGAGAAATTCCTGATGGAAAAACCCAATAGAATTTTGCCCGACCCGTGAACCGAGGACGTCAGGCTCAGCAGTCGCACAGCCGTGATAAATAAATAAATGTTACGTTATTTTGTTTCAGAGCACAAACAACTACTCCACCATCATCCAGAAAAACAAGTTACTCGCGAAGAAGTCACAGAAAGATGTTCAGGTATGTGTTTCATCATCTAAGTTCGTGTACATACAGGCGCGGTCCCAGCCTAAGGGGCTGTCTCCACGAGCGAGAGAATCGCGACGATATTATCGTCGTTGCCACGTATTTCTATACAGTCTTATAAAAGCCGTCTCCACGAGCGAGAGAATCGCGGCGATATTATCCCATACAAATACGTAATATCGCCGCGATTCTCTCGCTCGTGGAGACGGCCCCTAACCCTTTGGAAGGGGTCACACAGGGCCGTAGCCAGGAATTTGGTTGGGAGGGGTTACCCCGAATAAAAAAGGCAGATTCAGAGGGGGGGGGTTCAACCAATGCGTTAAACAATACTATGAACAAATGAAGAAAGTATATGAAGACTACCAGCCCCGGCTTCGCACGGGTAGAGCATATTATGCCTACATGTTTTGTCCGTATGGTCGCATCGAATATGTGGATTAGATTTAAACTAGCGACCCGCCCCGGCTTCGCACGGGTGCATGTATTATACATATAAACCTTCCTCTTGAATCACTCTATCTATTAAAAAAACCGCATCAAAATCTGTTGCGTAGTTTTAAAGATTTAAGCATACATTGGGATATAGGGACAGAGAAAGCGACTTTGTTTTATACTATGTAGTGTAATAATATAATGTCTACCAAGTGTCTACTACAAGTTACCCTACTTGAAGTATTTTAATTCACGGAGCGGCGCGCGCGGTGATCGCATCAAGCGAGTCCCGTCATCATCGGTGTGAGCAATTAACGCGCTTGAATTTATTTTCGCGCGAGTTTATATTTGCGAATTGCGATAACTCCTAAGATATTCATTTAAATTAAATGGTGTAAACGATTATAGTAATGTGCATGAAATGCTGGTAGCTAACGTATGTAAGTTGATAAGGATTGATACTGTATCCGTTTAAATACTTTCCAATTACCGCATTGTACGTGACCATTTTTTTAGTATGGGTATAGTAAGCTATCCTTAAAAGATGTAGTGATGTATTATTGAGCGAGAAAATGTTAGCATTCCACCACGGATAGGTTAATTTCTTTATATTTGACCGACATTTTTGGGGTTTATGTTACATTTTCAAGTTACAAGATGTATAGAGAAGTTATAGAGGTTAAGTTCTTTTGGTGCATTTATACAGATACAGGATTACAGGACTTAATTAGTAGTTTGCCATCACGCATCTCGAAAACTGCAATGTATTTCACACGCGTGGTTTTTTAATATTTTTCCGCACACATCCGGAAATAAAAATTTCCACAGAAAAGTACTTGTACTAAGTCCAAATGGGTTCAATGACTATAGTCGGCGGTGATTCGTTTTTTTTAACCTCGGCAAAGAGATATACGTCTTTACCTACAGCGTAAATATTTTTTGAGTATTTACCTAAATTGTGTTTATAAATAAAATATCATAGATAAACATGATAGTTTAAAACAAATATTTACTTTTATCAACAAATTAACATAAATATTTGTGTTCTAAATTCAAAAATGTTTCATTGTTTCTAATTTTATATCTTCGAAAGTGTATTGAAAAAGTCGTTTGATACGCGTGGGGATTTGTTACCGCAGTTCTTGGCTCCATAACACCGTATGTATGGAACAGCTGTTTTTTTTTATTATCAGATGAAAAATAATAATTAATAAAAATAATAAAAGAATTACAATAATTGATTTTTTGTTACTGGTGTGAGTGGTGTGAAGTGTTATTTTTTCGAATTTTAGTCGGTTAGATTCCCGAGTGTGGCAAACGAATTTTCGAAAAACTTTAAATATGCAGATTTGTTTATTTTTAAAAACAAAGGAATGTTTCCTTTGAGTAAAATTTGCTATCTCCAGTATTAAGAGTACTTTCCCCCCAGGTGAGGTTGAAAAATTCCATTTAAGTATATGAAACGATTCTTAAGGAGTAAATTCCAAAAAACACCCAAATTGGTCGAAACGTTCTCAAATGATGATCCTTCATACATGCAGCTATTGATGTTTTATAAGGTGGGTGGACCATGGAAGGCCACTCTAACGACTAAACACTTTTTATTCGTTTATTTACTAGATAAATGAAGGAAACAAATTATAAAGTAATACTTTGTTTTATTGTGCACCATATAAATCACTTCTTTTTTACTTAACTTTAATCACTATTTATAAAACTTAAGTTTTATTAAGCTCTTCCAAATGGCCTTGCAAGGAACACGGCTCCAAATAAGGCCAATTTTATACATCAGTCGTTAAACTTAAAAATAGAGTTGTAATATTATATATATCCGCTTTTACTAAAACAACATAATAAGTTCTATCATTTAAGCGAAACATTAATGCTCAATATAGTTTTATCATCTATAAAAAACTCAACGAAAATTACTTGAACACCATCGTGTAACTAAGAATATATTGATGGAAATTATTTAACAATAGTTGTAATGAGTATTATAATGGCATCAAATAACTTGCCAACGCGTTTTATCATAAAATTAAAAACTTTTTTTTTTACCAAAAATGGCCTTCTTATGGGTCCGTTCTTTGTAAGGCCAAAATGTTCCTAAGAAGGCCAAACTAACAATCTATACTGTTTGATATTAATTAAGTACCTATAATTAAATAATAGAAACTACAGACTACTGTAATTATATAAAAATATTATAAATATAAAACATTGTTTTAACTTTATGTAAGTAAGTTAGTGTTCATATGTTCATGGTTTGTAAATGTTCCTTGTAAGGCCCATGTACCATAGCAAGGCCAACCGTCAAATATTTGATTGGCCTTATAAGGAACCACCGGCTTTCCTAGGAACACTACCAATATTTTAACTTAAATTGAGGCAAAACTATGTTTTTTATCTTTAGTACCAAAAACATGTCCTTATACGACAATTCACAGTAAAAAAATATGAGATAATAATAGGTTTTTGACTAAAAACGTACGTTTTGCTGTGCGCGCGAATTACAATTGTAACGTCGACGACCGAAGTCTACGAAGTGTGAGATCGCACTGCCACAATAGCGGCGCGATCGACTCGCCGCCGCGTGTGTGGCCTTAAGTTTGATGGATCTTAGTGTGTATAGAAGGAATATGTCTTTACATGTCAATAACTACGACTTTTTAGTAGTTGGCCTTCAAAGGAGCGTGGCCTTCCATGGTCCACCCACCTTAGATAAGAATATAAATAACGTTCTCTCTGCTAGAATACAGGACTCCTTTCCGAGAGAATAAGCAGGTCATAATCCACCATGCGGTGCGCATTGGTGGAAGTCCCATAGTCCTATGACTTCTAGTCTTTGGTTCTAAATCGCATTCCTCGCGTTTTCCTTCACCTTATTGAGAGCAATGGCGATGAAATAATTTTTGGGTATAAAACCCATGATTTTTTAATTGTGGCCATTTCCCACCCCTGCTCTATACCTAAGATAGATGTGAAGGTAATCTTAAATAAATTAAACTTAAAAAAAAACTGTTATTAAAACGAACAGAAAACAAAAGGGTTTTTCTATCAACAGTGAACGCGTGTATAAAGTTTCGTGTCCGTGCTTCTCACCGATGAGGAGTTCTCTCGTGAGGAGGCGATCCTGACTGCAGGATCAAGTCAAGACTGTCATATAAATGTATTGTCACCAGAATCAAAAGTGTGTGCAAAATTTCAGCTCAATCGGTTGGGGGGAACTGGTTTGAAATTCACTTGCAAGATTTGACCAATACCGTACTAAATTATACCTGACAAGGCAAGTGAAATAAAAGCTTATAAAAATAATTACAAAAACCGAATAGAAAAAATTCAAGGATACAAAAAAAAAACATTCTATCATAATGTTAAGATAGAATTTTGTGATTCATTATAACCGCAAACTATTGTTATTTTACTTTTTATCCCTTGTCTACTAGTTTTTACCTAAAAACTGAAAAAACTTTGTTCTATAAATGACCTATAGTACAAGTAAGAAGTTGATAGTTTTTTTTTTGTTAGTAATGTCGATATACACTCGAGAGCAATGAATCCGGGTCACTTAAAGAATCCTAAAAATCTCGGAAACTAAAAATGCTAGGTTAATGCAATAAATTGTATTTAATAGACAATGTAATACTCCTTAAATGAAGGTATTAAAACTTCTTAGTTATTGTAAAGTTATATCATAAAAAAATCAAATTTGAAAAAGGGCCACTTTCGAAGATGGAACTACGAAATTACAGCATTTGGTTTTGCTTTTATTTGTAATCTGTCATTTATGTGGGTACATAAACCATGTTGATAGTGCTCTATATTCATTATTCAAGCTGAAATTATGTCGCTTACGCCTGAAGAATGCACCAGAATACTTACAATGCTGGAAACCGGCCGGAGTCAGCGCGATACAGCCAGGACTGTCGGTGTGTCGCTGTCAACAGTACAAAGAGTTCTCCGACGTTACGAAGATACTGGTTCTAACCTACGCAGACCAGGAACGGGCAGAATCAGGTGTACCACAGCACGAGAAGACCGATACTTGGTGAACACCATGCTTCGAAATCGCTTTCTCACAGGAACTGAACTCACAAATCAGTTTCGACGCCTCGGAGGAAGTAACCCAAGTGCATGGACAGTAAGACGTCGGCTTGCTGAATCTAACTTAAAACCCCTTAGACCTGCAAGCGGCCCTAAACTGGAGCGTGGGCATCGTATTTCAAGACTAAGATATGCCCAGAGCCACGTAAATTGGAGTATTGAAGATTGGTCAAAAGTTATGTTCTCCGACGAATCAAAATTTATGCTCTACAAGCACGATGGAATACACAGAGTGTATCGAAGACCAGGGGAAAGATTCAAGCAAGCATGCATCGAAGAAAAAGTAGCCTACGGTGGTGGGTCTGTACTTGTGTGGGCCGGAATTTCTTCTGAAAGTCGCACAGAGCTGGTGATCATAGAAAACGGCTCTTTAACTAGCGTAAGATATGTGGAAGAAATCCTCAATGATCACGTTGGTCCATTTATGGTCAATTTAGGTGAGGATGCTATATTTATGCATGACAATGCCCGACCTCATACAGGTAGGATTGTGAATGACTACCTTCAAGAGATGAACATTACTCGTATGGAGTGGCCAGCGCGCAGCCCGGATATCAACCCGATCGAGCATGCTTGGGACGAGCTAGGCAGATGCGTAAAACAACGAAACCCTCCCCCAATCACGCTTCGTGAGCTCAAAATTGCTCTCACAGAGGAATGGGAGAATATTCCCCAAAATCGTATAAGGAATTTGGTGTACAGCATGCCAAACCGCGTAAACGCAGTAATGGAAGCACGAGGAGGCAATACGAAGTATTAAAATTCAAGAAAATCGTAATAAAGTTCAAAAATTTCATGTTTCCTATTTTTGTTTTAAGGAGAGATCAGCAGTTTTTTGCTTTATGTAATTTTGTGTTAATAAAATGTATGGCGACTCATATTTTTTTTACTTTCATTTAAGGAGTATTACATTGTCTATTAAATACAATTTATTGCATTAACCTATCATTTTTAGTTTCCGAGATTTTTAACATTCTTTAAGTGACCCGGATTCATTGCTCTCGAGTGTATAAAGGCTGTAAAAATACCCTTAACGAAGCTGAAAGGCACTTATTTTCCTCGTCATTGCGATCATTTTTTTTTTTATTTGGACCATACCAATATTAAAAAAATAAAATATAGGAGGTCAAAATTCCAACTTTTCAAAAGTTTTTTTAAATACTATTGTTTAAGGTTATAAGTTTACTTTAAATACCGTTTACTATTCAATGCAGCCACCAGCACAGTGTTTTCAGTGCGTTACATTGATTTTTACTGTAAAATGTGATTTTTAACCCCAAAAAAGAAAACAGTGGTTTCCCAACAATATTCTTTGCGTAGGGTTACTTTGATGTACAGAATGCTTGGTTGACGGCTTCGTGAAGGGTCCGTTTACACCCTGTATTTTCTGTTCAAGTGCAAAAACTAAACGCTATGGCAACATTTTTTGCTTAAGGTGATTGCGTCTATGTTACAATTTCTATAAAAAAACAGTTTAGTAAGTTATTATAACTGTAATAATATAATTATTTAAGAATAACGCCGTCTTCTATTTTTTTTATGTTTACCAACCCCGCTCTCAATGTCTTTCTGGCTCCAAAATATCCATTTAGTACTTACTGTTTCTAAAAATACACAGTTAAAGAAGATATACCTAGAAAAATGCAACTATCACGATCCGTATGAAAATCAAGTGTGCCATTTGTTACTACCTAATCCCAACTATGATGCCAAAAACACTATTTAATAATGCTACTACAAAAAAGTTACTAAGTATACAAAAAAAACATTTTGCAAAAAAAACCGACTTCAAAAACAACTTTTTCTTCAGAAGTCTGTTTTATTTTTTACAAAAAAGTTTTTCTCATTTTTAGTTGTTATCCTTACACAAACATTTGCGCACTGCTCCAATGAGACAGCGAGGTTTCGGAGTAAACGAAATTTAGAAATTTCCAAACCAGTTCAGGTGTCTTCGAGTAATCGGTGAACTTGCATATAAAAAAGATTACGACGAATTGAGGACCTCCTTGTTTTTCGAAGTCGATTAAAAAATACACTACGTTTTTGTTCTTTTAATTTTATTGTTGTTGTTAACGTCATAGTTGTTGTTGAGCAACTACTCCGCGTGCTCGGTAAACCACCGCTTGTCCACAAGATCTTCAATTGAAACCGTGATTCCGTGACGGTCATGTTCAATCTTCATTTCAAAATAAATAATGCAATATATTTCACCAAGGATGAGTTCACTGCTCTTCGGTACGGGGCGGGGGGGTTAGGGGGGGAGGTTGTACGAGCATGTCTAATTATAAATGAAATACCTATCTGTGAACCGGACTTACAATCTTATTTTGAAGGGACATTTTCCTTAACATAAGATTGCAACACCCGCATCTATAGTCAAGTTAAAGTAATTACTTGAGTTTGAGTAATTACTTACGCAAACATTTTTATGCAAGACAAGAATTTAAATGAATCAAGAACCGTCCAAGAAAGCAAAGCTAAGATTTCTAGCTTTTAACAGTTCTAACTTCAAGCAATTAGTAGACTAGCTAGTCGTTGCCCTTGCCCGCGACCGTCGTGAAATTATTATATACTTAAGTATTACTTCCATTTTTGAATCGGATTTTGTTAACAATTTCAAGGGTTTCATTTTTTTGCATGTGTACCCAATCATGATGAGAATGTTGAGGTGGATGTGTGGTGTGACAAGAATGGATAAAGTAAGAAACGAGTATAATAGAGGAAGTTTAAAAGTTGCGCCAATTACAGAAAAGTTGAAAGGGAATCGACTGTTTTGGTATGGACATGTGATGAGGAGGGACGAATCGCATGTTACTAAAAGAGTGATGAATATAAACGTTGATGGATGGAGAGGGCGAGGAAGACCAAAGAAACAATGGATGGATTGTGTGAGGAATGATATGAAAGATAAAGAAGCAAATGATAGCGTGACAGTTGACAGAGGAGAATGGAAGAAAAAAAACGTGTTGCGCCGACCCCAAGTAACATGGGACAAGGGCAGGAAGATGATAATGATATTGCTTATTATTATTAATATTTATAACAATTCTAATGGATGCCTTTATTGTCTCAATGTCAGACCATGGACAACAATGAACAAACAAGTAAAACATCGCCTCGTTGATCTACTGGGGGTCTAAAATTGCCGCTTTAGCAGAATCACAATAGACGTACCTACCATTATGAATTGTCACCTTGTGACCATTTTACGAATTTAAACATAATTCATACTATTATCCTATTATGATTTTGCTAAAGCGGCCATTTTAGACCCCCTGGTCGCAATCGCGACTGCTGAGAATGAGATCCTGGGTTCCATTCCCCGGTCCTGCAAATTTCTATTGGGTTTTTCCATCAGGAATATCTTAGTAGCAGCCACGGTTTCTGGATTTGTGCCCGATGGATGGCAATAGACCCGTAACGTCCCCTATTACATGGGACTTAAACATAACTGGCGAAATGAAACACCTCTGCCTAACCCTTCGGCGATTACAGATGTGATGTTATGTTATGTATTAGATTATGTGCCAGAGGATTTTTATCGCTGGTTTCTACAACGCATATGGTTAGACTAGATATCTTCTTTATGCATTTATAATACGCATTATATTCCAAATCGTTTTTGTGAGATATTTCTTGATAAACCGGTTTTTTATGGCATTATTATTACTTTTGTAAATTCATACTTTAACCTGTTATCTACTGTTTTAAGCTTTCACGATTTAAAACTAAACTTATACTGTCACTTACGGGATATCTTCCGTGATTGTTGATGATTTTGAGCTCCCGATATCAACCCGCGATCATGGCGCTTGCAACAGCGTCGAAATTTCGAGAGCTCAAAATCATGAACAATCACGGAAGATATCTCGTAAGTGACAGTATAAGTATTTATGGACCGTGGTCGAAATCGGAACTAATGCCGCCATGTTGTTCTTTCAAATCATGCACTTAAAATAATGCCTACTATTTATTGAGCTGGCCATAGATAGGGCGGAGGCCCTGACTGCCACTTGTTCGTCTATGCCAGTTCTAACCTGTACAGCACCAGGTGGAAGCGCCAGGATAACCCGCGAAATTCAAATTTTCTTATGTTTTTTTGCAATTTGCAGGTAATGGTCGGCTGGCTTATGTTGACTAAAATGTGATTCGAGACCGTAACTAATATGACTTTACTGAGTTAATTATAATCATTAAAATTATAAATACAGCCCTCAAAGTTCATTTAATCCTATTGAATGAGTTTTTTCTAGAAATAATCATTCAGTAGAACTAAATGAACTTAGAGGATGATGAGTGATGATTTTAATGACCATAATTCCGTAAATACAGCTGATGTATCCACTATACGTCCGCGAATCATATTTTGTTCAACAAACAGCTTGACACTGACCGGCAAATTGCACAAAACGTAAGAAAATTTAAATTTCGTGGGCTACCCGGGCACTTCCCCCTTAAGTTAAAACAGACGTTTAAAAGTGTTGCCCAGTAAAATAAAATAAATAAATTCGGGAAAAATTATCAAAAGAGCAATTGAGTTTTTTCTTTTTTCCAAAAACGGCGTTTGCGTAAACTTTTATCTTGATCGCTTGACAGATATTATTTTTAGCTTTTATTGATTTTAATAAGTAATTAATTGTTGCTTTCGTAATTTCCGTTATAACATTTTGTTTATATTCTTACAAGAACAAAATTCTCTAACTGGAACTAAATTATCAATACAAGATACGAAGAATCACACTGACTAATAACTATCACAATTATTACTCATAAAACATAAACAAACATATGACTATCAAAACAACTGTTTACCTAGCTCTGATACCTTATTTACATTTTGTCTGAAGATAATGATAATGTGTGTTTGCTCTTCATTCATTGAGTACCTATTAATCAAAACTAGATAGGTACGAGTACATAATTAAAATATACAAGATAATGTATAATTATGCACAACATATCATCCCCTGTATTCGCAGAGGGGTCAGAATCAGAATAATTTATTCGTAAACATAGGTAATAATTACAAACAAGATCTTAAAAATCAGGTAGTGGTAGTGGTGTGTGGTGTGTGGTGTGTGGGGTGTCTTTTTGGAAGTCGGTTTTTCCGCAGAAAGTTTTTTTATTTATGATCATATTTCAAACTACAGCATGAGGTTATAAATTCCTGCCTTTTTGAAAGAATAGGTACACGAATCTGTACCTTATTGAAGAAATTTCTTTGACACCAATATCTTTTCTGTTGGCTCCTAGGAAAAAGTATTATTAGGTTTCTATCTAGCTCTTCATTTTCTTAGAATTTTCCTTGAAGGAAAATAGAAACTTACCAGCCGTAATTAATATTTTGCACTTGCGATGCGTCACCATGGGATGGCGGTTCTGAACTGCGTCCGAGTTTTAGTTTCCAAACATGTAAACAAATAATCACGTATTTTTGGGAAAACAACCTTAACACCCACTTTGGTTTACATTACGTCTACAACCATTTTATGTTTTTTTTCCATAGTAGGTACGTAGACGTTCTGTAATCTACGTGGTGCAAGCCACCGACGCGAAAACGGTTACCACGTATTCAGTACATCATTCTGAGCCCCCCTACATACAAATTTTGAATCGGTTATTTAAAAAAAAAACACTTGTAGGAAACAGCTGTTTTTTTTAATTATTTTAATTAGGTACTTTTGTCTAGCAGAAAGTCCTTTTTTGTATAAGCTGTAGTGTGCAGCTCACCTAACCTTATATATGTAACTGCACACACTAATTATTGACATTATTATACGAATCGTGGAACTAAACAGTTCTCTTTTATTTCGACAACATCATTATAATACATGGCGACCCTTAGCCAGCAATTAAAATTTTGCAATCTACGCAATAAGAAAGACTGCGGACGAGTCAAATAAATTATGAAGATATACCGATAAAAGTTGAAGTTTGTGAAGACGGAAATTAGAAGAAAGGAAGCGAAGAAGATTTTAAAAATTTATAGAAGAATCAGAATCCCAACAGAAGAATTAGTTTGAAGAGGTGAAATCATTAATTAAGAAGACAGAAAAGGAACGTTGCTGCCGGGTGCTGGGAGAATGCTCAAGCCTTGTGATGAGAGGATATGCAGGGCGCTGGGAGTTGAATTGTACGGGTCCGATGTGGAGCAGCTGGGAGTCAGTTCCAGACCAGTGCTGAGGAGTTCATTCGTCCAAGCCACGTGAGACGTCGTGACCTACATAATCGTTGTCAGTAAAATAAGTAACTACTGCAATGTAAGTTTTGCAACGCTAACATTTTTTATATATTCTACTATATTTCATGTTATTGTAACTGGATCATACATTTTTTTATATTTTGTTCTGGAGATTAGGAATGTCCCAACAATTACAAGATGTGCACGCTAGATTAAAATATCTAAGAGAATATTTAGTAAAACTAGGTCCAGATAGGCGTAGAAAAGATTTAGCTTTAAAGAAGCTAGAAGAAGCAGAAAAAGAATATAGTAAATTGGATTGTATTTTGACTCAGTTGAACCAAGAAGTTATAGATCGCAAGTTAAGCAAAGATGCTCGTGAGGTTTTCCAAACATTAATTAATGAAACTCAATCAAATTATCAGAAAATAAAAAGTTTACTTTCTTTAGTAGATAGTAGTTGTCAAACTAGTTCTAAAGATTTAATAGAATACGAATATACTGATTGTCTTACAAAAATGGCTGACGCATTTGATAT
Source organism: Eurois occulta (assembly GCA_950022335.1). Lineage (NCBI taxonomy): Eukaryota > Metazoa > Arthropoda > Insecta > Lepidoptera > Noctuidae > Eurois > Eurois occulta. The sequence goes on from OX465505.1 coordinate 10,605,155, forward strand.
TAAAACTGCAATTTCCCTGTTGCCAGTGTTGAATGGTCAGGAGCAGGTGACAAATCAGCTTATAGATGGTATCTTACTTTATAGTTCGCTTATTAATGAAGCCAGTAAAAGTCAATTAATACAGTTTGTGTTAAAAACGCGTCTCTCGCCTAGTGCAAAATTGCGACTTAAAACTAACTACACAGATATAGAAAGTTTGGTAGAAGATATTCGTGTTTATTTGTTACCGAAGAAATCGTATGTAGCTTTACAAAGTCAATTGCTTACGGCGACTCAAGGCCGTAGAAGTATAGAAAAATTCGGTACGGAGATCGAAGAGTTATTTGTCAATCTCACGATTGCGCAGGCTAACGATAAGCGTGATGCATATGAGGTTTTGCGTCCACTCAATGAGAAGACTGCAATTAAACGGTTTAGTGATGGGTTGGCTGATAAGCGGCTAAGCACTATCATTGCCTCACGTCAGTTTGCATCATTGCCTGAAGCTATAACGGCTGCGGTAGATGAACAATCCCTGTCAGTCCAGCCACAAGATCAGGTTATGCAATTTAGGGCTAACCAAAATTATAGACGAGGTAGCTTTAGAGGCTCTCGAGGCCGGGGAAATAGACAATTTTACAACAGAAATAAAACGTATAACCATAATTATGATAAAAATAATGAAAATAGCACAGGTCAAAGAACTTTAAGCAGCGTTAATCGAGGTAAAAACTCAGGTGAACAACGTCAGCAGTTCCGCGGACGTCCGGTGCGTTGTCAGCGTATTCAACATAACGCGCAACAGTCCAATGTTCATGACAACTTGCGAAATGATCGCACAAGCCAAGCAAATGAAAGCCTAGAATTTTTTCGTACCTAAATCGTACACGCATTCTATTTTTAGTTTTTGTAATTTTTGTATTATTAATTGTCAGTTAACAAATAGTGATGTTGATCTTAATTTACTGATAGATAGTGGAGCTAGCTTATGTGTGCTAAAGTATGAATGGTTGTCGCGACATAGGAATTTATTGAATTTAGTAAAACAGGATAAGATAGTCATTAAAGGAATTAGTGGTAATTTAGAGTCCATGGGATACATTTATTTAGATATTATGATTAATAATGTAACTTTTCAACAAAAGTTTTACATATTTGAACACTTATCTTGTGCTGCAGAAGGTATACTCGGACAAGATTTTTTCGAGCGGTATAACGCTGTATTAAACTATAAAGATGGTACTCTGAGTTTGGAAACCCGAGACCAGTCTGTTAGTGTTCATGTTAATAGGAATTTATTTACAATTCCGCCTCGTTGTGAAGTAATTAAACACATCCCGACGTCACACAACAGTGATTGCGTCGTTTTGTCAAAGGAAATTTATGAAGGTGTGTTTACAGCAGGTGTAGTATCGAAGCCACATAATGGACTTATTCCTGTTAGGATATTAAATACAACTGATAGTTCGGTTGACATAAATACTTCAGATTTAAGTATTAGTTGCTTAAATAATTTTTACGTTTGCAAGTTTGACCACGATAACATTTCTGTGGATAGAGTTAAAACTTTACTTACTACGTTACAACTAAATACCTATTTAAATAAAGAGGAACAAAGAGGTATTGAAAACGTATGTGCCAAATATGCAGATGTTTTCCATTTGCCAGGAGATACGCTCACAACAACTAATTTAATAGAGCACTCAATTAAACTAAAAGAAAATACTTCACCAGCATACGTTAAGCCATATCGATTGCCTAAAGCATTGAAAGGCGAAGTACAGAGACAAATAGATGAAATGGTTAAAAATGATATTATTGAAGAGACTATTTCAGAATGGTCAAGTCCAGTTCTATTAGTACCTAAAAAGACAGATAGGTCAGGAGAAAGGAAATGGAGACTTGTAGTGGACTATCGCCAACTCAATAATAGAATACAGGATGATAAATTTCCATTACCTAATATCACTGAGATACTAGATTCATTATCTAATAACATCTATTTTTCAAAATTAGATCTTAGTCAAGGTTACTATCAGCTATCCTTAGAAGAACAGTCTAGGAAGTACACTGCATTTACAACAGACAAGCAGTATCAAATGAAACGATGTCCAATGGGACTTAAAACATCGCCTAGTGCTTTTGCACGTCTCATGACAATAGCAATGTCAGGATTAAATTATAAATCATGCTTTTTATATCAAGATGATTGCATTGTCGTAGGAAATTGTCTCGAAACGCATAACAAGAATCTTATAAAAATTTTAGAATGCCTAAGAAGAGTGAATCTAAAACTAAATCCGCTAAAGTGTGAATTTTTACGTAAAGAAATCGTTTATTTAGGACATAAAATAACCTCAGAAGGAATATTTCCCGATCCATCGAAGGTAGAATGCCTACAAAAATATCCAGTCCCGCAAAATGTAGACGACGTCAAGAGATTTGTAGCATTCGCAAATTATTATAGACGTTTTATTCCAAAGTTTGCTGAAATAGCCTATCATTTGAATGCGTTATGTAAAAAAGATGTAGCATTCGTATGGAGTGATGAATGCGAGCGAGCATTTTACAAGTTAAAACAGATTCTTATTAGTCCGACAATACTTGACTATCCAGACTTTAGCGACAATAACACTTTCACGTTACAAACTGACGCATCAAAACTAGGATTAGGCGCCGTACTGTCTAATAGCAATGGCAAGGTAGTCGCGTACGCAAGCCGTAACTTGAAACCAGCTGAGACGCGGTACCCTGTGATTGAGTTAGAATTACTTGCTATTGTTTGGGCAGTTCGACATTTTAGACCTTATTTATATGGGAAAAAGTTTTACATAAAAACAGACCATAAGCCATTAATATACTTATTTAATATGACCGATCCTTCAAGCCGGTTGACAAAGTTTAGATTATATCTTGAAGAATACGACTTTGAAATCAGCTATGTCCCAGGACGGCACAACGCAGCTGCAGATGCATTGAGCCGGATACCTATTACATCCAACAGTTTAAAGGATTTGAACAAACATGCAGTATCAGTCATGACAAGGGCACAGACTCGAAGGTTGCGCACTGACTGTGACAACAACGACATGACTACTGAGGTATCCTCTACTCCAAGGCCTGATCAACCTAAGGTAGTGGAAATCCTCAAACGACCGACTGACAGCATTGAATTGATATTATTTAGTAATAAAAATACTATACAGCAGATAGAAAAATCAAAATATTACACTAGTGACAATGGCAACTACAAATTCGTTCCTGAAAAATCAGCAATTTATGTGATATCTCGATCGTTATCGACCGTAAGTGTGTTAGCGAGAGAATTACAACGTTTTTGCAAGCAAATCAAAATAAATGAGCTCATAATAATTAAAACGAAGCGCTATGAAAATTATGTTAACCATTTTTTAGAGGAAATGAGTCATTTGAATGACATTCCGAAGCTACTTGTTATTAAAGATGTGACAAGAGTTTCTGACAAAGACACGAAAACAGTGATCTTGAATGACTTCCACTTATTACCCACCAGCGGCCACGCAGGAATAAACAGAATGTTAAATAATATTAGGAAGTACTATTACTGGCCAGGAATGACTAATGATGTAACAGAATTCGTAAAGAAATGTAGAAGTTGTCAGATTCAAAAGCATTCCAATAGACATACAAAGGAACCGATGGTTATAACATCAACGGCATCCACTGCTTTTGAAAGAGTAAGTTTAGATTTAATGGGTCCTTTAGATGTAGATAATTTAAATTATAAGTACGTACTGACATTACAGTGCGATTTAACAAAATACGTTGAAGCCTATCCTATAGAGAGGAAAGATACTATTTCTGTAGCTAGGTTATTTGTAAACAATTTTATTCTGAGATATGGTATCCCTAAAGAAATAATAACAGACCAGGGAACAGAGTTTATGTCATCAGTTTTTACTGAGATTTGCAATTTGTTGCATATAAATAAACTGCATTCAACAGCCTATCATCATGAAACTCTGGGAGGATTGGAAAACACTCATAAGGTTCTAGGAGCTTATCTTAGGATTCAGTGTGACAACAATAAATCAGATTGGAGCAGTTGGCTTCCATTCTGGTGCTTTTCATTTAACACTGCAGTACACTCTGAGACAAAATACACTCCATTTGAGCTAGTATTTGGAAAGAATTGTAATTTACCATCCAATATTGCACAAAGTTCTTATGTTGATCCATTATATAATCCTGATTCTTACCCTTTGGAACTAAAATACAGACTACAAAGAGCACAAACTGAAGCTAGAAATAATTTATTATTTAGTAAGGAATTAAGAAAATATAATTTTGATACAAATGAAAACGGATTAAAATATAAGAGTGGAGATTTAGTTCTAATTAAAAATCAAGTAGGAAATAAGTTAGATAAAATTAATTTAGGACCATATAGAGTGATTGAAGATGTATCACCAAATGTTAAAATTTTAAAAGGTGACAAAGAATTATTAATTCATAAAAACAATACAAAACTGTTTGTTACTTAATATACTTGGTTTTGATAAGATGTTATTTTTTTATATAATGAAATGGTAAAAAGTATAATTATTTAAAAATAAGTAGTCTTGAAAATATTGTAAAAAAAAAAAAAATGTTTTATGTACTAAGATAACAAAGCCAATTTTTTTTTTAAAAAAAGGGGAGGTGTAGTGTGCAGCTCACCTAACCTTATATATGTAACTGCACACACTAATTATTGACATTATTATACGAATCGTGGAACTAAACAGTTCTCTTTTATTTCGACAACATCATTATAATACAAAGCGGAAATAACGTTAATTGGAAACAAGGGTTTGTTTGAGACGTTTGAGTAGATTTTATAATGGGTGTAAAAATACACATAACGAGGCCGAAAGGCACTTGTTCTCCCCGTCATTGCGATCATTTTTTTGTTCTAGACCATACCTGGGTACCTTCTAGTTACGGAGATATTGGGGGTCAAAGTTCCTACTTTTTCTTAAAATAAAAGTTTTTAGTGTTTGAACTTTACTTGAAATATCCACGACCCCCATACTATGCAATGCGTCTATCAGCAGTGTTTCAAGTGCGTTACATCGAGTCCTACCGTAAAACGTGATTAATTGTCACCTCCTAAAAAAAATCGTTTCTCAGCAATCATTTTTGCGTAGAGTTACTTAGTTTGATGTACAGAATGCTTGGTTGACGGCTTCGTGGCGGGTCCGTTTATTATTATTTATTTTATTAAAAAGAAAGCAACACCATCTACACACACACAAACACATGTAACACATGTTACATGTGTGTTACATGTTTACACATTGTATCTATGAAGTGTTTTAATTAAGGTACCTACTAATAATTCCATGAAAGCCTTTCGTGTTACTTCTTGAAGGGCGACTATAATCAGCTTTACGATAACTTAACATTAAAATAAAACCCACGTTTGACTTTGGAAGGTTCTCGAATGTCAAATAAGAAATTAGAAGTCAGGTTTATAGCTGTAAGTAACGTTTTATAGGTAAATCAATAGCGCCTTGTAGCCCTGGCAGTATCATGCACGGTTGTTTAGTAAAATACTGTTAGGTATGTACCTACCTATACATCTACGGGGTGGAAGGGACACCGGCGCGAAAACGGTCACTACCTATTCAGTACACGTCATACTATGCCCCCTATTACATATAATTTTTTCAATACCTACACGGTCAAAATGCATGGAACAGCTGATTTCTTTTTTAATAACCGATGAAAAATTTCTGTGCGATGGACTCAGAATGATGTACTGAATACGTGGTAGCTGCATACAACTTCGAGATCTAGAAACGCTACGTAACACACACCTTAGGGGCCGTCTCCACGAGCGAGAGAATCGCGGCGATATTTTACATATTTGTATGGGATAATATCGCCGCGATTCTCTCGCTCGTGGAGACGGCCTCTAAGAGAGTGTATAGAAATACGTGGCAACCAACGACGATATTATCGTCGCGATTCTCTCGCTCGTGGAGACAGCCCCTTAGGCCTCTGCCTCGAATTTTGCGGGCAGCGGGGCGGCGGCGGCGGCGGCGCTCGTTGAATGGAGTGCACCGCTCGTTGCCCGCCCCCGCGCCGCTGTTTTCGAGAACCGGTCCATTTGATTTTACGCATATTATAAGATCCTGCCGCTCCCGCGCCGCCGCCGCCGCCGCCCCGCTGCCCGCAAAATTCGAGGCAGAGGCCTTAGAGCGGAGGCACACGATGCGTTGCGGGCACTGCATCGTCTTACATAGAAATATCTGTGGCATGTCACACGATGCGCTCCGGCGCCGCACCGAGACGAGGCGGGGAGGGGTGAATGCGTTGCGACGTCGGAGCGGCACCGCTCAGTTGTTTATGTGTCACAACTTCACAAGGAAGGACGATCCATTTTTATTAACAGACTGTCCAACGCTGCTACGGCGCCGCACCGCTTGTGTGCCCGCTGATACGGTGAAATCTTTGCGGTGCTGCGCCGCAACGCATCGTGTGCCCCCGCTCTTAGATAAGCCTTACTCCTGTCACTGTCAAACTACAAGTGCGCAAGTGAGCACGTGCATAAATTAAGTTTATAGCGATCGCGATCTATAAACGGTCTTAGAATCTTGTCAGATTTATAAATCCTAAATCTACTTGGAAATCCACTTGTGTAGCTAACTCTCCGAGTATGATGTAATGCAAATAGGTAATAACTTATATAATAGGTCATCTAAATGAGGAAAATCTCTCGTTTCCTCTTTGCTCTATGGTTTTTCTGTCACTTTTACCGTGAATAGGTGTTTTTTTTACACAATATGGCCTCTTTATGCCTCGGTAACCACGATCAGTTCCGATTTCGGCAACCATAGGATCTTGTATTATAATATTATACCTGTGACAGTCAACGAGGAGCTCGTGGCTAAATATTAACAGCCGCTCGGGTCGATCTTCAGCTAGGTTAAGCCGCGCTTGCCTAGGTTGGTCCTTGAATGTGTGACCACCCACACATACCGTGTTTCCTCCGTGCCTCGGAAAGCACGTTAAGCCGTTAGTCCCGGCTGTCATTTGAAGATCTTTGACAGTCGTAGCAGGAAGCCCAAATGTCTAACAACCAGTCTTACCAAGGGGTATCATATTACCCAATACTAATAGGGTTGTGGAGGTCAGATAGGCTGTCGCTCAATGTAACTATGTGTCTGTTGGACTGCAAACCGACCCCGACATAGTTGGGAAAAGGCTAGGCAGATGATGACCTGTTATAGTCGTTAAGTTTTATCAAAAACCTGATTCACAATATCTGTACTCAGGATGTCAACAGGTAGGTAATTCAGACGATGTGTCCAACTAAAGGTCAAGGGCCTCCCTTTCCTTTTTCCACTTAACTTGATCTTGAGATAATAAGGTAAATACCCAATAATAGTTATGGGACTAAGGCTCATCCCATTTTCTTCTCGTAGCAATGAGTCACCGTAACAGTTCAGTCCTTCACATAATCCTGGAGAGAGGATAATTTGAAGGACTAAACCACTACCGTGATCCATTGCCTATCTAATGTCTTCAGGTGCAGGATTTTTATGTTCCTCTAGTAGGTCTTGGGCCGCCATAGCTCCGTGTCCCTAATTTCAGAGACATCTTTCTTTTTAAGGACCTCTAAAACTATTAGTACAATATTTCTGGTGCAGTGATCCCCTGGCAGATCTATTTAGTCTGCCATGTATTCATATAACCGAGGACCTCGTGGCTAAATAAGAACAGCCGCTCGGGTCGATCTTTAGGTTAAGCCGTGCTTACCTAGGTTGGTCCGTGGATGGGTGACCACCCATTATATACCGAGTTTCCTCCGTGCCTCGAAAACCACGTTAAGCCGTTAGTCCCGGCTGTCCTTTGTACATCTTTGGCAGTCGTTACAGGTAGTCAGTGTCCCGAAAGTCTGACCTTCTGAGTCTGTTCTTACCAAGGGGTATCGTATTACCTAGCACTAACTGGGTTGTGGAGGTCAGATAGGCAGTCGCTTCATGTAAAATACTGGTATTCAGCTGCATCCGGTTAGACTGGAAGCCGACCTTAGCCGAACTTAGCTGGGAAAAGGTTAGGCAGATGATGATGTATTGATATATGATTTGGTAGGTGCCAAATCAAAGGGTGCCAAAGGGACCCCAATTATTAAAGCCATATTGACGCTCCGTCCGGCCGTTTGAGCGACTGTCTGTGTCAAGTTTGGAAAAAAAAGGCCCCCTTACGTAAATACAAAGGATCGGAACCCTCCGTGTGCGAGACCAACTCTCACCTGCCCTCATATTCACAGACACTTCGATTTTGATGCGTTAAGGTGAATGCTCCAACCAGCCCGCGAAATTCAAAATTTCTTGCGTTTTTTGCAATTTGCAGGCCAGTGCTAGGTTGTATGTTGATTAAAATATTATTCGCGGCTGTAAGACGTATGTAGTTACAGAATTATAATCATCAAAATCACCAATACAACCCTCCAAGTTCATAAAGGCGTAGGAACAAAAAAAAAACAGAAAAACTCATTCCTACAGCTTTATGAACTTAGAGCGTTTTATTGATGATTTTGATGATTATAATTCTGTAACTACGTACGTCTTACAGCCGCGAATAATATTTTAACCAACATACAACCTAGCACTGGCCTGCAAATTGCAAAAAACGCAAGAAATTTTGAATTTCGCGGGCTGGTTGGAGCATTCACCTTAAGTCATTATGTTTTTAGGGTTCCGTACCCAAAGGGTAAAACGGGACCCTATTACTAAGACTTCGCTGTCTGTCTGTCTGTCTCCAGGCTGTATCTCATAAACCGTGATAGCTCGAAAGCTGAAATTTTCACAAATGATGTATTACTATTGCCGCTACAACAACAAATACTAAAAATTAAAAAAAAAATATTAAGGTGGGCTCCCATATATCAGATATGATTTTTTTGCCGTTTTTATAGATAATGGTACGGAACCCTTCGTGCGCGAGTCCGACTCGCACTTGGCCGGTTTCGAACGAGATAGAAACACGACTTTCCAAATCGAAATTGAATCAAAGCATTCAAGAATGCGGGGGCTGGCCGGTTATAAGAACCTCAAATAAGTATTTAATTTCAAGAAAGCATTCTTCTTCTTCTTAGCGCAGCGATGGTAATTTAAATTGTGTCGGCCCAGAACTGAGCCACTAGTTTGGCGCCTTCAGTAGCGTCCATCAGTTTCTGTAATGAACAAACAACAAGACACGCAGGACACGATATTAAGTGCCCCGTCGTTTGTAGAACAGCACCACATTTACACTCCAGGGCAAAGTCATTAATGAATCTCCACCTGAGCAGGTTTTCTTGCTGCGGCGAACCTGGGTCCAGAGTCGATTTAAAGAATTACAGGTCAGCCATGGCAACTCATGTCCAAGAAAGCCTTTACATCCATCAGTATTATGCTGTAGCAACTAGCAACTTATATGGCTACTACAACCAACCATACGGCAGCAAAAATAGAAGAACGACTTACTTACTTTAAATAACTAGCTTTTGCCCGCAGCTTCACTCGCGTTAATTTCGAATTTGACAATCAATTCGGGTTGTACTCTGCTTGTAATAATATTCAATCATGATTCGAACGACACGTTGCGCCATCTATTATCATAAGAACGTTATTGTTGTTTTCCTCGGGAACAGTACTTTTTTTCGGGGTGAAAGGTACCCTATGTCCGTTTCTGTACACCTGACAACGTATATGCCAAATTTAAATATGATCGGGTCAGTGGTTTAGGCGTGAAAAGGTAACAAACAAACTTACTTTCGCATTTGTAATTTTAGTTAGGATTAAGATTAATGAACAAAACAAACCAAATACCAATTAGCCACACTTGACTCTGTTGAGCGCAGAGCCAAGAGGCTCATTGGTGACGATAAGCTGGTGGGTACCAAGCTTCATAGCCTGGCCCACCGGCGCAAGTTGTATGTCTGTCGATCTTTTACAGACTGTACTTCGGTGAGACTGTACTGGCGTCGGTGTTCCCAAATTCATATGACCCCAATCGGTTGTGTATCGAGGGTGGGCTTGGTCGACGGAGCCCCGCTACGGGGGGCTCCTACTTCTGGGTGGTTTATAAAAAAATAACCACGAAGGGGATGGCGGGGTCGTTTGAGCGAGCGAAGCGAGCGAAGCGAGCGAATAGACCCCGCCATCCCCTTCGTCGTTCCCCTTCCCCTTTTAACCTAACCTATCCAAGTCGGGGTGCCTTAAAGTCCCGATTGCATCCAGTTTCTCCTAATATAACAACCGTTACACACCCAATGTCGATGGCAAATTATGTTATGGCATAATTATGGCATGTGATAATTAGGGCACGTGATAATTAGGGCTTACAATGATTATGACAAATGATGTTATGGTAAGTGACTTCATGGGAAACAAAGCTTCTAGCACGTGACTAATATAGCAAATAAGAGTAGGGCAAATGAATATTACGTCATATAATATTATGGCAAATGATATTAGGGCAAATAAAATTCGGGCAAACGGCGATATACCACCCCAATCTATTTAAGTCCCGAGTTAATAGGCTTCTTTTGGGTTAGCTCGTTCCATCGTCGACCTCATCTCTGCCTCAGGACTAGATTGAGGTCAAGAATAGGCCCATTTAATTTAAAAAAAAACACTTAATGACGTTTCCATTCCATCATTACTAGACGCGCAGTAACTCGACTCATTTTCCTTGAATATTAATTTATTTTCTTGAATTGTTTAGTATTGTAGAAGTTATGTCTTTTTATACAAACATCTGGCCTAAATCAAGAATAGTGGCCTTTACTGTCAGTCTGTTAACAACGGGTCTATAATATCTATACTTATAATAAATCTGTAGAGAGGTCAATTCTGTACATGAAATATATTTACAAAATAACTATCGGGGGGTGATTAGTGATCGATACTGATGCCAAAAATGCAATCAGTAAAATTTTTGTCTGTCTGCTGTCTGTCTGTCTTTCTGTCTGTCTGTCTGTCTGTCTGTATGTTATTTATAGAAAAAAAAACTACTCGACGGATTTTAACGAAACTTGGTACAATTATTCTACATACTCCTGAGCAGGTAATAGTATACTTTTCATCACGCTACCATTAATAGGAGCAGAGCAGTGAAAGGAAATGTTGGGAAAACGGGAGAAGTTACTTGGTTTTTTTAGCTTCCGTCGCGTGTGCAGCCTTAATGGTTAAAGCTACATAGAAATCATGTATAACGGAAATATTCCACATAAAATTATATAAAAAATATCCCAAGACAGCATATGTCTATCTTTTATAGTTGACTCACAATAACACGTGTAACTCCCGATAGCTTAGCAGTTCGGAGATTTGTTATTATTATATTTGTTTACTCTTACGTTTATAATATTCTCACTCAACCCCAATTAAAAAAAAAAACATCAGTTATTCTTCGAACTCCTGGGCAGGTTATAGTATACTTTTCATCACACTACAATGAATAGGAGCAGAGCAGTGTAAGGAAATGTTGGGAAAACGGGAGAAATTACTTGATTTTTTAAGCTTCCGTCGCGTGTGCAGCCTTAATGGTTAAAGCTACATAGAAATCATGTATAACGGAAATATTCAACATAAAATTATATAAAAAATATCCCAAGACAGCATATATCTATCTTTTATAGTTGACTCACAATAACACGTGTAACTCCCGATAGCTTAGCAGTTCAGAGATTTGTTATTATATTTGTTTACTATTACGTATAATATAATACCAATAACACTCACCATCATCCTTATTTTTTTAATGAATATTAGTACCTATTTAATAAAAAAAGAATCATAGAAATCGGTACAAAAACACCAAACTTATACATGAAATACCTACGCTAACAAGCCATCGCGCGTGAATAGAGAAGCAAGCTGTAAGGATCATTTTTGCGTAACGGTTGCCGCGCTCGACACGGCTCGCGGCGGCAGAGTATAAAAGGGGCGGGAGGCGAGCGCAAGCTTCATTCAATATTTGGCTGTTGATGCGTTCAGAGTGTTGGACTTTATTGACAGACAATAATTGTTATTTTATAAACCGTGCTTATCAGCGCGACTTTTAGTCTTTAAATAGTTTATTTTAATTTCTTTTGTTGTTATTTTATGAATTAGGTTTAGTTTTGTTTAAATTGTAAACTATTAATAGTTGCTATTTTTTTTTAAGTGAAGTAGTAGTAGGTAGAATAGAAGTAGAAGTAGTACTCATAGACTTTTAGATAAGTACTGATAGGTTAGTTTTGGGTCATTCATGTTTATTTTTTTTGTATTGAGTAGGTAAAAGCGTAGGTACTTTTTCAAAACTATGAGGGAGGACATCTGCTAATTTTTTTTCGAAAAACGACGGAAACGCGGACGAAGTCGCGGGCAAAAGCTAGTTTATAATAATAATATATCATTTATTTCAGGTAACAAAGACCTATAACATATATACCTTATAGACTATGATACATATTTATAAAAACCAGAAAATATATGCAATTATTGTACACGAAGTGACGGCGTCGTGTTGCGCTGCGTGGTGTCGCGTAGCCTTCCGCGGAAACGCCGAAACATGACACCCTTCGGCCAAAACTTCCTTGAGGAAGGTCTCAATATGATGAGTCGGAACTCGCACCACGAACGACTTGAAATTCGTGTTGTGGCGCGACTCCAACTTCTCAACCCTCAAGGTCCAGCTGGTCTTCGCTCGGACATACTCCACGATCTCCTCAACCATCGTGGTGTGATGTAGCCGGGACACATAAAGCTGCGTCGTTGGTATTGCCGGACGCAGCACATTGGGTCCAGCCAGTGCGGTCCCGCACTGCTGGACTGCTGGTTCTATGCTGAGAAGTACGAGTTATGGTCTTTTCATGGCCATTTTTAGGGTTCCGTACTGTAAAAGGAAAAAGGAACCCGTCTAGGATCACTTTGTTGGCTGTCTGTCTAACTGTTTGTCTGTCAACTAGACGAAGGGTCTCGTTCAGAAACGCGTATAGATATTAAGTTGAAATTTATATCCAACTAGCGACCCGCCCTGGCTTCGCACGGGTGCAAGTATTATCCATATAAACCTTCCTCTTGAATCACTCTATCTATTAAAAAAAACCGCATCAAAATCCGTTGCGTAGTTTTAAAGATTTAAGCATACATAGGGATATAGGGACAGAGAAAGCGACTTTGTTTTATACTATGTAGTGATGATATTCGGTTCTACGGTCTCTTTCAGCTGTTAATTAATCGTATTAGGTATCCCACTGCTGGGACGCAGCTCTGCTCTCTGTCGGAGAGTCAAGGAGACTAGTGCGGTTTGGTGGATGTTACATATCTTCGATGTTATGGTTCTAGGACATGGTAGTTGTTGACTGCCTCATTATAAGCTTTTATTTAATGTTTCGTATAACAGAAATCGTTAATATGAGGATCCCTATTGTTATAATTATGTAATGTAACATCTATGTACCATCTATCAACCCATATTATGCGAATAAATTATTTGATTTTGATTTGATTTGGTTGCAAGCGCGTCTGCTGAGCATGAGGTCCTGGGTTCGATTCCCGGGTCGGGGAAACTGTTATTAAATTTTTCTATCAGGAATTTCTCAGTAGCTGTCACGGTGTCTGGATTTAAGCCCGGTTGGTGGCAAAAGGCTCACCCTCTATTACATGAGACTTAAACATAACTGGCGAAAGGTGGGTGTACTATTAAGTACAGCTCAGCCTAACCCGTCTGGAATTACAGGCGTGATGTTAGGACATAGTAGTTTCCCGACGACCTTTGTTATTGACAGTTTTGCAATGATACTTGCAATGATTATATTTAATAAAAAAATCTGTCTTTCCTTGTAAAGAATTTAAATATATTCAAACACAACTAATAATATCTATCCAAACATATTCTTTTGAATGTGGGTTTTATTTGTTCGAGGACTTATAATAAGTCATCATTTACTTTATGGGCGATTTTGATATTCAATTACATTCATATAATGATATTTTACGCCCACCATAATCTACCGTCCTAGCCGTAGCCGTCAGACTGTTGTCTATTTTTAGCTAAGAAACTTCGATCAACATGAAATTATATTTCGACGCCCACTTGAAGGCAGTCATTTTATTCAAAACTTCTGTAGAATTCTAGATTTATGTACATATAAAATTCAAAGTCCTGACTGACTGTCTGATATATCAATGCACAGCCCAAACAGCTAATTTTATTTGTATAGTCTAGCTTTTGCCCGTGGATGTCAAAAAATATCCGACGGGAACGTACTACCGGGATTAAAAAGTAACCTATACGTTAATCCAGGTTACGGTAATAGGCATAGTTACATACTTTCATCCCCCTTTTTAACCCTTCCCAATCGTCAGCCTAAACACAAAATTAGAAGATCCTAACTTCAAAACTGACGGACTTTCAAACTTCCATCCCCTATTTTACCCCTTTATGGTTGGAATTCCCAAAAATGCTTTCTTAGCGGATACTTACTCTTCACAAAGAACACACCCTCCAAGTTTCATGTCTCTAAGACCAGCGGTTTGGGCTGTGTGTTGATATATCACCCAGTCAGTCAATTTACCATTGTACATAATATAGATTTATTGATTGAATATACAATGTAGGTGACATAAAAAGTAACAGCATCCAGGGGTTTCCAGGAATACAATCCAGCCGAGGCAAATATGTTCTTGCTATGCTTGGGTGGATCCACATCAATATAGTAACTATATTATATTGCTTATTTGAATCGGATTTTGTTAACAATTTCAAGTTTTTTTTTTTGCACGGAACTTTAATATTTTTCTAAAATAAACCTAGCCTAAGTTACTCCTTAAAATATCAGCTATCAGCCAGCAAAATCGGTCCAATCGTTTCGGAGATGGAACAAACAGACAGACAAACCAAAAATAGAAAAAAAAAAATTGTTAAAAGTACCGTGTATACTTTCATAAACATAATGCATTCCGTAAAAAGCCGTTATTTTGAAATTACAAACATACACTTCAATTTTATTTATTGGTATGGTGAATCGAAATTATTGGCAACTAGCTTAGCTAGCCCAGCGTCCAAGGAATGAAAAGAGAAGTGTTGGTCGTCCGGCTGCGACATGGGCAGACGACATTGTTGCCATTGCGGAAATATCCTGGATGAGGCTGGCACGGGAGCGTGGAGTTTGGCACAAGCAAAGAGTGGCCTATACCCAGCAGGAGAAGTCAGGCTGTCGATGATGATGATGAGCTTATGCCCGCGGCTTTACTCTCGTTACCTATGTCGGAAATTATTCTGCGGGAACATTCTGAATATAGACTTCGGCACACGAGGATAATGTAGGTTCCCAATTTCCCATTAGTAAAATAATTTTACCGGTGAAGGAGAACATCGTGAGGAAACCGGCATGTCCTAGAACCAAAAATTCGAAGACATCTGACATCTACAAACCCGGACTGGGCCCGCGTGGTGGATTATAGCCCATTCCCTCTCATAGAGAGGAGGCTGTGTGTCCCAGTAGTGGGAACATTATAGGCTAATTATGCTTATGCTTAAATATTTTTTGGAATCAGATCAGGTCGTTCTCAAGATTACCCCTACATTCAATCTACCTCTAACTTTACCTCTTTCTAGTAATTAGACACTTGAACATGGGTCGAGGTCTGAAAGACTAGAATTTATCTTTTGTTTTTATGATTCGTGCCTCGGAATTAAAGCACGTACGATGTGTACAACTACGGCATAACGTGCTTTCCGAGGTACGGAGAAAACTCGGTATGTAATGGGGTGACCCACGGACCAAGCTAGGTAAGCACGGCTTATCTTAAAGATCGACCCGAACGCCTGTTATTATTAAGCCACGAGCTCCTCAATGCTGCATCTGAATTGAGTAAAATTAGGATATGACTAACTTTCTGAGGTAAATAGTTGTTACAATAGTACATTTTGATATTCGTGGGAAAATGTTGTTATTGCATTCGAGGCGGAATTAAATCCGAGCTGCAGGCGAGGGTGTTATGGAGCCGAGAACTGCAGTAACAAATCCCCACGCGTATCAAATGACGTTTTTCAATACACTTTCAAAGAAATAAAATATTAGAACGGAAAGTATTTTTGTCAGGAATTATTAGGAAACTATGATTGAATTTGTTTTTTTTTCCGCGCTTTGCTTTCGCCAGGTTGAAGAAGAAGCAAAAGTATGATGTAAATATTTGTTTTATATTTAATCATGTTTACCTATGATAATCTATTTCATCATTCTCTTGCCCTTGTCCCAATTCATTTGCGGTCGGCGTAGAATGTCTCCTTCTTCCATACTTCTCTATTACTCGTCATCTCATCAGACACCTCCTTCCGTGCCATATCATTCTTCACACAGTCCATCCATCGTTTCTTTGGTGTCCCTTTACTCTTACTCTACTCTAAGTACTCTCTCCGATATTCTATTTCGCATATCTCTTTGCCGAGATTTAAAAAATACAATTACCGCCGACTATAGTCTTTGAACCCATTTAGACTTAGTATAAGTATAGTTATCTGTGGAATTTTTTATATCTATTTGTTATCTGTGGAATTTTTTATGTGTGCGGAAAAATAAGAACATCTAAACTAAAATTGGAAGGATGCCCAAAAATATTGCGACCGCGACCGCCTTTTATGGGACAAAAGACGTGCATTTGCAGACTTTGAATATATTTCGGTTAATTTCTTCCCTTCAATGTGTTTTTTTAAGTTGTTTTACCTTAATCAGTATCTATAGTAATATTATTTAAAAAAAATTGTAAGTTTGAATGTAGGGGGTAATCTTCGGATCTAATGATACAATTAAAAAAATATTTTACTGGCAGTAAGCTACATTATTCGTGGATAGACAAAATAAATACTAAAACCTTCCTCGAGAACCACTCTATCCATTGGTGAAAACAGTATGAAAATCGGTGCAGTAGTTTTAGAGTATCGCGAACAGACAGATAGACAGACGCGGCGGAGGACTTTGTTTTATCATAATGGATAGAGTGATTTTCGAGGAAGGTTTTAGTATATAATTTGTCAAGTTTTTGTATATGTTACCGGCCAAACCCGATTTCCGGCAAAACTAGTTTGTCCTAGGCCAATCACAAAAGAACGATCATAGAGCACCCCGTCTGAATGGGTTAGGTTAGGACTTAGGTTAGAACTGTGACCAACCGCGCGGGAGCCGAGCGAGCCTTGCGAGCGATGCCGCGGCAGCGGCCGGCGAACGCCACTTCCAAGAATTCCAAGTTGGGCGCATTGTAATTGCTTTCCTTGGGTTAGTACATCCTGACAAGATAAACCAGTAAACCGGTTTAGCCTAGGCAAAACTAGTTTGTCCTGAAATCGGGTTTGGCCGGTTACATATACATTGGCTAAAATATAATGATATTTGTTGGAGGTGTCGGAAACAAATAAGCCGTCTGGGAGCTTGTAACGAAAACGCTGCCTAAACCCTTTAAAATATAACAAAATGATGAAAGATGTATGGTTTTTTTTTTTTTGAATGGCGTCTCGCTGCGCATCAACTCTCTAAGGTTGAAGCTGCTTAACCGGACTATTAAAGATGTATGGTGGAATTGTGTATCTTATATATATAGGTCTACAGAAAAGTCCGCGATGGCACCACGCGTGTGACATATTGTTCATGTGTGCGTGAGCGTTGTCCTCCCGCACCGCACCGGGGGAAACATTATTCAGTGAGATGCATGATAATTGATAGTAAAAGGCGCGCGTAAAAAAATACGAAGAGGCCTTTGGAAAATCGAGTTTTATGAAAAAACCACTGCATAAATCAATAACAACAATTCTTCGTTAATTGTGCTTTGTCGGTACCGACTTTGTTTTGGAAATGTGACACTTCTTTTATTACTAATTTATGCCCAAAGTTGCGTTAAAATTGGCAATAAAAACTAATCTTTGGTAGCTTGTAATTTTTTAATGGCTTTTTATTTTACCATTCTGTTTCCGCACAGACAAAGTTAATACTGAGACAAAACGATATCGATATCATGTTTAACTTTGGATGTACAGTGTCAAACAGTGGAGTAATACCTACCCTCCCGAAGTTTCTTCAGAAGAAATGTCGACAAATGTCACCTTAAGGATAACATACTATAAAATATCCATTTTAATACCTTAATAAATGGGTAATTATAAAGCAGTAATTGTAAAGCCATTTTATTTGGTACAGGTATAGATTATAGCCTGGAATAAGACATAGGCTACTTTTTATCGCTGGAATAGGTTCCCATGGGTTGCGGGAACGGGATCAAATTTTCATGATTACTTTTGGTCGCGATAACCGACATCCACGCGGGCGAGGCCATCAGCTAGTATTATAATATAAAATGTTGAACTGACTGTGACTGACTGACTGGATGATATATCAACCACAGCCCAAACCGCTGGTCCCAGGGACGTGAAACTTGGAGGGTGTGTTCTATGTGAAGAGTACCCACTAAGAAAGGATTTTTGGGAATTCCACCTCTAAAGGGGTAAAATAGGAGATGGAAGTTTGTGTTAAAGTCCGCCAGTTTTGAAGTTAAGATCTTCAAATTTTGTGTTTAGGCTGACGATTGAAAATTAATTTATACATGTCTCAGCGTTTTTGATAATTCTACCCTCGAAGGGGGATGTAGGTAAGTAACTATGTTTGTTACCGTAACCTGGATTAACCTATAGATTACTTTTTAATTCCGGTAGTACGTTCCCATCAGATATTTTTCGACATCCACGCGGGCGACGTCGCGGGCAAAAGCTAGTATTACATAAATTGTTTCCAAAAGTTGAGTATGATAAAACCTAAACAATTTATCGTTCTTAATTCGTTTTTTTCTCTCTGAACTTTGACTTACCGTGCCCGTTTTATCTTAAAAGTAACAAACAAGCAATGTTCTACAGTTACACGCGATTACAATTTCCGTTCATTTTACATAGGAGAATTAACCTAAAGCCAAGACTGATTCGATTCCAGACGTAAATATTTTGATAACAGTGCAGTTACAAATCAAAACAATGTATGCACCTTCTTTGGTTTCAAAACAGAATCTAAACGAGGATATTTTAGCCAAATTTACCGTAAATAACATCAAATTTGTACTAAATATTATTGACAAATACTTGAACAGCTGTTTATGAATATTGCTTGAATGTTATATTCATTTTAGAGAACAGAAAATGAGTGATTACTGCATTTGGCGGTCCAATCATGACGTTCTACCCTGTATACACTATAACAAGGATAATATTTCGCAGAATATCGGTAACGATCGGTTGTGTTCGCGATTCTCCATCTCTTTTGCACCCGTAGAAACGCCAATCACGTCACGCTATCGAATTTCCGTGCTCTTCTCTTCATGTTGGCTCCGTCAGTAACTCAGTACATATTTTTAGATTGTGAAGTGTAGACGTACGGAAAGAAACATTTTATCGGTGATTTTTAAAACGAAATTGAAGAATTAAATCTTTGTTTACTGTTTTGGACGTGTTACTCGTGTTGAAATGGCGGCTAAGGTAAACTATTCTTTGGTTTTCAGAGTTAGGTAAATATGGTCGACAAGAGCGGTTACACGAAAATATGTTTTTTTTTGCACAGTACGTCGCACCAGCACCACCGGTGACGTATCTGCTCGGAAGATAACTCGTACCATATTTTATAGTAAAACCTTTTTTTTATACATTTTTATGAGTAGCATATTTTTTGTAACTTAATAAGTAACAAAACCAACAGCCACCGTTTATACAAATATTTTAACTGGCGTGAATCAGTTTTACAGAAATAAATAAGAAAATACCAAAACACTAGACACGGAAGATGTATTAAACCACGAAATACGCTGCACTGTTATAAAAACACTAATAAAATAATACGAATTCTATCAAACAGTTTTGTATTAAGTCATCTTTTCGTCAAAATATAGGAAAAGAAAAGATGCAAAGCAGGCAATATTTTTCTTGCACTGCGGTCTACATTATAACACTGTCAAAATCAATACACTAGTGAAAAAAATAATGTCATAACAACATTGCCATAACAATCAGTTCCCGTAATTCAAGATTCTATATTTGCACGTGAACTCAAATAATTTGCAATTAATTTATTAAATCTTTAGGAGAAAGGCAAGTTAATACGCATTTCTTTTTATGATTGCATGTGACGTACGTTAAAAAAACTTTCCTAAACACCTAACATTGTTCTTTGCTGTGCAGTACAATAATTATTTATTTGAAGATTTAAATGTGTCAAGTTTTCAACCGTAGTTATTTGTTTGTAGATTTGTATGTTGAAAAAATTTTACCAAGTAGGTACGCGTACGGCACGTCTTTATGATAAGGGATTGTCGAACATATTATTATCATTGTGTTATTTAGTTCATGCTGTATGCATGGGATATTTCATATTAAATGTCTGTGTTTGTATGCACTGTAAGGTATTAATAACAATAAAACGTTATTGCTCGTGAATAGTTCATAGTATATAAAAATCATAAAGTGTTAACGATGGGTCATTAATAGACATAATATCTTATTTCTTATGACAGACATTCTATAGATATTGTTGTTTTGTTTTGTCTTTACTAACTTAAAAGACTAAGTTACGTTGGCTTTGTTACGTTATTGAAATGCATTATATCAATAATTGTTGAAAGGAATAAGTTTCAACATTATCAAATAATTTGTTTATAATTTTTCAAGCATACAGTTAAGTATGATTTGACTGTGGCACTGCCCTGGGTATTTATAATTTTAACATGGCAACCTTTAACTCTTCTGTCAATTCTGTCATGTCAATTGGTTGTCCAATGTCAACCGGTCGAAAATATTTTTAAGCGAGATCGATCGATTTTAATCAAATATAAATGTCGTACACGATAAAGAATTTACTAATACAGGCTAGAAATAGTTACAAGAAGTTCCTAGATATTAATAAAAGCAGTTACATGGTAAGTGTCCATTAATTATTTAAGAAAATGGCGTAAACTGGCAAAAGGCGTACATGTCTTTGCTTTTACGTCGGAAGAAACCTTCAATTAGCACTAATTTAGCTTGCAATTGCTTTGAGAATGTTGGAAAATGATTAGAGTACAATAAAAGTAGGATTAGGTAAGAATTTGGGGCGTTTTAGGTTATTCTTGTGTTTTTCCATTTAGGAGCTGTAAAGATATTATGTTGTTTTAATGGTATCTTAGCCTTCAAACGTACGTTATCGGTTAGATGTGAAAACTAAAATACTTCTGGCGCCAATTGCGTGTCCAATTAAGACTTTAAATGTTTTTTTTTTAAATAATCACTAGATTTTGTTGGCATATTCTTGCTACATACATAAGTCTATACATCTCGTATGAGGAGCGACCGTTGTTCTGCAGTAGGACAGTAATGTCCTAGTATTATTTTTACTGGCATATTTGAGTGGAAATACAAGGTGTGGATGCCTTAGAAGGATGTAGACTGTCGTTATTGTGATGTTCTTCAGAAAGTTCAGTTCATTAGTCAGTAGTAGACAATTCAAAAGTGCCTGTATCTATATCTACTTACTAAATCATTTGACTTTGGAAAACCCTGGTCTGTGTATCCGGGTGTTAGTTTATTCTATAAAATAGACAAAATGTCAAAAGGTCATGATGTTACATGACATAATGAATAACATTATGAATCATTTATTTGTTACAATTTCACAAATATTATAAACTGTCTCATAATCTCACTCCCTATTATATAAGCCTTAGGCCAGCAACGCCTTCGTGTTACTGACAATCTCGCAGAGAGTTTGTGGGTTACTGAAATACTTTGCCCTGTATGAGGCAACCTCTGGGGAGTGTAGAAGCACTTGGGCTACTGTCTCATCTTCCATGCAGGCTCGGCACAGTGGGCTGTCTGTGCTTCCTATGACAAAGAGGTGTTTATTAAAGGAGCCGTGTCCAGTGATAGCGGCTGTAACTGTGTGCAGCTGTAGTTTGGTCAGCTGAGGTGCTGTTTAGTGAAGCGGCCCATTCATATTGTAGGAAGAGTTTCCTTTGGTCTAGCCACATGTGGGTACAGTTGCCACTGGTACAATGAGCCTTAACTAAAACTGGTTAAAATTAATGTTCACGATAATATATTAGGTACACGTCTTCTGCTGCTTGATCCGGTCCTTTACGGTATTGATACCACATGAGCGATACTGATGTTTTGGATCAATTCAAACAAAAACAATAATTGTATTGTATAGTACTCTGCCTACACCTTCGTGGATTACTGGCATGATGTGATGTTGTTATGAGTCGCTATTTGTTTCTAAATTAAAAGTATTATGAGATACTAGTTTTTTGCATATTAATTAAGTATATTAAGTACTTGCATGTTAATCAGCTTAACCACGTGTTTGTGCTTCCGCAAAGTTAATTATATCAGACTCATCTTCATTAAAGCAAGCGCGATTGCGAAGCGGGAGGTCCTGGGTTCGATTCCCAGGTCGGGCAAAGTTTATTGGGTTTTTCCATCAAGAATATCTCAGTAACAGCCACAGAGTCCTGATTTGTGCCCGGTTGATGGCAATAGGCTTGCCTATTTATTACAAGGGACTTAAACATAACTGGTGAAATGTGGGTGTACTGGTGTTCTAAAATGACCGCTTTAGCAGAATCATAATAGGATAATAATATGAATTACGTTTTAATTCTTAAAATGGTCATAGACGTACCTACTATTATGAATTGTCACCTTCTGACCATTTCACGAATTTAAACGTCATGAAATTCATATTATTATCCTATTATGATTCTGCTAAATCGGCCATTTTAAACCCCCTGTTAGGTACACCTCTGCCTAACTCTTCGGGTATTATAGGCGTGATGTTGTTACGATATACAGTTTTCAATGGTAAAAAAATGTGACACTGTGGTGTAATTTTTTCCTTAAAGCAGTCTTTACTGACCAAGTTTTCCTTCCTCAATGTGCATTTCCTGATTTGTTACGTATGGCAGTCAAGTAAAGATTATTTTGCTTTTATGACCACCCATTACATACCGAGTTTCCTCCGTGCCTCGGAAAGCACCTTAAGCCGTTGGTCCCGGCTGTCATTTGTAGATCTTTGACAGTCGTTACAGGTAATCAGTGGCCCGAAAAACTGACAACCAGTTTTACCAAGTGGTATAGTATTACTCGGTACTAACTGGGTTGTGTGAAGGTCAGATAGGCAGTCGCTCTATGTAGAATACTGGTATTTAGCTGCATCCGGTTAGACTGGAAGCTGACCTTAACATAGTTGGGAAAAGGCAGGCAGATGATGATGAGTTGGCCTACAAAGTGACTAATGTAATGTCTTATTGGTCATTTAAAATTGTCGTATTGCCCTTTACGTCATGATCAGTGACCTTTTTTTTTTTTGGGAGGGCATCTCGCAGTTCAACCGCTGAGGTTGGCTACTGCTTAACTGGGCAAGTCCTGTGGATGCCTTGAGTGTAAGGCCTCCAGCCAAGGGATGATCAGTGATCGGGTAATCGGGCTCTTATATACATACCTAAACTTCTTCCCGTGAAAGAATAATATGGACATTCCTTTCTGAATAAATAAGTAGTCCCGGGTTCCCGGGATTGAACATTTTTTTTAAAACAACTATAATAAACTTAATGAAATTAAAATAGTCGTTATTTTGCTTTAGTATCTTTATTTTATTAAAAACAAATGAAAGTTCACAACGAGCTAACTATATTTTGTTTGCGGGCATTTTTAGCAATCTCAGGAATTTCGAACGATTCCGGGATCCGGGATTCTGAAAAGCATGTCCGTAATATACTTTTGTGCGAATAAAAGTGAAGTTTAGATATTAGCGCCCGATTATCCGATCACTGGTCGTGATTCATGATTTCATGAATATTAAAATCGGACAGTGTTTTTAATTATTTTTTCTTTCATTATTGTTTCTTTGTGTGTTAATTGTGGTTCATAAAAGGCAGTTAGTAATATCTTTTTACGGTTGCGTACCCGAAGGGTAAACAACGGGACCCTATTACTAAGCCTCTGTCAGTCTGTCTGTCTGTCAGCGGGCTGTATCTCATGATCCGTTATAGGTAGACAGTTGAAAATTTTCACAGACTGTGTATTTATATTGCCGCTATTATCAAATCAAAATTTAAAGGGGGCTCCCCTACTATGATGGTACGGAATCCTTCATGCGCGAGTCCGACTCGCACTTGGCCGGGTTTTTATTAAAAATAGATATAGCCTAATCCAAGGTTGTTAATTTGAAATTAATAATCCGGTTTCGTAACATAGTTCAGAGTTTTTCCATCATTAACTTTTATCAGATACTATTATGATATCAATGAAAAAAATTCCATAACCTCAAATTAGTTAAATATATGTGTCAGATTGTAATCATGTTTGTTGTTGGTAAATGATAACTTGTCTCTACATAAACCACAAACAAATAAATATACATACATAATCGTACATGTGGCTAAATAATAACTGCTGGCATGTGTACTCGTGGCTAAATAATAACTGCCGCACGGGTCGATCTTCAGGTTAAGCTGCGCTGGCCTAGGTTGGTCTGTGGATGGGTGACTTAAACATAACTGATTAAGATGAGAAAAAGGAGTAGGGTTCCTTGCAAAATTTTAATTAAATAAAATTAATAATATCGCGCAAACGAAGGAAAGTATGTGTGTGTTATGTGTCAAATCCCATGTAAGAAATGGCAAGCCTATTGCAATAAACCTGATACCGACGGAATTCAACGCGTGTAAACCCTCAACGTAAGCTTACATTATCGTAAAACACTTGTCTGTAGCTCTTAAAGACTAAGATAGCACACAAGATAACCAATAGGCCTTAATCCTGTTATCAGATGTACTTATCACTAGATAAATAATCTGTCGCGTGACTAAAGAATTGGCCATGAACATATAATCAGCACCTGTACACACCCCCTGCGAATTCGTATATTGTGGTGATCAATCAATTTTGGCAGTCTGGCATAGTTGAGCATATTAACTAGGGCAGCATTCTCCGAAAGATTTGGTAGAGGTGATAGTACATCTTTATTTTATCAAATACTAGCGGCTCGTCCCGGCTTTGCACGGGTTGATGTTACTCAGGGTGAATGTAGCTTTCCAATGGTGAAAGAATTTTTGAAATCGGAACAGTAGTTTTTGAGTTTATTCATCGATCGATCGTTTGTTGTTTTTTGTTTATTGCGAGGGTACTGGATTTTTACGCCATTATGAGGTCGAGGGTTGCGTCCTTTTGGCAAAGTTGGAGACGCTCCAGTAATAGCATTTTGAGGGTTGTCTCGTGCAACCTGGCAAGCCCTATATTTGTGCACTGGATTTCTGTTCACCTAAGCGGGAACCAAAAATGACGAAATAATGTATGTTATTTTTAAAGACTATGGGTACCTGTACATACCTCCATGTTTAATTTATATTTTATTTTTTTGAATGATTTTATTGACATTTTTATTTAATGATTTTATTGATTTTTTGTAATGATTATTCAATGATTTTTAATGATATATTTTATTTTTTTTGTTGTCTATGGGTATTTTGCCTGAAATAAAACACATTTTTTTTTTATTACAAACCTACACACACACCCACACACACACACACAAAAAATACAAATTTTTCCTCTTTACAATATTAGTGTAGATGTTATGTGCAAGCGTTCACCTGCTCGGGTGGTTCTTCATGGTTAAGCAGAGCTGTGGCACTGTGTGATCATCATCATCTTCCTGCCCTTGTCTCATGTTATTTGGGGTGGGCGCTACCCGCTGTGTGACCATCTACTTCATGTAATTATTACTGGATTTCCCTACTGCTTCGGAAAGTCGGAATGCACGTTAAGCCGTTGGTCCCGGCTGTCATTTATAGTTCTATGACAGTCGTTACAGGTAGTCAGTGGCCCGAAAGTCTGACAACCAGTCTTACCAAGGGGTATCATATTACCCAGTACTAACCGGGTTGGAGAGGTGAGATAGGCAGTCTCTTCATGTAAAACACTGGTATTCAGCTGCATCCGGTTAGACTGGAAGCCATCATAGTTGCTAAAA
Organism: Eurois occulta; assembly: GCA_950022335.1. Taxonomy (NCBI): domain Eukaryota; kingdom Metazoa; phylum Arthropoda; class Insecta; order Lepidoptera; family Noctuidae; genus Eurois; species Eurois occulta. The sequence goes on from OX465505.1 coordinate 10,631,169, forward strand.
GGCAGGTGATTCATTTCGATTTTGCGAAGGTAGGTATCATCATAATCAGCCTTTAATGTTCCCACTGCTGGGACACACGGCCTCCTCTATAGAGAGGGAATGGGCTATAATCCACCACGCGGGCCCAGTGCGGGTTGGTAGATGTCACATGTCTTCAAATTTTTGGTTCTAGGACATGCCGGTTTCCCCACGATGTTTTCCTTTACCGTTTTTGAGAGCAGTGGTGATGAAATAAATTACACAAAGTAATGCGCCTGCCTGGGTTCGAACCCACGACTAACTGTTCGTAAGTCGGGGCCACTACCACTGGGCCACCGCCGCTCTCGTAAAGTAATATTCGAATATTACTTAATAATCCGGTTTTGTAACCTAGTTAAAAGTTTTTCCATCATTAACAATTTATCAGATAGCTAATATAATATCAATGAAAAAAAATTCCATAACCTCAAATTAATTAAATATATGTGTCAGATTGTAATCATGTTTGTTGTTGGTAAATGATAACTTGTCTCTACACAAACCACAAACAAATAAATATACATATATACATAACCTCACGCCTTTATTCCATGGAGATAGGCAGAAACTGCAGAACGTCAGCTGCTACGATCCTAACATACTCCTTTTGCCTCGTCCACGTTCATACATCTAGTCATAAACGCAGGCCGAATACGAGTACTACCTCCCTGACCTTCCTTACTGAAGAAACCTACCTTAACTCAGAGACTGTGCCTTAAAGGCCGGCTCCACACGTTGGCCCCAACGCCACTCGTCCAACGTGTAGATCTAGAAAATAGTATTGGCACCAACGTTGGGACGAGCGTTGGGAGTTAGCCGAGGCGTGTCGGTTTAATCAAAGGAATCTGCGCCAACGTTCGCGATCCGTCCACATGTTGGCGCTTTGCTCAGTCCTTAGTCCTGTTGCAACACGCATCGAGAGCGCGACGAGCGAGAATGTCATCCTCATCCTCAAAATCGCCACCCGTATGGACAAATGAAAAAGTTATCGAATTTTTTGAAATTCATTCATTTGAATTCCCTTCTTCCATCGGGAGTCCAGACGTACTGCGGGTTATCACCCATTCCTTGTCGATGTTCCACACATTCGCACGAAGCGCTTTGCTACATCGTTTATTATGCGCACAGCCAAGGAGTGGAATTCCCTGCCTTCGTCGGTGTTCCCAAGTTCATATGACCCCAATCTATTTAAGTCGCGAGTTAATAGGCTTCTTTTGGGTTAGCTCGTTCCATCGTCGACCTCATCTCTGTCCTCTGGGCTAGATTAAGGTCAAGAGTAGGCCCATCAAACATAAAAAAAAAAAAAAAAATTACATCCAATAATATGGAACAATTTCGATTTCTGTATCGGACATCTTCACGTTGGCTCTGACGGGACAGGACTGGTATTATAGCCAACTTGTGGACCAACATTGGTACGAGCGTTGGCGGCAACGTGTGGCGCCGGTGAAATACTGGCGCCAATCATTCTCTTGCCCTTATCCCAATTTATTTGGCGTCGGCACAGCATGTCTTCTTCCATACTTCTCTATTACTCGTCATCTCATCAGACACCTCGATGCTTATCATCCAAACACTAGCGCAAATATAAATCTATTATTAAGACTTAAGTACCTCAATAATCTCAATGTTATTACTTGAAGCGCTATAATTCATTATTAATTACTCCGATTAATAGTAATTACTGAGATACGTCATAATTATTATCGCCTAGCGAAGTAAACAGGGGTAATTCTTCGAAGTTGTGATATTCGTTAAAAAGTAATCATTGTAAACCTTACCTAGGGGCTACTAATACCGCAAGCAAGCTCATAACACACAACAACAACACACACAACAACAACAACACACACAACAACAACACAACATACAACAACAACAGCAACGCAACGGCAAGCGACAACAGTCAGCTTGCCTTATGACAAGCCGACTTATCAGAAACCCTAACATCATGAAGTGAGCCAAGCTTGTGGGCTTGTATTAAAGTATCGCCCCTAACCTTGCTAGTATTTTTGTGAAGGTTTTTCGGAACGACAGATTTCTGCTCCTTGCATAACATTACAATATCATGATTTTAATCCACGAAGGGTAAGCAAAAGTGGTCGATAGTACACCCACATTTCGCCAGTTATATCCAAGTCCCACTTATAGGGGCAACTGCCATCAACCAGGTACACACGAGGTGGAAGGGACACCGGCGCGACGCGAAAATGGTTACCACGTATTCAGTACATCATTCTGAGCCCCCAAAAGCAGGTGTTTCCTACAAAAGTGTAATATTTTTTTAAATTACCGATGAAAAATTTTAATGTGAGGGAGTTCAGAATGATGTACTGAATACGTGGTAACCATTTTCGCGTCGGTGTCCCTTCCACGTATACGATTTCCCTGATACATCTAAGAAATTGCTGGTGACACTGCCCGACTTGGGAATTCAAAACCTCGTGCTCAGTAGTAACGCTTACAACGAGGCAGTTCCATCAGTCACTCTTTTTATTTTTCCCATCAATAGAATCACAAGTAAGAGAACAACTCTTTGTTCGCGTATTATGAAGCCCCTTATTACCCAGTAACCGCGCTGTGGTGGTCAGATAGGCAGTCGCTCCATGTAAATTACTGGTATTCAGCTGTAAGCCGACCTCAACATAGTTGGGAAAGAGCTAGGTAGAGGACAATGAAAACAATCACAGAAGCCTGAAAGTCCTATAACCAAAGGGTATTGAGTTGTCCAGTAATTGAATTGTGGAGGTCCGAGGCAATCGTTCCATGTAAAATACTGATATTCCTCTGCATCGAGTTAGACTGTAAGCCGACCTCAACAGAGTTCGGGAAAGGCTAGCAGATGACGAGCAGCGTCCTCAGCCTTCCATTCTAACAACTGCAGGCAAATATTAATAAGAATTTATAATTGCTCCTTGTCAGCATTTGACAAGAAAATAACAAGCAAATTAACATCAATTAAAGACTTGAATATTAAAGTTTATTACCTCAAACGGCTCAAATTGTAATAAATTGCTAGTCTGCATTTACACTGATTGCAATAATAATTCACAATTAAAATGCATTTAAGAATCACTACTGATTATTTCAAACTAGTTTTTTATTTACCAAAAGTTTTTTGGCCATAAATTACTTTATAGAGGAATGGCGCATCGTTTTAGTTATGGCTAAGAGCATGTCAGTCTATATCGATCCCACTGGTGGGACACAGTCCTCCTCTCTAGAGGGAGTGGGCTGTAATCCACTATGCAGACCCAGTGCGGGTTGGTAGATGTCACATGTCTTCGAAATCTGGGTTCTAGGACACTTCGTTTCCAATCGATGTTTACCTTCACCTTTTTAGAGCAGCGATGACGAAAAATGTACACGAAGCAAAAGGACTGTCTGTTTCCGAACCCATGACCTAAGGAGCGAAAGTCACAGCCATTCCCACTTGAACACCACCACTGCTGTACTCACTCTGTTGTCTGGAACTTTTGAATTTTGGTCGGCAAATCGCGTTCATCATCAAATAGAACCCACAATGGTACCCTTGTCCCATGTTACTTGGGGTCAGCGCAACACGTTTTTTTCTTCCATTCACCCCTGTCAGACGTCACGGCATAATTTACTCCTTTTTCTTTCATATAATTCCTTACACAATCCACTCATCTTTTCTGGAGTTGCTTAGCATAACTATATGGATCAATGACCGAATGAATACGGAGGAGCTCCTAGCTAAATAATAACTGCCGCATGGGTCGATCTTCAAGGTAAAGCCACGCTTGCCTAGATGAGTCCGTGGATGTGCCGTTGGACCCGGCTGTCTTTTCTAAATATTTGATAGTCGTTCCAGGTAGTCAGTGACCCGAAAGGCTGACAACCAGTCTTTGCAAGGGGTACCGTATTACCCTGTACTACCTGGGTTGTGGAGGAGAGGACTATGTATCTGACGATAGTCGTTCCGTATAAAATACGTGTCTTCAGCTGCATCCCGTTAGACTGGAAGCCGACCCCAACAGCTGGGAAAAGGCTTGTCAGATGATGATTTTCCTTATTATTTCATCGTTCTTTTCTCGGGTTGCTGAGCAGAAATATGGAGCAATGGCCGACATAATACCTTCAGGATGTATGTTATCGAATAAAATACTGCTTATCATATCTACTAATGCAAGGTTATTGCCAGATAGTATAGGCGGTTTATGATTAGATGATGTGTTTATGACTTTATCTTATTTTATGACTCAAGTGATACGTCATGGTTGCCAGCTGAAGTGTTCCCGATGCACTCCGCATTTATTTTAGCTCCACAAAGTGAGCTCGAAATTATAACACCGCAGTTTTAGTGTGTTAGATTTTCTTCAAACTTCTTGTATAAAAACCGGCTACCCGCCCCTGCTTTACGGGGTCCATCTCATCATCATTTGCCTAGCCTTTTCCCGACTATGTTGGGGTCGGCTTCCAGGTTAACCGTATGCAGCTGAATACTAATATTTTACATGGAGCAACTGCCGATCTGACCTCTACAACTCAGTTAGTACTGGGTAATACAATACCCTTTGGTAAGACTGGTTTTCAGACTTTCGGGCCACTGATTACCTGTAACGAATGACAACCGGGACCAACGGCGTAACGTGCTTTCCGAGGCACGGAGGAACGTAGTACTTTTACACGGGCCCATCAACCAGGTCCACAACTATCTTATCTTTCAAACTGGAACCAACCATACATATTCACAAAATTTCATCGAAATCGGTTGGGTGGTTTCAGAGATTAGCGTGCACGTGTCACGGTGTTGACACGTGATTTAAAATAGGAGCTAATGTAGGGAGGTATTAAGAATTAAGATAATCATTATGCTACTTTTCTTAAACCAATTTATTTGGGATTATCTTATCTAACTAATATTATAAATGCGAAAGTTTGTGAGAATGGATGGATGTTTGTTACTCTTTCACGCAAAAACTACTGAACGGATTTCGATGAAAATTAGCAAACAGATAGTTTATAACCTGGATTAACACACAAGTTACTTTTTATCCCGGTAGTATGATCCTGTGGGGCAATTATCCTACTCCACGAGGGCATAAGCAAAACTATACTTCTTCACTAATATTATAAAGAGGAAAGATTTGTATTTTTGCATGTTTGTAACGAATTAACTCAAAGACTACTGGACCGATTTAAAAATTCTTTCACCATTAGAAAGCTACATTATTCCTGAGTAACATAAGTTATATCATAATAAAAATGTCCTCCCGTGCGAAGCCGGGACGGGCCGCTAGTATTTTATATATTTAATTAAGACAAAGCAGAACGCAAAACGGAGCGAAACTAGCTCGAAAGTTTTAGCATTCCGTCTCCGAAAAGTTATTTTTTGAATAAGTGGTTTATTTTTATATGCAGCAGGTACCGCTTTAGAGTGAAGTGTTTCGAACGGTAACCCATTCATTCAGTTACTCATATCGAGTATATTAGAGGAGCTCGTGGCTAAACAAGAACAGCCGCTCGGGGGGCCCGTGGATGGGTGACCCATTACATACCGAGTTTCCTCCGTGCCTCGGAAAGCACGTTAAGCCGTTGGTCCCGGCTGTCATTTGTAGATCTTTGACAGTCGTTACAGGTAGTCAGTGGCCCGAAAATCTGACAACCAGTCTTACGAAAGGGTATCGTATTACCCAGAACTAACTGGGTTGTGGAGGTCAGATAGGCAGTCGCTCCACGTAAAATACTGGTATTCAGCTGCATCCGGTTAGACTGGAAGCCGACCCCAACATAGTTGGGAAAAGGCTAAGCTGATGATGACTCATATCGAGTATATTAGAGGAAGTTTGAAAGTTACGACAGTAACAGAAAAGTTAAAAGGGAATCGACTGTCTTGGTATGGGCATGTGATGAGGAGGGACGAATCGCATGTGACTAAAAGAGTGATGAATATAAATGTTGATGGATGGAGAGGGAGAGGAAGACCAAGGAAACGATGGATGAATTGAATGAGGAATGATATGAAAGAAAACAGTTGACAGGGGAGAATGGAAGAAAAAAAAACGTGTTCCGCCGACCCCAAGTAACATGGGACAAGGGCAGGAAGATGATGGCTGTTATCGAACCTGTAAGGATTATGCAAGAATTATAGCAGCAATGCTGCAATGCAATCATAGTAATTCAAAAATCCCTTTGCGGAAACTCGAAACGAAAACCCTTTGAACAGGCAACCAAAAAGGTCCGTAATACGCAGATGGTAAATTAATTCGTGATGCAATATTTTGCAAGTTGAAACGTAGAAGCTCGAAGCCCGGGCCTCGCGCATGCGTATTGGATGCAGGATTAACAAAGATGGCGGCGATCATAAGACCCAGGTCTCACCGCCGGTACCGCGGGAAACGAGTAGAGCCAGCGAATAAAAACGAATTGTTTGAAAGACGCGAGTTCTCGCTGACGGTGAAAATAGTCAGCTGTTAATATATGCACGTCTTTTATTGACTCGTGGGTAAATACTAACAGCCTGTCGGATCGAAGGTTAAGCTTCGCTTACAGAGGTCGATCCGTGGATGGGTGACCATTCATTACATATCGAGACTCCTCCGTGTCTTGGAAATCACATTAAGCCGTTGGTCCCGGCTGTAATGTTCTTTGACAAGTAGTCAGTGGGTCGAAAATCTGAGAACCAGTCTTACCAATGGATATCGTATGCCCCAGTACCTGGGTTGTGCTTTATTTTACACTAGCTTTTGCCCGCGGCTTAGACCGGGTTAATTTAGAATTTGACAATCAATTCGGGTTGTACTCTGATGTAATAATATAATTCACGATTCGAAATGCAAGTAACGCGATCTATTATAATAAGAACGTTGTTATTTTTCTCGGGAACAGTACTTTTTTTCGGGATGAAAGGTACCCTATTTCCATATCTGTACACCTGACAAATGCAAATTTTCAGGATGTTCGGTTCAGTGGTTAAGGACTGAAAAGGTAATAAACAAACTTACTTTCGCATTTATAATATTAGTATGGATAGAGCGACTGCCTATCTGACCAGATATGCAGAAATAATTGGAGATTTTTTTAAGTCATTGAAAGAGATATTCTTGCCAAGGAGTAGCGTATCTCCCAATGCTAACTGGGTTGTGAAGGTCAGATAGGCAGTCGCTCCATGTAACACTGGTATTCAGCTGCATCCAGTTAGACGAAAGCCGGCCCCAACATAGTTGGAAAAATGCTAGGCAGATGATATATTTATTTATTTATTAAAACTTTATGCACATAATGTACAAAGGCGGGTGATGCAGAGACAAAACAGTAGGTGCAATAATAAATAATACAGAAAATTACCAAGAATAAAATGTAATAATAAATACATACATACAAACAAAATATACAAAGTAAAGAGAGTTAAAATTGATACATAGATAAAGAAAAACAACAAATTAATAACATATCAAATCATTATAAAAAATAAAAAAAAAAAGTCAAATCATTATTTTTATTATTTGTATCTTTTCCAGACATGAGATGACGAGAGTCACAATCTCATGTACGTTTCTAGAGGTAGAAAATCAAATCAAATTTAGCTTCCCCAGCATCCGCTAGCTGTGGGACCCGTACCTCAGTGCAATGTCGCCATACGAGTATACACCCACGATAAAATATATTCCGATCGATTTTTTATCAATACTGCTTTTTTTCTCTTGTGGCATTTGACCTTTTAGTAGGACAGTTACAGGCTGGTATTATATTATTGAAAGGGGTTGAATAATAACAGCCCCACGGGGCGATCATCAAGGTTAAATAGCGCTTGGCAAGATCGGTCCATGGATGGGTGACCATCCTGTTATGATTTTTTTGATAATTTTCATTCCATGATTGTTGTGTGTGCCAGGGGAGGCTACACTGTGTCGGATCGGATGGCCGAATGTCATGATTTTCAAATATTAATAAGATCTGGGGGCGTTTTTTTTTTTTTTTTTTTTCGGGTGGGAAATCATCAAATGACTCCTCCCGCTCTGGGCGGAGCGGAAGGGAGTGTCAGACTCTTACTGACTAAAAACCACCCATGTTCCTTCTTTTGCCCTTTATGTTCCAGGGCCGCGGTATCTCTTTCGAACAGTCCCGCAGCCCTGGGGGCCTAAAATGCCCGTTTTAGCAGAATCATATTAGGATAATAATATGAAATACGTTACAATTCGTAAAATCGTCACAACATGACTCATAATATTAACCTCGTCTGCATATAAATATATTTTTATATATCAATGCTCGTCTGTGACCTTTTTGGGAATTGTAATCTAATTCATATTATTATCCTATAATGATTCTGCTGAAACGGCCATTTCAGACCCCCTGTTTCGATTTATTATGTGATGATGTGACCAAAGAGTTCATATAAACTCTTTGGTCAAATTTTTGAATTAGTTCCCGCCAAGAAAAAAAAAGGTAGGTATTCTATTTTTGGAGGATAAAATAAAAAAAGTTCTTCTGGAAGTAATCTTTGTTAATTACATAGATATTAGATATTATATTAAGCTTGCTACTGATATTAATACTTACCAAGTTTTTTCTATATGTATGTATGTGCACATGTTTATAAATACAATTATTGTTGGTACTCGAAAAGTCATATAATTTCAATCCATGCCGAGTTTTCTCCGTGCCTCGGAAAGCACGTTAAGCTTTTGGTCCCGGCTAGTCAGTGGCCCGAAAGTCTGACTACCAGACTTACCAAGGGGTATCGTATTACCCATAAATTGGGATAAGGGCAGGAGAATGATGATCTGGTATTTAATAAACAGACACTGACTATCTAAAAAAAAAATATATATATATACGGTCGAATTGAAAAACCTCCTCCTTTTTTGAAGTCGGTTTAATAACAAGTATTGGTCTATTCTTTTCCGGCACAACATTAAAATATGGCCAACCGTATGCAATTAATCACAAAAGATGATGAATGTAGACAAGAAATGTAAAGTTGTTTGTGATTACAACGATTAAATAACTTTAAAACATAAATCTTATTGAATTAGGCGGACTGCCAAATGTTCAAATGCGCCATAGTGAATGAAAACGTACACACGTTGTACTTATTGCTGTAAATGTTGTAATGTTACTCCATTGTTTTTTTAACGTCCATCTGACCAGGGGCCCAATTCTGCTATTACAATAGTGTCAGAATGGTCTGTCATTGATTTCATAATTGTTGATTTTGACTTGTCAAAACTTGTCAAAATCAACAATTATGAAATCAATGACAGACCATTCTGACACTATTGTCGTCTATTGTAATAGCAGAATTGGGCCCCTGCTACCCTGTATTTTGATTAACGTTATATTTTAAAACTAGTAATTGCCCCCGCCTTTGTCCGCGTAAAATTATTATAAAAACATTACTTTCCTATTAGAATCGTTTTGTTTACAATTGCTTTGGTTTTATTTTTTTGCACGGTAGCCTAATCCTTTTTCTAAAATAAAAGTATGTCACTCTTCATAACATCAGCTATCTGCTAGTAAAAGTCCCGTCAAAATCGGTCCAGCCGTTTTGGAAATTAGGTGGAACAAACAGAAAGACCAAAATTAAAGAAAAAAACCTTTTTGATATAATGAGGCTATAAATAGGTAGATTGGTAATTAGTGACCGATACTTAAACACGTGATTGTACTCATGATAACAAACAACTTTCCTAAAGAAACTTTTTAGGGTTCCGTACCCAAAGGTTAAAACGGGACCCTATTACTAAGACTTCGCTGTCTGTCTGTCTGTCTGTCTCCAGGCTGTATCTCATAAACCGTGATAGCTAGAAAGCTGAAATTTTCACAAATGATGTATTACTATTGCCGCTATAACAACAAATACTAAAAATTAAAAAAAAAATATTAAGGTGGGCTCCCATACAACAGATATGATTTTTTGGCCGTTTTTATAGATGGAACCGATGGTACGGAACCCTTCGTGCGCGAGTCCGACTCGCACTTGGCCGGTTTTTTTTTATAATATCTTAGGTTATTTTTTTTTTCAAAGTACCCTAATCCTTCTTCTAAAATAAAAGTATGTCACTCTTTATAACACCAGCTATCTGCCAGTAAAAGTCCCGTCAAAATCGGTCCAGCCGTTTTGGAAATTAGGTGGAACAAACAGAGAGACCAAAAGTAAAGAAAAAAACTTTTTTGTTATAATGAGGCTGTAAATAGGTAGATTGGTAATTAGTGACCGATACTTAAACACGTGATTGTACTCATGATAACAAACAACTTTCCCAAAGATATTTTTTTTTATACTCGTACACTTTTATCACAATAACAAAACAGCCGTATGAAATTCGCCTGTGACTAATGGCCACTAATTACCTACCAGTCACCAGTCACTTTCATATGCATTCAGTAAAGAGCTGTTATTTTGAAATAACAACCGGACTCTTTCATTTTATTTATTTGTATAGCAATAAATCGATATCTGAGGGTGACTCATGGGAGGAAAGTTTTGAGTATGAATGTAGAAGACGGTAATCGTAGGGGAAGACTCAAGAAACGGTGAATGGACTGTGTGGATGAATGCTAATGCTGAGTCACCTTTCAAGCCATCCAATGTTTAAGTAGATGACTGCTGATAGAAATGTATGGAAGAAGAAGACATGCTGCGCCCACAACACAATTCGGAAAACGGCAAAAGAATGATGATCATGTTTTATTGAAAATTAGCTTTGCCCACGGCTTCGCTCACGTGGATGTCGAAAAATGTCCGACGGGAACGTACTATCGAGATTGAAAAGTAATCTATAGGTTAATCCAGGTTATGGTAACAAACATAGTTACATGCCTTCATCCCCCTTTTTAACCCTTCGGGGGTAGAATTATCAAAAACGCAAAATTTGAAGATCCTAAACACAAAATTGGAAGATCCTAAATTCAAAACCGACGGACTTTTATATAAACTTCCTTCACCTATTTTTCCCAAAAATCCTTTCTTAGTGGATATTTACTCTTCACAAAGAACACACCCTCCAAGTTTGTCTCTAGGACCAGAGGTTTGGGCTGTGTGTTGATATATCACCCAGTCAGTCAGTTTACTATTTTATATATATTTATCTTCTCCTTTCGCAGAAACTTCAAATGTGTGGCACAGAGGAAGAGATGCGTGAAGTAGCCGGGAGGATCTGCCGGAACTACCTCCACGGAGCTTGGAAGACTATTGACCCTAAGGAGTTGAACTGCAAAAGGATCAGGTAAGGTTTCTCTTGGTTTCAAATTAGGAGTTGGTTGACTGGAACTCCCCTTTGGTCCAGTGGAAACGGTGTTCTGGACCCAGACAGATACGGCATAACCAGGCGATGGTGCTCCCAAAGCTGGGATACCATCGGTTGCTGACACATAGGGCTCCTCTCCGTAAATGAGAACGGGCCGTAATGTATAATGTAGGCCAAGTGTTATTTCCCTGGTTCAAGCCATGGTCCGGGGCGAGAGGGAATGGGAAGCCGTCGCCTCCTTCTGCGAAGCAGTCATGCTAGCGAAGGAGGTGGCGGAACGTGAGAGGGAGAGAACCTCACGTCCCAGCCGCCGCGGGAGAAGCACCGGGCGTCGGGGGCCACGTGGTGGTTCTCGGCCACCGTAGGCGGGGGCCTGTGGACGGTGAGTAATGGGCTAGCTCGCCGTCTTTCCGTCTTATGACGACGCCGTGTCGACGGCGCGTTCGTGTTCCACGCGCGCCTCAAAGAGATGTCAGCAAACAGTCCCTATGTTGTTGGTCCCAGTATGTTGTCCGCTGTTTAACGTGTGTTTTACCAGTTCCAAGTAATGGGTCTGCCCATGACTTGGGACTGGACAATTAGCAATGCATGACTACTTTAAAAGTAGTCATATAACAAAATTTGTTAGCTTGGGTCTTACCTGTTAAAGAATAAAATGAATAATGATCTCGTGCCGATCTAGCCTCCCTTTGTTTTCCTCCCCCAGCGACGCCCTAAGCCGAGGCTCATACCCCACAGAGGGGGTGCCCTTAGCGCCGTGTAGTCGTTTATTTTGTAAGTTTTTTGCCCCTGGCTGGAGGCCTAACACGTAAGGTATCAGGATAGTCCGGTTAAACAGACGACAACCTCCTATTATCATCTGCCTAGCCTTTTCCCAACTATGTTGGGGTCGGCTTCCAGTCTAACCGGAAGCAGCTGAATACCAGTATGTTACATGGAGCGACTGTCTATATGACGTCCACAACCATTTAGTACTGGGTAATACGATACTCCTTGGTAAGACTGGTTGCCAGACTTTCAGGTCACTGAGTAGTGAGTACCTGCAACGACTGTCAAAGATCTACAAATGACAGCCGGGACTAACGGAGTAAGCCGCGCTTGCCTAGGTTGGTGACCACCCATTACATACCGAGTTTCTTCCGTGCCTCGAAAAGCACGTTACGCCGTTGGTCAGTTGTCATTTATAGATCTTTGACTGTTACAGGTTGTGGCCCGAAAGTCTGAATACCAGTCTTACCACAGAGTATTACCCAATACTATCTGGGTTGTGGAGGTCAGATAGGCAGTCGCTCCATGTGAAATACTGGTATGCTACTGATTCCGGTAAGACTGGAAGCCGAGGGTCGACTTCCAGTCTTGCCGGATTCAGCTAGTTGAGAAATTGCCAAGCAGATGATGAGTACGAACTATGTGAAAAACTAAGAAGCATTTCATGCAGTGGTAAAAATATTTCCTCATTATTGACGAGCAAATATTTTTTTGATTGTCCGTATAAAATGGCTCTTTAAATTTTAAATGCACGTCAGTTATTTGTTTTGTACAAGCTATTGTTTGATCAAGTATCGATTCGATTACGAGGTCAAATTTAAATGATCAGGTAACATGCGATGCCTTTGGCCTAAGCCAATATTTATTGGTGGCGAGAAACAGGGAGAGAACTCCTCACCCTCTATTGAAGAGGGAGGGTCCTCCGACCAGACGGGTGTTGTGCCTGGTGGGCTACTGCTCCACGATTGATGTCGGGGTTTCTGTCTAAGCAGGAATGTTTTAATCACGCGTATCGTAATGTATCAGTTTTTAGGCTCCAAACTAGGAATTTCTCCTGTATCGTGGGTGCGTATTCAAACATTTTAAGTCATAGCTATACTTCGCTACTGCTATCTTATTATTACTAATTACTGCAACATATCTTATCACCTATTAACAACATAATTCCATAGTCTCTTATCTCCAACAACTATTAAAACCGGAAAGCACAAGGTTTTAACTGGTTTCAATCGAATAGAAAATCGTCTTTTAAAAGAGGTCACTAAATATTTCGTTTAAAATATAAACTTGAATGAAATATCACGCCTGTATTGTCTGAAGGGGTAGGCACAGCGGTTTAGTACTACATTTGGCTAGTTAATAAGTTCCATGTAATAGGGGGCGAGCCTATTGTAATCAACTGGGCACGAATTCAGACTCCGTGGCTGCCTACTGAGAAAATCCTGATGGAAAAATCCAAAAAACTGCCTGAACCCAGGACCTCATGCTTAGCAGTCGCGCTTACGAGGACTCGATCAACTCGCATCGATCGAGACTAAAACTCCAAACTGGTATACATTAAACATATCCATTACCTTGTTAAAACGCAACTTAACCGTCTTGTATCAGACGGGCGACATCTCGGTAATGCGTTAAATTTTCCGTCGATACCCAAGGCCAGTTTAAGGCTATGTATTAAAAGAAGTCGATTACATAAGCTTTTATATACAGAGACGCAAAAAAATGTAAATAAATACAAGAAACCTTGACTTTAGCAGGACAAGTTATTGTTTCGGGGCGTGGAGTATGACGTAAGCGGTAGCGTTTTAGCAGTCACCTCCTTTCTAGCCATAATTATGACATGTAGAGAATGTCTCGTAGCATTAAATCCACTTACGTACCACTACTGTAACAGTATATCAAGTTTAAATAAATAATTACTATTATTTGTAATGAAAGACTGCAAAATAATACAATCGAACAGAAGAAGCATTGAAAATTGGATAAAGACACAGACACTTGTAAAAATTGACTTGATAATCTACGTCTTCGTCTTTGTCCTCTGATTTTACGGATTCATGTGCGTATTGTGTAATTATCTCTTGCTTCGGTGAAGGAAAACATCGTGAGGAAACCAGCATGCCTGAAAGATATTTCTTGACGGCATGTAACGCCAAGTCAGAGGTCCATGGGCGGCATAAAAATTCTGACACCAGGTTAGGCACTAACCACGCGATAAACGAACGATCTACGTCTTTAGTCGAACAATACGACAGCTTCTAACTTAGACCACACACTAAAATCAGTATTGCAAAAAAGATATCGTTCTCGTCTTGTAAACCTTTGTCACAAACTTAATGCTTTAATAAACGGAATGAAATTACTTTATGTTTTCACAAAAACTTCTCTTTTATAAAACGTGTTTCTTTTTATTTGTAAACAAGGTAAAATGCCTGGGTTTTTACAAATTTTTTGAAGCAAAGTAATTGACTGTTGGGTGAAAAAAGATAATATAAGAAAAACCTGCTAAGTGCGAGTCGGACTGGGGCATGAAGGGTTCCGTCCGTACCATAGTAGTAGGTAGGGGAGCCCCCTTTAATTTTTAATTTATATTGATTATAATTTGTTGTTTAAACGCAATAGTGTAGTAGTAGTGTGTAGTGTGTGTTAGTAGTTTGTTGTTTATACACATTATGTTAAATTTTCAACTGTCTACCTATTACGGATCATGAGATACAACCCGCCGAAAGACAGACGGACGGACGGACAGCGAAGGCTTAATATTAGGGTCCCGTGGTTACCCTTCGGGTACGGCACTGCTTTTTAAAAGTTGCGGTTATAAAAGATGTACCTAGTGACAAAAATTTAAAAGAGTATGCTTGATGGTTTGGTCACGTGGAGAGGATGAGTGAAAGGCTACAAACAAAAGGTATTTACAAGACAGATGTGAGTGGCAACGCCGGGTAGGGACTCCCTAGAAGGCATACACTGACCAAGGTCAGGTGCGTAGTACTCGCTACCGGCGGCGTGCGTGTATGACCAGATGTATGAACGTGGACGAGGCGCAAGGAGTGTGCAAGGATCGTAGCTGGTGGCGTTTTGTTGTTTCTGCCTACCCCCATGTGAGAAATATGTATGCATTTTTCTGCTTTAACTGTTTTTAGGGTTCCGTACCCAAAGGGTAAAACGGGACCCTATTACTAAGACTTCGCTGTCTGTCTGTCTGTCTGTCTCCAGGCTGTATCTCATAAACCGTGATAGCTAGAAAGCTGAAATCACAAATGATGTATTACTATTGCCGCTATAAAAACAAATACTAAAAATTAAAAAAAATATATTAAGGGGGGCTCCCATACAACAGATATGATTTTTTTGCCGTTTTTATAGATAATGGTACGGAACCCTTCGTGCGCGAGTCCGACTCGCACTTGGCCGGTTTTTGGTCTAGTTTTCGCAAACGCTACTGTTTGAGCAAGAGGTCCTGGGTTTTTGGATTTTTCGATCAAGAATTTGTGAATTTGTGCCCGGTGGATGGCAATAGGCTCGCCCCTTATTCATCATCTTCCTGCCCTTGTCCCATTCTACTTGGGGTCGGCACAACACGTTTTATTCTTCCATTCTCCCCTGTCAGACGTCACGGCATCATTTACCTTGGCGTGTTCTTACAAAACAAAATGGCTGCGAGTTCAAGGAGTAGGTATACGCATTACAAATCGTTATCAAGACTCACTAAACAATGTGTGTTGTTATCTTTGACGGGTAATTTTCCAGTGCCACTCGAAACAGTTATTAGTTACACTTAAGCGTTGTTTGTTATTTTTTTATTTGACGTATATTTAGGTGTCAAACCATTGTGTCAAACACAAGAAATTAAATGCTATAAGAAGAAGAACGAAGAGGAGCACGTGGCTAATTAATAACAGCCGCTCGGGTCGATCTTTAGGTTAAGCTGCGCTTGCCTATGTTGGTTCGTGGATGGGTGACCACCCATTGATTACCGAGTTTCCTGCCATTTGTATATCTTTGACAGTCGTTACAGGTAGTCAGTGGCCCGAAAATCTGTCGACCAGTCTTACCAAGAGGTATCGTATTACCCAGTACTAACTGGGTTGTTGAGATAAGATAGGCAGTCGCTCCATGTAAAGTACTTGTATTCAGCTGCATCTGGTTAGACTGGAAGCCGACCCCACTAAAGTTGGGAAAATGGCTAGGCTTGGCAGATGATGAATTAATATTTATTGACTACAGGCTTAATTACTATCTTACTAATCCTTCCTTCTCTTCTTTCCAGTGGAGGCCTATCAAACTTCCTCTACTACGTAGCCCTCCCGGACGACACCTCCAAATGGGGGACCTATCACAAACGCTCCAGTTCCCCGGAAGATATCGACTCTGATAACGGCGAGAAGACCTCCAGGAGAGCTCTTGTCGCGACCCACTCTTTTAGCTCGCTCGATGAGCCCAGGAAGGTGAGTAATGAGTGCTAATGAGGCATAGACTTAATTAGAGATATAACGAAATGGTTATATCGGAACCGAATTCGGAATTGGAGTTTTTAAATTTGGTTTGTTGGAACCGGAATCGGAGCTGGAGGCTAATGACAGATGGTTAAACAGCAGGTCGTGGTGGTTCTCGGCCACCGTAGGCGCGGGCCTGTAGACAGTGAGTAATGGGCTAGCTCGCCGTCCGTCCGTCTTATGACGACAGGCCGTGTCGACGGCGCGTTCGTGTTCCACGCGCGCCTCAAAGAGATGTCAGCAAAACGGAGGGGCCCGGAAGGGCCGATGCCTGCCAGGGCTGCGGGACTGTTCCAAAGAGATACCGCGGCGCTGGAACACAAAGAGCAAAAGAAGGAACATGGATGGGTTTTAGTCAGTTAAAGTCTGACACTCCCTTCCGCTCTCGCCCAGAGCGGGAGGAGTCATTTGATGATTTCCCATCCGAAAAAAAAGGTTCAAAATCAATCGGAATTGAACCTCCGTAACATCTCTAATAATAATGAAGGCAAAAAAGAAGCTCCCAAAACAGTAAGAAGACAAAGACTTCCTTAGTGGATGTCTGTTGTCAAGAGCCACTGTTTGAGTTCGCACGAGGAGCCCAGCCTTCAAACTTCAAAATATAATTTCGCGACAGAGGGTAACGCTCCTGTCAGAATTGTCGGACAATTCTACAAATATGTCAACATGTCATGACAACTTTCTGTTTAATAAACCAGATTTGACAAGTTTTTCACGACAAATTGTCACCTGTCACCTGTCGCTCAAAAAGTTTTATTAAACAGAAAAATGTCAGATTGTCGCGACAATCCGACATATTTGTGAATTTTCCACCATGACAATTTTGTCACCAGTAAGTTTTATTAAACAGAAAAATTGTCGAATTGTCACTTTTTGACATAGGTATGTCGACTTGTCGGATTGTCAGCTTTATTAAATAGGGCCCAGGTGACTTTATGATGCGTAGTTTTACTTAAGGAACTTAATGAGTAAGAAAACTGTCAAATTACGAGCAGTTCCGCGTATTGAGCTAGTTAATTTACTTTGAGCATATATAACATAATTTTACGCCTGTAATCGCCGAAGGGTTTGGCAGAGGTGAACCTAATAGTAAACCACATTTCCCCAGTTATGTTTCAAGTCCTATGTAATTGGGGGCGAGCCTATTGCAATCAACCGGGAGCAAATCCAGACTCCGTGGCTGCTACTGAGAAATTCCTGACGGAAAAACCCAATAACACTGCCCGACCCGGGAATCGAACCCAGGACCTCATGCTCAGCAGGCTTGTGACCATTAGACCAACGAGGCAGTTACTTTGAACTTGTAGTTATAAATTCCTAACACCATACATTGCTGGTTTTCTTCAGGTGCTAGTCCGCATCTACGGCCAGGTCCACGGCGAGCGGGCAATGGACGCGATCGTGACAGAATCTGTCATATTCACTTTACTATCAGAAAGGCGACTTGGACCCAGGTTACATGGTGTCTTCTCTGGTGGCAGAATTGAGGAGTATATTCCGGTGAGTTGATGTTTATTTTTAGTAGTATATTTAGATTAAATCCGTATGAGTCGGTGAACAGTAAAATAATATTATTTCAGGTTTATTTGATTGGAAAAATCATGCACTATTTTACATACATAAATCCAAGTTTTGCGCAGTTTAATTTAAATTAGAATTGTGAGGGTAGATTGTAATTTTTGCTAGAAAGAAGTCGTTTTTCAATATTATAATAATGATTCACGGGTAAATAGGGTTTTTTGGCAGATATCGAAGTAATTAGGAAGTATACAGGTAAGATTAAATGCAATTGGAATAAATGTTACAATGCAGGGTGGAAGGGACACCAACACACAAACGGGTATCACGTGCTTCGTATACAAGGTGTAAACGGACCCTTCTCGAAGCCGTCAACCAAGTATTCTGTACATCAAACTAAGTAACTCTACGCAAAAATTATTGCTGGGAAACGATTTTATTTTTGGGGTGAAAAATCACTATTTTCGGTGAGACTCAATGTAACATACACTAACACTGTGCTGGATGCATTGGATAGTACGGGGGTCGAGATATTTGAAGTAAAGTCATAACATTAAAAACTAGTGTTTTAAAAGATAATGTAAAAAAGTTGGAACTTTGACCCCCAATATATGGGTATACCAAACCCAATATACCCAACTGAACTGAACTTGTATTAAGGAAAAACACTTGTGAAGTATTTGGAACTTTGACCCCCAATATCCCCATAACTTAGAAGGTTCCCAATTATGGTCTAGAACAAAAAAAATATCGCAATGACGGGGAGAACATCTACCTTTAGGCTCCGCCCATTATAACTACCCCACATAGAAATTTTTCATCGATATTTAAAAATAAAAAATCAGCAGTTTCCTACAAAACTGCAATATTTACACAGTCAAAATGTATGATAAAAAATTCTATGTGTTCGGTATGACGTACTGAACACGTGGTAACCGTTTATACGTCGACGTCCCGTCCACCCTGTATATTTTTGGCAAAACAAACTGTATTTTATGTCGTATTGTTACTGAGATCAAGTCCTGTGTCGAAAAGGCAGACAGGCAAACAATTTAGGATTCTAAACCAATCCGATTGTCACCGTAAGGATTCTCTGCTTGATTTTTAAAAGCTAAATAAAATGTTATTTTTAATAATAAATGTCTTAATAGGTACTCGTAAATAGCATTGTTAGGAGGTTCCTCTCTCTCAAGAGCCCTGAGAGCCTGGTAGCTCGGGCACTGTTCCCGCTGCTGGTGGGCTAGTATTTTTTATATTTTTAAATGTGTTTTAGGTTTTCTTTTCTAAGAAATATGTGAACATATAAAATATTGTTATTCATTATTGCACACAAAATAACAAATATACATACAAATTGCAATATATAGCTAATGTACAATTGCGAGCTTAACCCAGAATTGGGTTTTCTTACAGCAAACCTAATTTTAACTGCGAGATAAATATACAAAAAAGTCTTAATAGCATTGTTTTTGTGGTATGTTGTAAATTGATTTAAATTACAGTCAGCAGTAATAAGGTATAAAGAATACCAAATTGTATGTATAAATATATAACACATTAAGGGTTTCATAAAACACGACTTTTTTAGTTTATATTCAAAATAAGTCGTTGAATTTTCATTTTTTTATCTGTGGTTTTTTGTCTCTGGTTGTCTACACTCGTATATTCGGCTTAACCAGCCGTAATTGAGTATTTCTGTATGGAAATTCTCAGTTGCTGCAGCCAGGTATACCCGCTTTCGAGTGGGGCTCATACTGGACACCGGAAGTACGTCATAACCTGGACACGCACGCGTGGTATGTAATTTGACATTTAATGTCTAAGAAATATGGTTGATTTTTGTTCGTAGATGATTTTTACAGGGATTTTTTCGTATTTGCTTAGTGCATTCTGCACATTTTAGGATGATCTTACAAAAAAATTGGATGTGTTAAAAAGATATTGATTCTAGGTAACATTAATAATAAATGCAACAATCGGCTACATGTAATTTTGATAATTATTAATAAATATTTAAACGAGATCAGCGGTGGCCCAATGGTGGCGGCCCCGACTTACGAATAAAAATAATTAAATCAGTTACCTAAATAAAACCATGCTTTTAGGTCATACTGGGCCGAAAGGATTCCGACGCGAAAACGGCTACCACGTATTCAGTACATCATTCTAAGCATCCTCCCCCCCCCCCCACATAGAAATTTTTCATCTGTTATTAAAAAAAAAGAACAAAATCATTATGTTGCTGCGGAGTTATTTTTAAACTGTGATATATCCTTAGATATTCATTGAAATTTAATTTTGTTCAAAATGAAATACGTTCAATATACAACGTGTAACAGAATAAACGCAATTCCTGAAAGCAGTTTGTTCAGAATCGGCTTCTGAATCGATTTCCGTCATCAAAAATAGGTGTTAAATTTTGACGGAAAAATCTTTTAAATGACTTAAATTAGAAACACAGTAACATGACAAATTAATACAATCCTTAATTCAAGGAAATTGAAACCTTAACTCAGAGCAATAAAGGCTACATAAACGCACGACATTATTTGTATTTCGCTCACAGGTCGTAATACACACACGTAAATAATATCAATGCATTTTACAATTAAGGTAGTGTGCGTCAAATAAAATAGGTAATTTACAGGAATTTCAACTTTATCTCCAATGAGTAAGGCTTGTTTGAATGCACGACCAAACTTAGTGCGGTCATCAGAGTAGCCCTACACAACACAAACAAATTTTAGGCATTATTACAAAATAAAATTATTGAATTTGAAGAAATTTGGAACTTATTGCAAAGAAATAAAGCATTTGTCGGCAACCTCTTTGACGTTTCTGCGAAATGCCGACATACGCGCCGCCGCTACCGCCGAATAACATGAGTACCTAACATTAAAAAGCTAGTCATCCGCCGGTAGCGACCTAGTGTAGTTGTTCTTCAGTTTACTTCCGTGACATTTTTGATCCCGTGCGCGATGGCTTTCCGGTACACCAACGTACAATACACGGAGATGGTGAGAACCCTGGCTCGCTGTCTTGATAATGTCGCGTTAGGTTGTCGGGAGTTCAATGACCGTTTTGGCTGCAGTGTGAGTGCCAGGACGATGCTGGCTGCAACTCAGCGACTGAGGGACTCGGGAACGTTCCTTCCTAATACGGCTTTGGACAGAGGGACGAATGTGCGGACTACTCGTCTGCAAGAGCGTATTCTCGACCATTTCGACGAACATCCAGAGGACAGCTCGAGAGAAACAGCACCCCAGTTCGACTGCAGTCACATGTACGTGTGGCGAACTTTAATGAAAGTGGATCGCAGAAATAGTGCAAATTAAAGACCTAAGTGTTAAGTGTAAATAGTCCAGTTCTGTAAGTACCTACTTCTTCCTATCAATATCTACGATTGTATTCTAACACTCCCTCGTCTCTGCATATTTTTGTAGTACAAACAATAAACTGGACCTACCTAAATACTAGTAAATCTGACTCCAGTCTTGCCATGAAATACCGTGTTACCCAGTTAATGGGTTGTGGAGGTCTGGTAGGCAGCCGCTCTGCGTAAAATACTGGTATTCAGCTAAATCCGGCATGACTGGAAGCCGACCCCAATACAGTTGGGAAAAGGCTAGGCAGATGATGATGATGATTTTACATTTGAATTAGAGCGCGTTTAATAAAACAGTTGATGTAAGAGAATTTAAACCTTCCGTCCAAATAATAAGGCTTATTGAAATGCACGACCGATTTGTATTCCGCATGTCTCACTAATTGATTTGTTGAGAAATGTCGAAATAGGTAGTAGACAATTTTCTGGTCCTTACGAGCTTACGTCCTTTGCAAAATGTACCTACCGTAAGAATAATGTGAAAGATAGAATGCACAAAACCGGCGACCCTTTGAGATAGCGCGCGCGCGCTACCTCCGGGCTGCCGGCCGGCCATATTCAAAGTAAGTAGGCGCAGCGAAGTTTGCTGTTCGTGATTAAAATCTTGTAAGCACTGATTTTTGTTTCACGTAATTAGCAGTAAACACGCTTATCAGAGGTAGCTAATAATATCGCGAAAGTTACGCATTTGAGATAAATACTTTTTACCCGCGTGTGCCACACGGAGTCCGGGCGCTTCGCCCTTCGTTAGTTTCGTAGTTCGGGTAAAAAGTCACGGTTGTAAATGCATCCCCGTTAAGTACTAAGCGTAAAGTCTTAGATTAATGTTGATAATTTCACTTGCTAGAAAATTATCAATCATTACACTGTAAACTCAATTAAGTACCTATCAAGTTACCTATTCATTCATAATATCAGTCTGTGACATTTTAGGTACGTAGTAAAATTCGTTCATTGAACTAACGCACATCTAATGCCTACAGCTATGGTCAGCTGGCGGGCGCTCGAATGTGCGTGTCGCGTCGGCTGCTAACATTGCATGAGTGTGTGTGTGTACGCATGTTGCTGCACATACGTTTTGCGTTTAGTAAGGATAACTATTTTATAAAAAACGACCACGTTTGGTTTAAATTTATTGAATTACGGGTGTTGTTTTAGACTTATAATTTAATATTCTAATTGGGGTGTCTGAGGTATTGCGCTTAATCTGTTACACGTTGTATATAATATAATATTATTTGGATAAGGATTAATGTCATGTTTATAAAAATACCTTCACAAATAATGCATTATTTTAGAACTAATTTGATTACCATAAAAAAGGTTATAGTGAGTTAACCTTAAAAGATAGACATATGCTATCGCTGACCTGTTTAAGAGGAACAATTCTGTCATACATGATTGTTGCGTAACTTTAACCGTTTACGCAGCGCTGGCAACGGTAGCTCTCAAAAGGAATACATTTTTCCCGTGTTTACAACATTTTGATTCTCCGCTCCTATTGGTCGTAGCGTGGTGTTAGCCTATAGCCTTTCTCGATAAATTGGCTATCCAACACTAAAAGAATTCAATTTGAACCAGTAGTTCCTGAGATTAGCGCGTTCAACCAAACAAACTCTCCAGCTTTATAATATTAGCGTAGATTTAAATTTACAATAGGATGATAGTCAACTTCCCATGAAACCACGGCCATTTCTATAAGACCAAGATATATTTTAATTCCGTTATTCTTGAGTCCATTTTGTCCAGCCATCTTTGGCCAGTATTAGGAAAACTATTATATTTAAAAATTTGGAATTACGAACTCACCAACGATTTTAATACCCTTTTTATTATTAGTATTACCTTATAATAGGCTTGCAACACCCTATCTCACCTCTTTAACGGGGAAATTGTCTACCCCACCACCGATTTCACCCCACTAAACTCACCCCCACTTTTCAGGGTCGTCCCCTCCTCACCAAAGAACTAGCTGATCCAGCGTTGTCCATGAAGATAGCTGAGAAAATGGCGGCTATCCACGCCATAGACGTGCCTTTGAACAAGGAACCTACTTGGATTTGGAAGACCATGTACAAGTGGTTGAAGACTGTTAAGGAGGAGAGGCTGACAGGAAATGTTCAGGGAAAGGTAAGCATCTTATATCATCTTCCACCTAGCCTTTACAACTACAAGGTACGGACCCTTCACGAAGCTCAGCTTCAAGTCAACCTTTTTGATTGGCCTGTTGGTCTAGTGGTTAGTGACCCTGACTGCTAGGACGGAGGTCGTGGGTTCGATTCCCACACAGGACAAATCTTTGTGCGATGAGTACGATTATTTGTTCTGTATCTGGGTGTATAATTTATCTATTATATGTATTTATTTAGAAATATATATGTATGTTTATCAGTTGTCTAAATCAAAATCAAAATATATTTTTTTCACATAGGCCTACATGGGCACTTATGAAACGTCGACAAAAAGGTGCACGGTTCGGGTTGGTCGTTTCCTATGGAGAAGAACCGGCAAGAAACTCCATGGTTAAAATGATTAGATTTTACAATATTATCATGATTATATTATTATCATGTCTGGTTGCCATAGTACAGGCTCTGCCTAGTTTGGGATCAGATGGCGGTGTGTTGGTTGTCCCAAGATATTATTATTATTATTATAACCAAGCATTCTGTACATCAAACTAAGTAACCACGCGAAAATTATTGCTGGGAAACGCCATTTTTTGGGGTTTTAAATCAAGGTTTACGGTAGAACTCAATGTAACGCACTGAAAACATTGTGCTAATTGATGCATTGAATAGTAAACGGATCACGAAGGTAATTAAAGTCAATTTATAACCTTAAATACTAGTATTTTAAAAAAAAAAAGTAGGGACCTTGACCCCCAATATATCCGTAACTAGAAGGTTCCCAGGTATGGTCTACAACAAAACAATGATCGCAATGACGGGGAGAACAAGTGCTTGGGTTCGGAACCCTAAAAATGTACTAAATAAATCTCTTCTGCAATGGAAAATCTAACATAGAAATCAAGAGATTTTTAATTCGAACGGAACCGTATAGAACTGTCGCAACAATCTTCCCAACACTTTCATCTATGTGACTTATACTACAACTAACCCAGGGCTGCGGGACTGTTCGAAAGAGATACCGCGGCCCTGGAACATAAAGGGCAAAAGAAGGAACATGGGTGGTTTTTAGTCAGTAAAAGTCTGACACTCCCTTCCGCTCCGCCCAGAGCGGGAGGGATCATTTGATGATTTCACATCCGAAAAAAAAAAGACTACAACTAACCACCTTCTGTCTCCTAGAATGAAGAAGAAGAGCGCATCATCAAGCAGCTGAAGAACACGGATTTGGAGAAGGAGATAGAGTGGCTGAAGAAGTTCCTGGCCACTGTCGATTCCCCTGTTGTGTTCTGCCACAATGATATGCAGGAAGGTAAGAGAAGAAACTTGTATCTTCAAATTAAATCAAATTGACTGCCTCGTTGTTCGAGTGGTCGCAAGCGCGACTGCTGAGCATGAGGTCCTGGGTTCGATTCCCGGCCCGAGCTAAGTTTATTAAGCTTTGTCCATCAGGAATTTTCTCAGTAGTATCCTTGGAATCTGGTTTTGTGCCTGTTGATGGCAATAGGCTCGCCCGCTATTACATGGGACTTAAACATAACTGGCGAAATGTGGGTGTACTATTAGGTACACCTCTGCCTAAACCTTCGGGGACTACAGGCGTGATGATATGTTAATTTCTCTATAAAGATGCTTTTTAACATCATTTGTTTATATTTCTCCAAGGAAAGGTATGTGTGTGAGTATTATTTTATACACCCTGGCAACACTAACCGCAAATTTTTTTTCAACAGGCAACATTCTCTTAATAGAAGACGCTCCTCAACCAGTCGCAGAAGACGATGGCTCAGCAGTCTACGTCCGAAGCTTCGAATCAGACGAAACTCGCTCAAGTCTTGAAGACACTAAAGAATACGACCAACTTAACTATGAAGACGCAGACACTTCAGACACAATTTTGAGCCATATTTCCGATTTTGGAGAGCCTAAATTGGTGTTAATCGATTTTGAGTACTGCGCCTATAATTATAGGGGTTTCGATATTGCGAATCATTTCCAGGAATGGGCGTTTGATTATACTAATCCCGAGCATCCGTTTTATTATGAGAATCAGGATTTTACGCCGAGTCTGGAGCAAAAGGTGAGATCTATGTCTAGTTTATATTAACCTTTAGTATAATAAATCTAATCAATCAATCAATCGATCAATCAAAAAAAAAATCAAAAAAATATGTAAATAAATTATAAAAAAATATGTAAATAAATTATAAAAAAATATATAAATAAATTATTTAAAAAAATGTATAAAAAATAATAATAAAAAAATAAAAATAAAATCAGAAAAAAATAAAATCAGCAAAAAAATAAAATCAGTCAATTTTTAATCTTTGAACGTGGATCCGCGAACTGAACTAAAGATAGGTATCTAAATAAAAAAACGCATGATATCTTTTGTAGTGGATCCCCGTTCCGGCAATATAGCGGGAGTGCGCGGGGGGGATCCACGTTCATATAAAGGGTGTAATAGTACATTACGATATTAGTGCGTTAAGATGGTTATAACATGCGAGGCGGAATTTCAGCCCGAGCCGAAGGCGAGGGCGTAATTGAGCCGAGCATGTTATAACCAACACGCACGTATGTCGTACGACGTTTTTTAACACATTTGCAAGGAAACAGAAAAAAAAGATATTCACAATACAAGTACAAAGAAAAGAAAATTTGAGAAAAATGGCGCGAGGATTATTTTCTGCCGTGGCTGCGTGAAAATGTTGGCAAAGACGCTAGAGCATGCAGCCAAGTTATTAAATTACCGAATAAACTGTTTTATTTTTATTTTAAATAAACTCAATCTGTGAATGCACACTGTTGCTTTATTGCTCATTTTAACAGCGCGCTAGCGCTGCCTACTGACTGGCGCCGCGCGGCGACTGCTCACTAGCTGGAGTTGTGCGGCGGCGATCAGTTCCATATTTGAAATGCCAAATAATACTGTTATGGAATTTGTATGGACTATAACTTAATTATTTGCTTTCATAACACACGCGTTTTTTATGACCCGCTTTACATATTTAAAACCGGTGGAATTACATCAGCTTTACGAGCAAGGGTGTTAAAAATACCGTTAACGAAGCTGAAAGCCACTTGTTCTCACCGTCATTGTGACCTGCTGGGAAACGACTCCCAGTCGTTTCCCAGCAATATTTTTTTGCGTAGAGTTACTTAGTTTGATGTACAGAATGCTTGGTTGACGGCATCGTGACGGGTCCGTTTACACCTTTGTATGTAGTTTTCATTGACCTTTGATATGGCGAAAGAGGATCCGCGAACTAAAATAACCTAAAAAAACACGTGCCGTGTTTGTGTCGTGGACCTGCGTTCCAGTAGTATAACGGTATTGCGGGTATCCGGCATACCAGAGGTTCATACATCATCATCTGCCTAGACGATGTCCCTTCCACCCTGTACAGTGCCAGGAGCTCCTACAGGCTCGCCCTCTATTATATGGGGCCCAAACTGGCGCAGTGATCTTTGTTTACGTAATATTCTGTGATTTTCAACCATTACTGTCTTTTCAGGAAATATTCATCCGCGAATACCTAAAGCATTACTCAAGGAGCCAGGATAATAAGACAGAAGTATCCCTGGACGATGTGAACGCCTTTCTCGTGGAGATCGAAGCGTTCGCGATTGCCAGCCATCTGTTCTGGACCCTGTGGTCCATTGTGAACGCGTCCAAGAGCCAGATCCCCTTCGGATATTGGGTGAGTAACACTGTACTTTCGCTGGCTAATTTAACTCAAGTCTAGACACTTCCTAGCTAATTTATCTCGGGAGTCTCGCTAGCTAATTTATCTCGGGAGTATCGCTAGCTAATTTATCTAGGGAGTCTCGCTAGCTAGTTCAACCTCGGACTTTCCCTGGGTAATTTGACGTAAGAGTTTCGGTACGTCATTTATAGGGTTCCATACGCGAAGGGTCACCAACGGGACCCTATTACAAAGCCTCCACTGTCCCTCCGTCCGTCTGTCTGGTTTTATCTCATGATCCGTAATAGTTAGACAGATGTTTTCACAGAATGTGTATTTCTGTAGCCGCTATAACGAGAAATAATTATAATTTAAAGGGGAGCTCTCCCCTACTACGATGATACGGGGCCCTTCATGCGCGAGTCCGACTCGCACTTGGCCGGTTTTTGTAATTTATTCCTATTAACTTGTTGTCTGCAGACTTTCGCATGCTAATTTATTTTCGTCGTCGTCGCAAGTATGAGGTCCTGGGTACGATTCCCAGGTCGGGCAAAGTGTTATTGGGTTTTTCCATCAGGAATTTCTCAGTAGCAGCCACAAAGTCTGGATTTGTGCCCGGTTGATGGCAATAGGCTCGCCCCCTATTACATGGGACTTAAACATAACTGGCGAAAATCGTGGGTTTCTTAATAGGTATACATCTGCCTGAACTTCGGGGCTTACAGGTTAAGTTAAAACCCTATTTTTTTGTTTTCAGGAATACGCTCTTTCCAGGCTGGACACTTACCTCAAGTTAAAACAAGAATTCATCAAAAAGGACAAATATGGCCTCCCCCAAAAAAGGAAGATCTGCGAGGTTGACATATGAGCCAAAGTCGACACCCTCGCGCTTCAAGACTAAGGTATACTCATCGTTTCATCATTCTCCTTTGGGGGTATGAAGAACAGGGTGTAAAGTTCATCATCCCCCATAGAAAAGGGAGGATCCTCCGACCAGACGGGTGTTCTTGTCTGGTGGGCTACTGCCCGACAGTTGTTGTCGCGTTCTTCTATATAGTAAGTCGCGAATAACTTTACTTGCGCGATGCAGGATTTAGATGTATTTCTATGTTTAGTTTATCCTCTGCGTCATAGATGGCGCTGTAGTACTTTTTGTAGTGCCGCTACACACCCGTCCCATCGTCATCTTCTTGCAACCTGGTGTCGCCCAACACAGTTTTAAAACGCTCTCATTAGCCACCACGGCCACCCAAGACATGCACCTCTGATTTTTCGGATTCATGTGCGTATTGTATAATTATCACTTCCTTCGGTGATGGAAAACATCGTGAGGAAACCAACATGCCTGAGAGATATTTCGCGACGGCATGTAAAGCTAAGTCAGAGGCCCATGGGCGGCATAAAAACTTTGACACCAGGTTAGGCACTGACCACACGATGAAGATTAGCTTCACCTGTAGCTAATTTATTTCGGGAGCCTCGCTAGCTAATTTATCTCGGGAGTCTCCCTAGCTAATTTATCTCTGAAGTCTTTTTAGCCAATTTAAACTCGGACTTTCTCCGGGTAAAAACCTTAGAAGTTAAATTTGACCCACTTCCCGGTTTCCGATTGAGCTGAAATTTTGCATACAGGTTAAGTTAGGTTAGCTATTTGACGTCATTAATCCAATATGGCGGACTCTCAAAGATGGCGGACTGGTCTTTTTTTATTTTATGCATTCCCATGATATGGGTATCAAATGAAAGGGTTTGCTGAGAAGAATAGCTCTTTTTCGAGTTCCGTACCCAATGGGTAAAACGGAACCCTATTACTATAAGACTCCCCTGTCTGTCTGTCCGTCTGTCACCAGGCTGTATCTCATGACCCGTGATAGTTAGACTGTTGAAATTTTCACAGACGATGTATTTCTGTTGCCGCTATAACAACCAATACTAAAAATAAGAATAAAAAATATTTAAGTGGGGCTCCCATACAACAGACATGTTTTTTTTGCCGTTTTTATAGATAATGGTACGGAACCCTTCGTGCGCGAGTGACTTGCACTTGGCCGGTTTTTTTAAAAAGCGTGTTATAAGTCGTTTCCCAGCAATAATTTGGAAACTAGAGAATATAATTTTCTCATTTAAAATTGATTTGTTACAGGTCTTAGCGGCGAGCGAGATGGGCCTCTAAGGCTACGTCCAGGGTGGGAGGCTTTAGCGGAAGCGGAGGCGGGCGCGATTTATCCCAATGGAAGAATACAACGCGGCAAGCGACGCAGAATCTGCCTAACCGTTTGGCCACGAGCTACTCGATTCACCGCGACGCGACGGTACTCGCAAGGAAAGAAGTAACGCGTTCATGTCGCAACTCGCTATACAGTGTGGCCACTTAACCCGCCAGAAACCGCGCCCGCTACCGCCTATCACAATGCTTTCAGCCTTGGATGGGCACTATAGGTCCACAATTATAATTTCTGAAGAGAGAAGAAAACTCCGATTTTTGAGGTCCGTTTTTGAAAGTCAGAACCGGTTTTTTTTGTGAATTTTGGCCCGGTTTGCTCGGGTTTCAGAATGTCAGAAAATGATGGACAATTTTGGGATACGACTCGGAACTGTTTACTTTCGGATCAAAACATCAATAAGTTCGGTTTTGAGTGTCAAAAATAGTGTCGGACAATTTTGTTATTCGGTTTTTGAAAGTCAGAACCGTTTTTGAGTGCAACTGTTGGTTTTCGGAGGTGCAAAGTGTTTTCGTAGACTGATTATAGAGTTGAGTTGCTATTAAGAAACCCGTATGGATATTTAGGAGTCCAGTTTAAATTCTTCAAGGTTCAAAATCATCATCTGCCAGCCTTTTCCCAACTATGTTGGGGTCGACTTCCAGTCTAACCGGATGCAGCTGAATACCAGTAAGTTACATGGAGCGACTGCCTATCTGACCTCCACAATCTCACGTTCTTATGATACCTGTTGGTAAGACTACCAGTATTGTGTTATCCAGTTACTGATAACCAGTCTTGATAATCAGACTTTCGGGCCACTACTACTACCAATTGTAACGACTGTCGAAGATCTATGAATGGCAGTCAGGACCAACGGCTTAACGTGCTTTCCGAGGCACGGAGGAAACTCGGTATGACAAGGATGGTCGCTCTCGGCGAGGTAGCATAACTTGAATTTTCAAACTGGATTTCTAAACATCTAAGAGTAGAAGTGTAAATAAAAAGAAAGTCAATCATTGGTTCCTGAGATCCAGTATTGTGTTTTGATGTTAGATTTACAGTAAAAATACATTGACCTCTTTTTAGGCTCCGCTGTAGTCGGGTAATAGTGGACATTTGTAGGTCCTGGTCGGCAAAAACTTTTAGTCATCGCTTTCAGTGTTTCAAACTAAGATTGTAATTCCGTTTAGATTCTAGTATTCATTGGAAAACAAAGTTGAGAAAATGTTGCGCAACTGTTGCCGGCAACATCAACTGTGTGTTAAGTACTGTGTTGCTAGCAACCCTGCAACATTCCATGTTGCCCGCAACACTAAAACATATTTGCAACTTTGTTTCTCAATAAATACAAAGCTTTAGTTCAAAGACTCAATAATGA
This sequence comes from Eurois occulta, assembly GCA_950022335.1. Taxonomy (NCBI): domain Eukaryota; kingdom Metazoa; phylum Arthropoda; class Insecta; order Lepidoptera; family Noctuidae; genus Eurois; species Eurois occulta. Next base: position 10,661,970 of record OX465505.1, read on the forward strand.
GATCTGCATATCCTAGCTATAGTTAGACTAGAGTTTCGTCAAAAACAGTTTAGCAGTTTTGGAGTAAACTCGAATATGTAAGTACAAACATGTATTGTTTTTTTGAGGTCGCTCGTCGACGCTGGGTATGCAAATGACTGATTGTATGAGATTGGGTACACAGCAGGGAATCATCATCTGCCTAGCCTTTTCCCAACTACGTTGGGGTCGGCTTCCAGTCTAACCGGATGCAGCTGAATACCAGTATTTTACATGGAGCGACTGCCTATCTGACCTCCACAACCCAGTTAGTACTGGGCAGTACGATAGTCCTTGGTAAGAAAGAATATCTCTTTCAATGACTTAAAAAAATGCTAGTTATTTCCTATTGTGCCCCCAATCTTACTATATGGATATGTTACATTTAAGGATCTCCCATAGATAGTGTGTTCTTAAAAATACCAAAAAAAAAAGTAAAAAAAAAAAATTGGAAGAAAAATCTTCCCTATATGAATATTTAGGTAAGTTGTCTAAAAAATTATGATAGACTTGATAAATATTAATATTTATTATATGAGATTAACAATGCAAGCTATGGTTATTTAAAATGACAAAATTTATAGTATAAATTGTCATTTCTAAGAAATCCCGACTTACCTTTGAAATGCTTTTAGCTTTGGTAGCCAAATATGACTAATCAGCCCATAGAGCCCCACTACTGACACAGGCCCCTTCTCTATGAGAGGGAGTGGACTGTAATCCACCACGCGAGCCCACGGCTGGTTGATAAATTCTTCTTATCACTTATTATTTATAAAACGAACCTTATTCGTATGACTTTAACGTATATGTTCCTACAAACAACTGATCTGTCGTTTTCATACGAATATAAAAAAATATTATCGTAGAAATAAGGGGAATTTTGCTTCATTGCAAGTCATATTTGGTTCTTAAAGTGAAACTAGCACAGCTGTTTATAAGCTCAAAGTTAAGCTCAATAATGTACATAATTACTTGATAAGTAAACTGGTGAAGTCGGGTGATGATGTACTGGGTGGAAGGGACACCGACGCGAAAACGGTTACCACGTATTCAGTACATCATTCTGAGCCCCCTACATAGGAATTTTTCAGCGGTTATAAAAAAAAAATCAGCTGTTCCATACATTTTGACCGTGTAGTTATTGCACTTTTGTAGGAAACAGCTGCTTTTTTTTTAAAATTACTTATGTGATTTTTCTGTGTGGGGGGGGCTCAGAATGATGTACTGAATACGTGGTAACCGTTTTCGCGTTGGTGTCCCATCCACCTTGTTTGTCTACGAATCTAGAATCAACTGACACATTATAGAAGTTACATTAAACAGTTACATTCTAAGTCAAACTCGAAAGTATTTTTTTCAAAAAGGCATAAAAACTGTGAAATTCCGGTTTAATTCCCCCATCCCCATTCTATCATCGGATTACCAGAGATACAGCGAAGCGTCACCGTTATATGGTGGAAGTTCCACGGGCCTGATCAAAGCGCTTCCACATTTATTGTACGAACCGCCAGTCTGTGGAATTCACTGGCGGCTTCTCTGTTCCCTGATCATTATAATCTGGATCTATTCAAAGTTCGAGTGAATCGGTTTCTTCTAGGCAAGCGTGCTCCACCCTAGGCCGCATCATTGCTTCACACCAGGCGAGTTGCGGCCAAACGCAGGACTATTTAGTATAAATAATGTGAATTATTTCATCCATTTTGTCTGCGCCTGCACGGCTTAACCTTGATTTAGCTACGAGCTCCCCCAATAATGTAACTTCCATACTGTGTCAAAAAAAACCTAATGTTTTTTTTCCAAACGAATAAATTAAAAATATTAAATTGTCTAGTTCTTAAGTAATGTGATTATGGAATTATAAGTCTATGTCCTGACTCCTGATGCTTTGGAACGAATGAATTTCTCGTAGAAAAATAACATTCCTACCCAAATGTTTAGTGTATGTATTATAAATATTATAAAAAAATGTAAAAAAAAAAAATCGATTGATTTGACATTGTGTGTAACAAGCCTTGGATTTCTGATGCTGTTTTCAAATCTTATGTTTTAGACATCACACCTCTAATAGCCGAAGGGTTATGCAGAGGAGTACCTAAATTAGATATAATGAGTGTAAAAGTACCCATAACGAAGCCGAAAGGCACTTGTTCTGCCCGTCATTGCGATATTTTTTTTTGTTCTACACCATACCTTCTAGTTACGGAGATATTGGGGGTCAAAGTTCCAACTTTTTCACAAGTTTTTTTATACAAGTTTTTACAATTGTTACTTTACTTGAAATACCTCCCCGACGAACGTACCAATGCATCCATCAGCACAATGTTTTGAGTACGTTACATTGAGTCCTACCGTAAAACGTGATTTTTCACCCCAAAAAGGAAGTCGTTTCCCAGCAATAATTTTTGCGTCGAGTTACTCAGTTTGATGTACAGAATGCTTGGTTGGCGGCTTCGTTAAGGGTTCGTTTACACCTTGTATAGTACACCCACATTTCGATACAATCTGATGTGATTTGTGACCAGTCACGGAAACAACATCCTAAATACCCGAGGGGTTAGGCACAGGTGTACCTATAGTACACCCACATGTCGCTAGTTATGTTTAAATATATACTAACATACAGGTAAAACACATTATCCACTTTTGACCTTCGCAACAGTCGGCTAAAAATGACAACCAATACATGAGATTTGAAAACGGATTACATTCAGAAACAAAAAGGTATTTAAATGTTTATTAGACTGATATATAACTTAAAGAATCGGTCCTGTAGTTTACTTAATAATTTGTGTTTGTATAAGTTGAAAAAGGAAAACTGATTTCCTGTATAAGTCTTGACAAATCTGTCAATATGACATTTTACTATTTTGACAGCTGTCACTATCTTCTATCACTGCTCTCGGAGCTTCATTTTGAAAATGGCGGATTTCGTATTTATTTACTAAGTCGATTATGGGCAATTTATTAAAACTTCTCAAGTCGTCGTACTTTTAAACTTTTTCATCGAAATAATGTAATATACGTACGTAGTTGAATGAATTTGTAATTTGCTATACCTTTTGTAATTCATAAATTTCTCATAATCTACCCTTTTTGAATTTACGTAAAAACCTGGGCATAGGGGCTTAGTTCTGCTAAAGTGTACCAACCCACATCAAATATATTAAATTAAGTTTTTAAACTGGCATGCTCATTAACACTGAAAACGAGATATTTACCATGTTTACTGTTTATTATGAGTTCCCGATATTTCGGCGCTGTTGCAGCAGCAGATCACGGATAAACTGAAGTTACTGTGAGTGTTTATAAGCAAACAAATCGGTCTACCCTCTTTCTTGATCGTTATTCTCGCTCGGTACCGCTACCACTGTCACTCACAACTCGATTCTGTTCGACACACGAAACTCACTGTGTCCTATCGCGATTTTTTATTGTGAATTCAAAACAAATAGTAAACATGGTAAATATCCCGTTTTCAGTGTTAATGATACCACATCAAATATTTTCCGAAGAAATCGTAATAATTTTGGATAGATCATGGTTAATTTTTAAACATACGTTTAGAATGTACATAGGATTGATTTTACAACTGTATTCTACTGAATTAAAAAGGGATTGTGGATTGGCTCATTTTGACAGAATTAAGTCCTATAGTTTTCATAAACTGTCCAATTTCATAAAAAAAAAAAAAAACTTAAAATGGCTCGACCACAAAAAGTCGGCCAACAATCGCGCAACACTCGCACAACAGTTGCGCCACAGACAAAGGCACATTCATCATATCCTAGAATTGTATCGGCTAATTAGTATTAAATTCCCTGTGCCTTTGAATTTTGAAGCTTAAATACTAATGGGATAAGGCAACGTTTTGCGTGTAACAGTACCACAAACCCACACTTGGCCCGGTAATTGATAAACTAGTTGAGTTACAATCGCTTTCAATGCGTTTCTTATTTCTGCAAAGACATTCAACAGGATTGACATAAGGCTCTCTCAGGACTGGAATAATGGGAACCACCATCAGCTTTCTCCTGCCCATATCCCAATTCATTTGGGGTCGGCGCAGCATGTCTTCTTATTACTGGTAATCTCAGCAGTCACCTCCTTTCTAGCCATATCATCCTTCACACAGTCCATCCATCACAGAATTTGTATGAAGACATCCGTGTCCCAATTTATCCTGTTCTTAAAACACCGGGTCGTATAAGTTGGGTTTGTGGCACTATGGGTACTGACTGAATAGCTATTGGTAAATAAAATGTCAAAATTGTACTTAAAATAAACATTGGTTACTTAAAAATGTCATATTTACGTTGTATCTCGTGCTGGCATGAGTTTGATGAGAGTATCCTCATGTTATGAATGTAAAAAGAACCTTCACGAAGCCAAAAGGCAATTGTTCTGAACCATACCTGGGAACCTTCTAGTTACGGAGATATTGGAGGTCAAAATTCCAACTTTTTCACTCATATGTTTTGACTTCGCTTTAAATAACACCATGACTATACTATTCAATGCATCCATCAGCACAATGTTTTGAGTGCGTTGCATTGAGTCCAACCGTGAAACGTGATTTTCACCTCAAAAAAGTCGTTTCCCAGCAATAATTTTTGCGTAGACTTACTTAGTTTGATGTACAGAATGCTTGGTTGACAGCTTCGTGAAGGTTCTTTTTACACCCAGTATTTGCCAGTCAACAAGATGGTAACGGGGCTGATTGTCCAGGGTATATCCCATTTAATTATCCACTGTTGAAGGCTATTGAAGAAGCCCTTAACAAAAACCTTATTAAACCTACTTGGAAAATGACGTTAACTTACTTACGCAGACATTTTATTTAAAAATAATATAAGTGGAATTTAAAAAAAAAATGGTAAAAATAAAGAAAAATGAATTTGTTAAAAAAAATGTGAGATGTACGGAAAATACTGTAGTAGTCGGAAATCGGTGGTGACAAAACTAGTATGACCTTGCCGCTTCATATGCCTAGCAGTTCCCAACTATGTTGGGGTCGGCTTCCAGTCTAACCAGATGCAGCTGAATACCAGTATTTTACATGGAGAGACTGCCGCTGTCAATTGAAACTCCATACCCAGACCAGCTATCGGGTATCGTGTTACCCAGTACTAACTGGGTTGTGGAGGTCAGATAGCCAGTCGCTCCATGTAACATACTGGTAGTCAGCTGTATCCGGTTAGACTGGAAGCCGACCCCAAAATAGTTATAAAAAGCAGATGATGACTACGCTAGGCCAGCTGTTACCATTGACGAACGACCTACTTATGAATAACTTTGTGAACAAACAAAAAAAAAATTGTAACTTTTAACAACTTGTAACTGAATGTATTTTTCCTTCAGATTGTGTCGAATTCTCTTTAAAATAAAAACTATATAAAATACAGTACCTGATCGTAAATATCATAAACTATTAAATGAGTCCATTTTCATCCGGTCGCCCAGGTACTATCAATAATCTGGCTATGACCTCCGCACTGCTGGGACACCTATCCCTGTCACGTGTGGTCCTTAATCCACCACGCGGGCACAGTGCAGACGGATGTCTTTAGTTGCAAAAACACATGTTTTAAAACGAGAGGCCAGTGTTTCATACTCTGAAAAGAAACAGCCGAAACAAAGAGATCAGTCTCTTTTAAGGTCCAGATATTATCTTGGTCAACTCACATGAGGACATGCAGATTAGTGTCAGAAATGGTTTTTTGAAGAAAAAATCATACATTTACGGTCGGGTAACTGGTGAATTCAACCGTATACTGATTTAGATAACATGTTTTTCCAACGACAGCTAAATTTCTATACAATCATGTCTTAACGAAATACTGTAAATAGTTTTGTGATTAAAAAACAAAAATATTGACTTATATAATTATTTTGTAATTTTTTTAGTTTATTTTATACTTTTTAATGTTGTTTTTTTGTAACAAATAATGAATAAATAAAATAAAACATTGTTTCGAATAAAAATTGTTTTTTATTGAAGTAATAAATTCCTTAATGTATAATGTTACATTGATTTGGATTTTAAATAAGTAGGTACATTACTACGATTTTTCATTAAAACGTTAGCATATACAAGGTGTAACAGAAAAGTGCAATACATCCTAGTTGGTGATTCAGAAATTTCAGATATTAAACTGGATAACTTTCCCTAACGGCGATCAAATCTTGGATTGTTACATCATTGCCTGCCTTTTTCCAACTATGTCGGTATGGGCACAGATTAGTCCAGATACTTCACTCAGTAGAAAATTTTCAATACTTATTACGATAATTGCCTACTCCCTCGCGTCAACAACCACTGTATGCTATAATGCGCCTAAATGCTCAAGCGTACAGCAGTGATTGCCTCGCACCGCGCGATTCCACAGTAATTGTAGGGCTGCCTCTTCGATAAAATTAAATTAACATAACTTTTTATCTATGTTATTGAGAACTGTGAATATGTTCTGACTTTTATGTGGCAGTTAAAAAATTTATCATTTATAAAATATTTAACCAATTTAAAAAAAATGACAGGTAAATGGAAATCATTGACAGGTAAATGGAAAAATGTTAGGTGTTTATCGCTTCTTTTGCTTGATTTACACCCATCTACAGCACATAAGGCACCACACGGCATCGTAATACGCGTACGAACGAACAGCACTATTAAAATTAAACGGCGTGCGCGCGCTTCGCTTGCGAAAACCGCACTGAATTTGATCCGCCGGCGGACCGAGACCGCTCGGCTGGGCGGTGGCACTTATAGCGCGCAAGTACATGGAGTGACGGAGGCCTGGTATGGGGTCGGCTTCCAGTCTAACCGGATGCAGCTGAATACCAGTATTTAACATGGAGCGACTGCATCTAACCTCTACAACTCGGTTCGTGCTAGGTATAACGATACCCCTTGGTAAGACTGGTTGACAGACTTTCGGGCCACTGACTACGTGTAACGACTGTCAAAGATCTACAAATGACAGCCGGGACCAACGGCTTAACGTGGTTTCCGAGGCACAGACAAGGAAAATGGGTCGAAAAAAAAACCACCTCTTCATACTAATTGCGTCAGCCGACACGATATTTCGTGGAATTTTTTTTTTCGTACATTTTCCTTAGGGAAAGTTGTCCAATTTGTTGGTTTGAATCACCATCTAAGAAGTGATGCGCTTATTCTGTTACACCCTGTATTCATATGAATTAACCTTTTGAGCGCATGAGCATAAACGCACGCGCGTGCCCTCCACGCCAAGCCACAAATTTCACCGCAAATACCTACAAAAAGAATAGGGATTCGAAAACTAATTGTTTATTTCATGTTATAGTGCACAGCACATTTTTTGTCACACATTTGTGTCGTTGGCGTACAGGGCACTTGCTTGTTTGTCACGTATATGTGACAATGGCGTTCAAAAGGTTAAGCAGGAATCCAAATGACACTTAAATATATGCGTTTTCACTGAACTAAGCAATACCTAAATTAATGCATAAATGTCATAAGCACTTGGAATTTCAACTCTCAATTCCGACACTGGTTTACAAAAAAAAAAGTTTTTGTATTGCTATCGATATTTTTACGGGTTCCGTACCCAAAGGGTAAAACGGGACCCTATTACTAAGACTCCGCTGTCTGTCTGTCCGTCTGTCACCAGGCTGTATCTCATGAACCGTGATAGTTAGGCAGTTGAAATTTTCACAGATGATGTATTTCTGTTGCCGCTATAACAACAATAATAAAAAACAGAATAAAAAAATATTTAAGTGGGCGTCCCATACAACAGACATGACTTTTTTGCCGTTTTTATAGATGTGCGGAACAGTTCGTTCGTTTTATTTATTACACATCATAACTTAGAATAAAGTCATTAGTGTACCAGATCAGCTCTAGTTTTTTAGTTATTAGGGTTTGTGTATTCTTTGCCCAGCAGTGGGATAATACATTACATAGATATTAATTGGAAATATGATCAAAATGTTTTTTTTTTTTACTTGATTGATGTAAAACGTAAATTCGCCGTATTTTTATTATTTTTTATTTATGTACTTACCAGTATTTTCAATAATATATAGAATACATTTCTAAGCGATTCTCAATTTTTTTTTAATAAAAATTAAAAACTAATTAATATTTTACTCCTCCATACATATTGTTCTATTTCATAGAAATTTCAAACACAAACAAAAAAAAAACTAAAGGTAATTTCCAAAAACTGTTAATTTTTCGTTATTCCTGGGTATAAGGCAAACCTAAAACCACATAACAATAACAACAAAAACACTATTGACTAGTTAATAAATTATATTATTTTATTTTATTATTTTTAGCAATTAATTTGGATGCAAATACTTAATAGCAAAAATTTACTTAAGTACATAAAATAATATCACACATAAAAAAATCAGCTGCTCCACATATTTTGACCGTGTAGGTTTTCACTTTTGTATGAAACAACAATTTAAAAAAAATATCCGTTGAAAAGTATCTATCATCATCATCTACCTGCCTTTTCCCAACTATGTTGGGGTCGGCTTCCAGTCTAACCGGATGCAGCTAAATACCAGTATTTTACATGGAGCGACTCCCTATCTGATGATATCTAACCAAGTTAGTTATTACTTGATAATTTTCCTTGTTTTGGCAAAAATGATCACAACAATTTCGAATGAAACGAGTAATACTATACCCCTTGGTAAGACTGGTTATCAGACTATCGGGCCATAATTGACAGCCGGGACCAACGGCTTAACGTGCTTTCCGAGGCACGGTGGAAACTCAGTATGTAACTGGTGGTCACCCATCCACGGACCAACCTGAAGATTGACCCGATTGGATGTTATTATTTAACCACAAGCTTCTCCCACCCCGTATACTTATTTACAGTAAATGGATACCACTTAGATTCCTGCTAATTCAGTGACTGGACTATACAGGGTTATTTGTAAAACACCAGCAACCTCTTAAGAGGTCATTGTACTCATCATTATGAACAACTTTTACTATGGGACCAAACCTGAAATCGCGAAAAAAAAATCAGCTGTTCCCTACATTTATGATCGATTAACTCGTCAAAATGTAGGGAACAGCTGATTTTTTTTTCGCGATTTCAGGTTTGGTCCCATAGTAGAAGTTGTTCATAATTATGAGTACAATGACCTCTTAAGAGGTTGCTGGTGTTTTACAAATAACCCTGTCTATTACTAATAAATTACAATGTAAATTATATATGGTACATAGTAAGTAAACACTGGCTTATCACTCGCATATATCTTTCCCAAACGCTCTTCAGATCGGCTTCCCTATAACAAGAAAAAACATTTCATTAAAATATACAGGGTGAAATCCACCGACGCGAAAACAGTTACCACGTATTCAGTACATTATTCTGAGCCCTTACATAGGAATTTTTCATCGGTTATTAAAAAAAAAATCGGCTGTTTCCTACAAAAGTGTAATACCTACATGGTCAAAATGAATGGAACATTTTGTTTTTAAATTACCGATGAAAAATGTCTATGTAGGAGCTCAGAATGATGTACTGAATACGTGGTAACCATTTTCGCGTCGGTGTCCCTTCCCCCGTGTATTCATCAACTGCCTCGTTGTTTTAGTGTTCGCAAGCGCAACTGCTGAGCATGAGGTCCTGGATTCGATTCCTGGGTCGGGCAGTGTTATTGGGTTTTTCCATCAGGAATTTCTCAGTAGCAGCCACGGAGTCTGGATTTGTGCCCGGTTGACGGCAATAGGCTCACCTGTTACATGGGACTTAAACATAACTGGCGAAATGTGGGTGTACTATTAAGTACACCTCTGCCTAACCCTTCAGGGATTACAGGCGTGATGTTATGATACATTATATTCGTTGTAAGGAGTGCAGGGAGGGAGGTCTATGTCAACAAAGAGGCAGTCGAAGTTAGACATAGAACCTGCCAGGGCTGCGGGACTGTTCGAAAGAGATACCGCGGCCCTGGAACATAAAGGACCAAAGAAGGAACATGGGTGGTTTTTAGTCAGTAAGAGTCTGACACTCCCTTCCGCTCCGCCCAGAGCGGGAGGGGTCATTTGATGATTTCCCACCCAGCAAAAAAAAAAAAAAGTTTGACATAGAAAAGAAAGATATTTTAGACACGTTCAAAAAATACTGCCTATGTGACTTTAACAAACCCAGTTAGTACAATACCCCTTGGTAAGACTAGTCAGACTGTCGGGCCACTGACTATCTGTAACGACTGTCAAAGATCTACAAATGACAGCCGGGACCAACGGCTTAACGTGCTTTCCGAGGCACGGAGGAAACTCGGTATGGCATGGGTGAAGATCACCCATCCACGGACCAACGTAGGCTTGCACGGTTTGTCTCCCCCATTTGTTTTGCTAGATCGCTATCATGAAAGTAAACATAGCGCTCAAAAAATTATGACTACAGCCCCGGGGTAGCAAAAATCTATTTTACCTGTCTTACAAGTAACATAAAACCTTATTTACCTTAACACATCCATCTGCAGCGCACACTGCTCGTAGGCGCACAAGAACTGCGCCAGATCAGTTTTGGGCCACGAACCCAGTCTCAGAGGCTCTACACATCTGAAATTTATAAGAAATCTTATAAATGAATACCAGTTTAAGTTGTCTCCCTCGTTGGTCAAGTGGTCGAAAGCGCGACCGCTGAGCATGAGGTCCTGAGTTCTGGTAACAAGAAGATTCCCAGGATGGTCCAGAACAAAACAATGATCGCAATGACGGGGAGAACAAGTGCCTTTCGGCTTCGTTAAGGGTACTTTTACATTCTTTTTGTTAGAGTCCGCTTCCAATCTAACTGGGTGCAGCCGAATACCAGTTATTTATTTATACAGGGTTATTTGTAAAACACCAGAAACCTCTTAAGAGGTCATTGTACTCATCACTATGAACAACTTTTACTATGGGACTAAACCCGAAATCGCGAAAAAAAATCAGCTATTCCCTACATCTATGATCGACTAACTCGTCAAAATGTAGGGAACAGCTGATTTTTTTTTTCGCGATTTCAGGTTTGGTCCCATGGTGAAAGTTGTTCACAGTGATGAGTACAATGACCTCTTAAGAGGTTTCTGGTGTTTTACAAATAACCCTGTATATTTAAACCTAGTTCTAATTTTAGTGGTTTTTTTTTAGTTCTAGTTCTAATGACGTGACGGGGAGAACAAGTGCCTTTCGGCTTCGTAAAGGGTCTTGTTGCCCTTATGTATAGTTCATTCGGGTTTTTCTATGCCGTTGTAATACTTTTTATAGTGCCGCTACAGCTACACTCTCAAGCGAGCATTATCGGTACTCTTACCTCTCAAGTAGATCAATGAACAGAGATCTGAGTTCTCTGCCTCGATGTAAGTTGCAAGCCAGACCGACCAATGCGCGAGTATAGAGCCTAGAAAAGTGTAAAAATAAAATGGTAAATAAAATATAATTATAAGGTGCCATTAAAATAGATGGACAAATTTTAACACAGCGTTCAGTACGTCTAACCAAAGATATCCAAGCAAAAAAAAAACACTGATTAAAGTGATTTTGTTTTTCGTAAATACCTACAAAAAGACAAGCTATTCCAAAACTATTTAATTGTTTATTTCGTGTTATAGTGCACCGCATTTATTGTCATATATTTGTGTCGTTCGCGTCCAGGGTACGTGCATATGTGACAATGGCGTTCAAAGATGTCAGGGTGGTGGTATAGGTAAGATGTATGGAACTTTATCTTAACAACCGTCGAGCAAAGCTGGGTTTGGATGAGTATGCTTTTTTTATGTTATTTTGTATTACCTGAAGTTGAGTTCCAGTTCTTGGTAGGACTTCTCCAATAGTTTTGGCCGGAGACGCATGCAGATCAAACTGAAAACAATAATATTATTATAAATCTTTACCTATCTCAATCTTACTATTTTATGTTATAAAAACAAACGTTGGATTGCATTTTTAGAGTTCGTATTGGGTGACCATTATTTCTACACATTTTCTGAGACACGATTATAGTCGAGCAGAATGCGCAACTCGAGCAGGAACTATGTCCCAGCAGTGGGAACGTTACATGTCGACTACGCTAACACACTCACTGCTTATGCTCCTTATCCTTGTCAAGCAGAATGCGCAACTCGAGCAGGAACTGTCTGTCCCAGCAGTGGGAACATTACAGGCCGACTACGCAAACACACTCACTGCTTCCGCTTCTTCTCCTTGTCGAGCAGAATGCGCAACTCGAGAAGGAACTCTGTCCCAGCAGTGGGAACATTAAAGGACGACTACGCTAACACACTCACTGCTTATGCTCCTTATCCTTGTCAAGCAGAATGCGCAACTCGAGCAGGAACTGTCTGTCCCAGCAGTGGGAACATTACAGGCCGACTACGCAAACACACTCACTGCTTCCGCTTCTTCTCCTTGTCGAGCAGAATGCGCAACTCGAGCAGGATCTCTGTCCCAGCAGTGGGAACGTTACAGGCTGACTACGCTAACACACTCACTGCTTATGCTCCTTCTCCTTGTCGAGCAGAATGCGCAACTCCCGCAACTCGAGCAGAAACTCACGGTCCATCTCTGTGTCGTAGTACTCTGGGCCTGTGCAGCTGTAGGTCCAGCTTGTCATTATGGCCTGGAGAAGAACAGTTTTCTCTTTTCTTGTAGAGGTTTTTTGATGGTTTTGCTAACAAACCGCCATGTATTGTAGCTATCTACAATAATATACGGGGTGGAAGGGACACCGACGCGAAAACGGTTACCACGTATTCAGTACATCATTCTGAGCCCCCCATATTATTAATTTTACGGTTTAAAAATTTCCATTATAATTATTATTTATCATTATACGGTTATTAAAAATAAAATCAGCTAGGTAGGGTGTAGGTATTGCACTTTTGTAGGAAACAGCAGATTTTTATTTAATAACCGATGAAAAATTTCTTTATGGGGGGGCGGGAGTCGCTCAGAATGATGTACTGAAGACGTGGTAACCGTTTTCGCGTCGGTGTCCCTTCCACCTAGTATTTGTTCTGTGCGGGAATCGAAACCCAAGACATGCAGCACAGCAGCCAATCACTCAGCCACTGCGCCGTCAGAAATCAACTCGACAAACAGTACCAATTAAAGTAATTAAAACCAACATTGTGAATAAACTTTACCTGTGCGCAATGATAGAAATCATTGAATGTTAAGTAAGTAAGCTTTCTCTTTGCCGTCTCGAACCGCATGCAAGCAATGAACACCACTGCGCCGTACTTTCTGAAAAATATACATACATACAGCGAAGGTCGCGGGCAATAGCTAGTTAATTGAATATAATATTAAACAACTCCTTAAATTTCTTAAAGTTATTTTTTTAACACCTTATATAAAGTTAAAACAATAGTAATCCTGAATGCATATGAAAACATATGCGGCACTTATAACAAAAACACATTTTTTTTTCAGTTTTTGTCTGTCTGTCTGTTTGTTCCGGCTAATCTACGAAACGGCTGAGCCGATTTTGATGGGACTTTTACTGGCAGATAGCTGATGTTACAGGCGGGGCAAACTTGAATATAAAATTATGAAAATGGAATGGGCCCCGCCTGCTTTCAACTTTAGTTTCATTTAAAATGTGCTTGTTTTTTGCTTTGCAGTTCATTATTTTTAAGCAGTCGGGTTTTTTGTTTTTATAATTCAACATTATTGCGACAAAAACTACATATCCGCAATGAATGTATTACATTCAACAGCAAACTAAATTCGTTTTTGAAAACTTCTATGTGGTGCTCAGAATGATGTACTGAATACGTGGTAACCGTTTTCGCGTCGGTGTCCCTTCCACCCCGTATATTATTCCAGTGGCAAGCCAGCGCTGAATTATAGTACAGAACTGGAATTTGTAAACCGAGCATTATTACTAGTTATTTCAACTTACTTGGCCAAAGGTTCAGACAGCAGAAACGTGCTCCTAATATTAGCGACGACATTCCCAGGCATCTCCTCAACCGCCTTGAACACTCGGCGAACATTATCGAACTGACGTCGACAACAGCGCAGTGGGGCGCCCGAACGTTCGGCCACCTGGAGACACATTACATCCAGCTGGAATCCTCGATGGGTCAGGCAGAGGTGTACCCCACATTCACCACTCGTGGCTAAATAATAACAGCCGCACGAGTCGATCTTTAAGGTTAAGCTGCACTTACCAAAGTCGGTCTGTGGGTAGGTGACCATCAATACATTATAGAATTTTCTCCGTGCCTCGGAAATCACGTTAAGCTGTTGGCCCCGGCTGTCAATTGTAGATCTCTGACAGTCGTTACAGGTAGTCAGTGGCCCGAAAGTCTTGACAACCAGTATTACCAAGGAGTATTACCCAGTACTAACTGGGTTGTGGAGGTCAGATAGGCAGTCGCTCCATGTAAAATACTAGTATTCAGTAGCATCCGATAAGACTGGAAGCCGACCCCAATAAAGTTGGAAAAAGGGTAGGCAGATGATGATTTAGCCATAGTACCATGTAGTGAGCAAGCCTATTACCGTCAACCGGGCACGAATCTAGACCACGTGGCTGCTACTGAGAAATTCCTGATGGAACAGTTCATTAACACTGTCCGACTTGGGAATCCAACCCGGCACCTCACGCTCAGCAATAGCGCTTGTGACCACTAGAACAGCGAGGCAGACGTGGTGGGTAAAATAGAAGTGGCATTTCCGCATTTTAAACTGTTCCACATTTTCTATTTAAAAGGGACAATTCTGCGACCGGACTGGTGTTTTGTCTGCTGGGCTACTGGCCAACGATACACGAACGATACGATTTCTGGAAATAATAGGTGTAAAATACTCTTAACGAAGCCGAAAGGCATTTGTTCTCCGAGCCATTGCGATCATGTTTTTGTTCTAGACTATACCTGGGAACCTTCTAGTTACGGAGATATTGGGGGTCAAAGTTCCAACTGCTTCACAAGTTTTTTTTTTCTAAATAGGTACAAGTTTTTAATGTTGTTTTCTTTAAATACCCCCACGACCCCCGTACTACTCAATCCACCCATCAGCACAATGTTTTGAGTGAGTGACCTTGAGTATTACCATAAATATTCACACCAAAAAAAAATCCTGTCCCAGCAATAATTTTTGCGTAGAGTTACTTAGTTTGATGTACAGAATGCTTGGTTGACGGCTTCGTTAAGGGTGCGTTTCCACATTGTATAGCGAACAGAGGAAGAAGATTTTTAAACACTACCTCATCGAGGTCTTTCCTGTGTCTTGAAGACAGTTTCCTTCCAAGCAGTTCTCTGATCACAGCATCATCCAAGTCATAGTATCTGAAAAAAATATAGAAATCATGAGATTATTATTTTGCAAATGAAGAATGTACACGGGACCATTGTAGGCTGGTCCAAATATCTATAGTGGGTGTAAAAGTACCCTTAACGAAGCCGAAAGGCACTTGTTCTCCCCATCTATGCGATATTTTTTTTGTTCTAGACCATACCTGGGAACCTTCTAGGTACGGAGATATTGGGGGTCAAAGTTCCAGCTTTCTGACAAGTTCTTTTTTTGTAATAAAAGTTTTTAATGTTATTACTTTACTTTAAATACGTCCACGATCCCCGCACTATTCAATGCATCCATCAGTAAAAGGTGATTTTTCACCCCAAAAAAAAGTCGTTTCCCAGCAATAATGTTTGCGTAAAGTTACTTAGTTTGATGTGCAGAATGCTTGGTTGACGGCTTCGTGCAGGGTCCGTTTACACCTTTTATAGGCTCTTTAATAAATATAAATTATAATGTTTCGTAATGGAACCCAAAGTGTAGAAACGGGATCCTATTGCTAAACAAACTGTCACAGAAGGCTCTGTATTCTGTAAAATCCACCATACTCTTCTTTTTCGATTCTTTTGTTACGACGTGGATATTGGTGTGGGTTACATGTTTGTGATCATGTGTGTGCTTTTAAGGATTTTTTTGTATTTTCTGTAGCATGTAACTGTTCTATGTCCCTAATAAATAAAATGAAATAAAAATAAAACCCAGTTCGTCTGTCTTTCACACTAATTAGTTAGTTAGTATTTTAATCTTTATCTCAGAATAATAAATAGATTCGATTCTCGGGTCGGGCTAATCGTTAATATGTTTTACTATCAGGAATTTCTCAGTAGCAGTTCACGGAGTCTGGATTTGTGCCTGTTGATGGCAATAGGCTCGCCCGCTACATGGGACTTAAACATAACTGGCGAAATGTGGGTGCACTATTAGGTACACATCTGCCTTACCCTTCGGGGATTACATGCATGATGTTGCGTTATTTTATTACAAGTTTTGGTGGTACCACACCCAAAATTCGCGAACCCAACTACCATGTCTCTGATGGGTATGCAAAGACCACTTACTTCTCAATCAGCATCTGTTTGGTAGCCTCGTCAATCTGGAATATCATTTGCTCCGACAGCTTCGAGGGGACTGTGAGCAGGCGCTCCAGAAGGGCGAATGTCCTGAAATTCAGGAATGCACACCAATATTTATTTTATTATAATTATTCAGCATTGCCATCCAACGTGACAATGCTGCCAGCCTTCTGGGCACTTTTGCTGTTTTTTTTTTTTAAAACGTTGCCTCACACTAGGAATTTCTCCTGTGTCTGGGGTGCGTTTACAAACATTTAAACTCACATACACAAACAGCCAGACCCGGAACAACTACCTATAGGCCATACAAATATTTGTTCCGTGCGGGGATCGAACCCGCGGCACGCAACGCAGCAGTCAATCGCTCAGTCACTGCGGCAACCGTGCCGTCAAATGTTGACAGCGATGCGGACGAATTTTTGGACGCCCTGTAACCCTTTTCTACTTGTACATATTTATTACTATTATAGTTGTGTAGTTTGTGAATAATTTAATAATCTTTGAAATAAATATTTTTATAATTATTATAGCTAGCCCATATTGGCCCACTGCCGAGCAAAAGCGTGCCTCCATTCCTTCAAACGTTCACGATTCTGTGCTACTTCTTTCCATTTCTCAAGGAAGACATCCAGTTCGTCCCGCCATCTCCTTCGTGGTCTGCCGGGACCCCGTGTCACTGTTTCAGAGCACCAATCCTGAGCTTTACGGGCCCACAGCTCGTTCGGCATGCGACAGACATGCCCTGCCCAAGTTGGGCAGCCTTTTGAGACACGTCAACGATTTGCGTTTTGGAGTGCGCTCCAAAACGCAAATCGTTGACGCGTAGCGTTTCGAACACGATCTGTTAATTTTGCACCTAAGATACTTCGCCAATGTTATTTAGCTTTGAAAAGATACAGTAATTGTGATCATTTTGAGAGGATGACTGTAAGATGGTGAGCGGAAATTCTGGGAAGGCAACAAGGCATTTGTTTAAATACAGCATTAACACTCGAATACTGATGATGGCTCTAAATCTAGACAAGATCAAAGTCAGAGTAAGATCTTTTCCTGTCCCATAACCTGAGCAGGTATTCACCCTGATACACATAGGTAAAATAACAACCACACGGGTCGATCTTCAAGGTTAAGCCGTGCTTGCCGAGGTCGGTCCGTGTATGGGTGACCATCGTTACATACCGAGTTTCCTCCGTGCCTCGGAAACGTTGGTCCCGGCTGTCATTTTTAGATCCATGACAGTCTTTACAGGTATTCAGAAGCTGAAAGTCTGACATCCAGTCTTACCAAGGGGTATCGTATTACCCAGTTACTGGAGGTCAGATAGGCAGTCGGTCCATGACTCCATGTAAATTATTTAGCTGCATCCAGTTAGACTGGAAGCCAACCCCATCATAGTTTTGGAAAAGGCTGGGCAGATGATGATGATACATGGGTTGAAAGTCCCTGAAATAAGAGTTTTACTTCAGACAAATGAAGATTTTTACCTGTAATGATCCAGTACATCGCTGGCAATAAGTTCGACCGTAGCTCCATGCTGCTTGGCAAAGTCTCTTTTGTGCAATGTGGAGACCGCTTCACTTGCTGAAAAGTAAATGTGAAATAAAAAATAAATAAAATAAATATTTCTATACTATACTATACTATTATATTATAAAAATGCGAAAGTAAGTTTGTTTGTTACCTTTTCACGCCTAAACCACTGAGCCGATCATACTTAAATTTTGCATATACGTTGTCAGGTGTACAGAAACGGACATAGGGTACCTTTCATCCCGAAAAAAAAGTATTTTTTCTGAGGAAAACAACAATAATATCGTTCCTATGATAATAGATGGCGCCACATGTCTTTCAAATTATCTTTGAATTATGTTATTACAAGCAGAGTACAACCCAAATTGATTGTCAAATTCTAAATTAACGTCTGTGAAGCCGGGGGCAAAAGCTAGTAATTTTCTAAATGCGAAAGTTTATGTGGATGGATGGATGTTTGTTACTCTTTAACGCAAAAAACTTCTAACCGGATTTGGATGAAATTTGGCACACAGAAAGGTTGTAACCTGGACACAAAAAAAAAAAAAATCCTATGTGTTAACAAGGATACTTTTTGTCTTGGTATCCCGTGAGACAATTACCGAAATCCACGCGGGCAAAGCCGCGGGTATAAGCTAGTTATTTAATAATATTCCCATAATAGAAAACCAATTATAACCATAGACAATTATGAGTGGCAGGCAGATGTTGCACAATCATAGATAATATAGAATTTGACATGATGCCAACATTTTAATTAATCGTCTCATTTTAGTTTATCAACAATAAATAGTTGATGTGAAGAAAGTGTTGGTAATATTTATCTCTATAATAACATAACAGCACGCCTGTAATCCCCGAGGGGTTTGGCAGAGGTGCACCTAATGATCCACCCACATTTTGCCAGTTATGTTCAAGTCCCATGTAACAGGGGGCGAGCCTATTACCATCAACCGGGCAAAAATCCGACTCTGTGGTTGCTATAGAGAAATTCGTAATGGAAAAACCTAATAACACTTTGCCCGACCTGGGAATTGAACCCAGGACCTCGTGCTCAGCAGTCTCGCGTGCAACCACTAGAGTTCACTAGACCAATGAAGCAGTCAATAAATCTCTTTAATGTAGTAGAGAATAGATTGTTTTATAAATGTTATGGTCTTGCAGTAGATACTTTGAAACATAACATGATGCCTGTAATACCCCAAGGGTTAGGCAGAGGTGTACCTAATACTACAATCACAATTCGCATGTTATGTCTGCCTCATTGGTCTAGTGGTCACAAGCATAACTGCTGAGCCTGGGTTCGATTCCCAGGTCGGGCAAAGAGTTATTGGGTTTTTCCATTAGGAATTTCTCAGTAACAACCACGGAATCTGGACTTGTGTCTGGTTATTCGCATTTTTATTATTGTATTTCTTTATAATTATGATTTGATACATTATGTTGTTGTCCTATGGTCAATGTTGTGTATACCTATAATAGGCACACCAGCACTACACACACACACCAGCCCACACACACACACACACACATACACACATACCAGGGGACATACATACTTTTTAAAAAAAAAACAGCATGTAGGCTGGTTTTATTTTAAACTAGCTTTTGCCTGCG
Organism: Eurois occulta; assembly: GCA_950022335.1. Taxonomy (NCBI): domain Eukaryota; kingdom Metazoa; phylum Arthropoda; class Insecta; order Lepidoptera; family Noctuidae; genus Eurois; species Eurois occulta. The sequence continues at coordinate 10,681,518 of OX465505.1, forward strand.
GCTTTGCTTGCGTTTATTTAGAACTAGCGACCCGCCCCGGCTTCGCACGGGTGCATGTATTATACATATAAACCTTCCTCTTCAATCACTATCTATTAAAAAAAACCGCATCAAAATCCATTGCGTAGTTTTAAAGATTTAAACTAGTGATTTGACAATCAATTCGGGTTGTCCTCTGCTTGTATTAATATAATAAAATTCAATCATGATTCGTTCAACGTGGCAATGCTGCCAGTCTTCTGGGCACGTTGAGTCTTGTTTTCTATTTAGTCTGTTTTTATTTAGTTAGTTAAGACTTTCAGTGCCGGAAACCTACCTGGTGGGTTTACGCAAGACACACTTGTGATGCCGCAAACCCACCTGGACATTACTGACTTGCAATATGTATGGTGGGATGGCACATGTGCTCTACGAAACGGGGGTGGACACGAATGTTTTATGTTATATAAATTAATCCTTTTTTTGTAAATATTTAGTTTTAATTACCTATTCTTTAAGTATTTTTAATTCATTGATGTTTTTATTTATTTACTGCAATTAAAATCCATAAAGCCATTACAGATAGATATCGCAGATACAGGCTGTTGCTACCTCTCCAAAATAAACTTAAACGAATACAACTCTGCTATATTTTCAGGACAGTACTCAGAAAAAAAACAGACCTTTTTCTAATTGGAATATGACCACATCCCGTAAGTTCAATGTTTCTATAGTCACAAACATTCACGCACGATCTTCTTACATAAAACAGACCCTAAATTTAGAATTTATAAGACATTTTGAAGAGATAAATATTAATGATAACAAAAACATTATTTTATTGGCCAAATACTTACAAGAACATCCTTCAATCCACAGCTGGTATATCTCAGGATCAATTAAAGTGAAATTACTGACAAATACATCCACTTCTGTATACATTTCTGTTTATTTTTATTAATTTTCGTAAACCTGAAATACGACTACGATTTTCATTTTCAGCCAAAAGATATTTTTGACACTGACAGTTGACGAGATGTTACCAAATTAGAAAAATGTGATAAAACCGTAGTTTAAAACATTTGTGTCTGAAGGTGTATCCTCACCTTTATTTGTAGAATGAAGTTAGCAACAAGTACCGCTGACAGCCTAAAATACGATCAGAAACGTGGTATTTTATCAAGTAGAATTCGAAAAGTATACAAAAATATTAAAAAAAAAGAGATTTCTCTTCGAGATCTACCAAAGATAACACAAGTAGACAATACCATTGATTTTTACAAACTACAAAACTATAATAGTAATAAATATTTACAAGTAGTAAAGGGTTACAGGGCGTCCAAAAATTCGTCCGCATCGCTGTCAATAGGAAAAGTGCCCAGAAGGCCAAAAAATAGACCTACCCTCTGGTCACGTGAAGAGTCGACCAGTCGTCGTGAAATTTCCTTAAAAAGAAGACACACTGGAGCCCCATGATCCGAGCGTTTGGATCCCAATAATTTTATTATGTTGAAAATAAAATAATACAATTTTTTACAAAAAAAAAATTGGTTGTCTGTAAGTGTAAAGTGACAACGTCATGCATAACAAAATACCTATTAATGAAATGATTTCATACTTTTATGAATGAAATTTAATCATTTTTATTGAATTATCACAATTTTGACTTTTAAGTATACAAAGACATTAACTTTTCACTGCACTTTAAAAACAGTCGACGAAACAGTTCACGTGTAGATTTTAAGTTGTGTGCTGCCGCTGTCTTTCTTCTCCTCGGACGCATAGGCCAATCGAGTGGAAGAGAGATAGATGCGGCGCAAGCCGCGCAAGCGTACGATGAGCGACTGAGCGTAACGGGACAATGATGAATTTTCGTACATGCAGCCGTCGTTCATCGATTTATTAGACGTTATCACGACTAAAAATGCAGCTGATGACTTTAGCTTCGGAAATCGATGACCTTTGTTTGTTTGATTCGCTTTTTGCCACAAAAAGTCTTGGTTAGTAGTAGTGAACGTATTAATCGAGTTTGTTTTGTCTACGTCGTGATTTTTTAAATAAACATCATCGTTCGATACCAACATAGACGTAGAAAAGAAGCGCAAGGCCCCAGTGCACATCATTAAATGTTTTTTTTGACATATTCGTAATTTAAAACTTCTAAACTGATTTTGATTAAACTAACACTGTTCCTTATGTTGAAAAATACATAATCGAAATAGTTGGCAATATTACATCAACATGGGACATCGAGGACATAGACATGACTGGCTAAATAATAAATATATGTGTAGGTACTATTATTAGGCACATTTCTGCCAAACTCCTCAAGGATTACTGGTGTGACATAAATATTATGTAATGGCTGCAGTCCGATTTCTAGTTTCGGAGAAATATATTGAGAAACAAACAAACATAAAATTATTAAACCTTCCTAAACCAACACCAGCTTATTCCTCAAATTACGTATACTAATGTAGTATGTAATATTGTACTTGTAAAAAACTGAATTACGACCCGTACATTATATTTACATCATCATACTCCTGCCCTTATCCCAATTTAATTGGGGTCGGCGCAGCATAAAGCTTTAAAAATACATACGGGTCGAATGGATAATCTCCTTTTTAAAAGTTAATTACAAAAGATAAGCTAAAGAAAGGCTTTTGCTCACAGCGACTTTTAATAGCGATGCTGTCGCGCGTATCGATATAAAAAGTCGGCAGCATCGTTATTATTATTACAAGCGATGCAGATGCATGTATTTATCAGTATCGTTACTATATCGATACAAACGCGCCACTATTTCTGACTACATCTACATCGGGGGAACGAAAAGTGAAAAACTGAGGTACCTATTTCTGTACCTACCGTTGCGTGATTTTGCGAGGAGCCATCAAACGCGGCAGTATCACGATAGTCACAAACTAACAATACTGAATAGTGGCTACGAGACTACGAGAGTAGAAAGTATACGGCCATTGTATGTCAGTCTCAGTAACCCTCCTTTTGGGTTTCGCCGCAGTCGGGTAAGAAAGTGCTCAACCTCAACATGCTCTTGTTTGTAGTTTCCGAACGTCAAACTATAATGAATGAATGATTGATTTTTTTCGTGATTGAGCGTTTGTGTTGTCAGAATTATTGAGAAAAAGTATTAATTTTTAGCCCTAATCTTCATGAATTAAATGTGTAAGTACCCAATTAAATCTTAATTTTCAATAACACACATGATTCATTCTGCTATAGACAGTTAATACGCGTGAATTCGGAGATATAGCGTCAAGTTTTTTTTTGTGGGAGCCAAAAATAGATATGGCCCGTTGGAAAATCACTGATACATTAGGATTTTGAGGTCGTAAATGCTTTATTTACTTTTGATAACACACACTAGTTACTTAGTGTCCTCACATAGTTGTAATTGTTGACTCGAGTTTCTGCAAAACCGGTATTAGGTATATTAGTACACAAAAACTGCATTTTTTTTTTGTTTTTGTTCCCTTGTAAGAGTGCAAAATCATCGACATTTCTGTAATATATCTAATTTAAACATGTAAATACGAACCTGCTAAACGGAAAGTAACTACCAGCGGTCCACATTAGCTTTGGACCAAAAAAACTGGAAGTTATGGGGAGGAGAACTTTGCCCAGCAGTGGGATGTCTCAGGCTAAAAGTAATTAACCCGCCTATAAGAGGACCCGCTGATTAACTGTATTGAGCAGCACAACTATCTTCCAGAATACATTTTCTAAGTTATGATAAAAACCGCATCAAAATGCACTGTGTAGTTAAATAGAACTAAGCGATCACACAGATAGCCACAAAAAGTTCAGCTATGTTGCTATCGGCTTCCAAACTGAATGAATGCAGCTGAATACTAGTACATACTTAAACCATGTTATTTTTCTTTCTCATTTCCTCATGACTGAGGGTCGTGACCACATGAAGACCACATGAAGTAGTTGCTTTCTCCACCAACACTGTCCATGCTCACGGTTTTCGGCCGTGTGGACAGATGCCTGGAAATTCCCTGTTATAGTTCTGTTAAATGGTGGCTCGGAAGTTAACTGCGAGTAATGGTCTGCACATTATTCAGGTGCTAGAATCACGTGGCTGCTCGGTGAGCTTACTCTGGAGCAGGCCACGTTTTACTTACTTTGCGAAAAGCAGTTCTCCTTAAAGACTTAAGGAACCCTGCTAAAATTATATTTCTATTATTTCAGAGACCCATGTCGGACTCAAAAGATTCAGATGGGCATGATAGTGAAATGATGAGTATGTTTGCCAGCGTGTGGGTAAAGGTGGAAGTGGACGAAAATGATGAAGACAACTCCGAGAGTCCTTTTGAGGCGGAGCATGTGTAAGTATTGTACAATGTACACCTAAATTCATTCAATATCGAAACATTATAAATTAAATTTTCACGAAACATAGAATATAAAATCAATAGTAGCATGTCAGTATTGGGAACGGGGTCTAACCAGTAGTTTGGACTTTCCAGAAGTACTGCTCTCTAAGTCAAGCCTTTTGATCCAGCTGCCGAACAGGCTTCCTCAGTTGTGAATCGCCACTTGGCTATGCAAGCCATGTCAATTAACATTATTATTGTCTTAGAGTTTTTCTCAATGAGATACCCTAACTCTCAAGGAAGACAACAAAATCCAATGCTGAAACAATTTGTAATTTATGTTAATCTCCTATTCCAGAAACTGCAAGAAAAAGAAAACTCCAAAAGAACGCATCAAAAAGACTCTAAAATGTGACACCTGTGAATACACAACCATCTACAAGAACTGTCTAAACCTCCACATACTAGGACACACCAACGCTAAACCATTTTCTTGTGATACATGTGATTATACTACAAAATATCCAACCTCGTTAAATAGACACATAACAATGCAACATGACTTGAAGGCAATGGAAGAAAAACTTGACCATTTTAAATGCGACGAATGTCCGTATACTACTTGCTTCAAATGGAACTTGAAAGCACATAAAAGAAAGCATAAGTTGGAAAAACAGTACAAATGTGATCATTGTACGTATGCAACTGCTTATAGACATAATTATATGAAACATAGCAAGGTACACAACAAGCAAGAAGTTTTATTTCAGTGTGATAAATGTCCTTTTGTTACAAAATATGAGGGACATATTTCAAGGCATCTCGCTAAAATACACAATGAGGTATCAGAAAAGGCCAACAAATGTGATGTGTGTGATTTTTCAACGAAAGTAAATTGGAGATTGAACGTTCATAAACGTAGAAGCAAACAGAGTAATGTTATAAAATGTTCTAGCTGTGAATTTGAAACGTTTTATATGTGTGAATCAAAGAAACATAAGAGAACACATTACGATGAAGCTACTGATTTCACTTTGGATGAGAGTAACGGAGAAGTTAATTTTGATTTACCCGAATATGAACCAATTACAAACCAAGTTGATGAAGCAAATCTGTCAGTTCACGAGAAAAGTAATAATTACATGTTAGATCCAAACTGTGAAGTAGACTGGAAGAGTATTAAAGTCATCGAATCTGATTCCAAAGACCGTCCTTTCCAGTGCATTATGTGTAAATACTCATCTCGTTTCAAGGCATCGGTTCAACGGCATTTCCAAAGGCATCATACTGGCAATCAAAACAGACCATATAAGTGTGTTAATTGTGAATTTTCTACTAAGACTAAAGACCAAATTGCTTTGCACAATAAACGCAGTCAATCCGAAGCAGAATTGCAATGTAAAGATTGCCCGTTTACAACATTGTTCAAATGTCAATTTGTGACACATCAGAAGTGTCATTATCCGCATAAATGTTCAGAATGTAACTATTCTTGCAAACATAAGTACGAGATCCAAAAACATGTTTCCCTAATGCATTTAGGGAATGGTTTAAAATGTCGTTTCTGTGATTATCGGGCTACTAGAAAAGAGAGTCTCCTATGCCATGAAACGGTACACACTGGGAATAAACCATTTAAATGTAAGTTATGTGATTATAAATCAGTCAGGAAATCTCTTTTGGATAACCATGTGAAGAGGCATCATAGTGATGTTAGCCATAATCCGGTAATTGTGGCTGATGGCAAGATTGACACTTTAAAGATACCGCTAGGGGATAAAATTAGTAGTACGGACATAATTCAGAATATAAGAGAGCAGGACATTTCTTTGGAAGACATTTTAGATTCGCCTGATGTCAAGGATTTCGCTGCTATTATGAATTCTACGGAACAGACTTAAATATCTTATTGTTATTACAATAAAATATGGTCTGAGATCGAACATTTTAGCCAGATTTTCTATTTCAAGCCTTATTCTGAATAAGGTAAAGTTCGTAATAGAATATTGAAAACTTATGCTCGAGATTAAAATAAGTTTTTGTATTAAGAACTTTTATTTTGTCGGAATAAAGTTTGAAAAAAAAATTACATGGTTCAAGCTCAAAGTTTTCAGCCAGTTTTTGTACATTGAACCTTATTCTGACTGTGTTCATTATAAAAAATTGACAACTTGGGTTTGAAACCAGTTTTTGTATTTAGAACTTTAATGTTGTCGGGATCCTCACTCTCATGCCCTCGTCCCAATTCATTTGGGATCGGCTCAGCATGTCTTCCTCTTCCATACTTCTCTATTACTCGTCATCTCAGCAGACACCTCTTTTCGGGATAAAGTGTGAAATTGAAAAATGGCGAGATGGTCTGAGTCTGAATATAAATCTTGTATTGTAATAAGGCAGCCTTAGTTTCATTTCATAACTAGATTTTTCCTGTGGCTGTGCCCCAAATTTCTATCTTCTTAGGATGAAATGAAGCTAAATGTCTTTTTCAAATTTATTTAACTAGGAAAACCGACTTTACTGCTACGGAATAAAGGTGTTTCTAAATCAATTATCATTGTCAACATAATTGTTACCATAGATGGGTGGTTGATTGTAAGATACATACATGTATAAATATTTTGAAAATTGGTTCTGCAGTTTAACGCTAAGACTCGATTTTCCATTTTTCATATAGATTATGAGGACATTATAAACGATTTTTGATTATCAAAATGTATGTTTTGGGTCGAATCTGTAAATAGGTCAAAAAGTGCGAAATAAATAAGTCATGCTTTTCCAATATGGTCATTTTATTTATATGTATTATAAATTATAATAGTTATAGATCTTATTCTAGAAAATTTTTTTGACATTACTGGTATCAATAATTTTGTTGCGGAATAGGAGATAGTCCTCTTACAGTTATTTTACCAGCAGAAACCCAAAAGCAGGGAACAGAGACTGCGAGGAATTTGAAAAATAGGTATTTGAAGAAACTTGCCGTCGCGTTGCGTCAAGCCTGCCTCTGAAGAGTGGGACATAGAGTGCCATCTCACGATATTTTTACGATCAACCGTCACGAGTACCGCCGTCTGGATTTGCTGTTCCATAACTAAACATACTATTATACCTACTCTATCCTTCAGTTCGTTCGATTATATTACAAAAATGTCGACGTTTCGTATTCCCCGTTTTTTCTCCTCGAAAACCGAGTCGATTCTATTATTTTTGACATTAAAATTTCAAGAAAGAGTATGTCTAGATTCCTATCAATTTCTTTTATGTTAAAAGCTTTTCGAATTTTCCTGTTAGTCCTCTAATCACGGCCATAAAATTGGGGAATTTTTTCTCAAGTTTGGAGGGTACCTACACATTTTCTTTACTTCTTAGTTGCTGAAAAAAAGGAAATAAAAGGTCGTGTCTACACATACACGTAGACCTTGATATTATGAAAAAAAACTGTGGAACTCTCTGCCCGCATCTGTGTTCCCACATATAACCCGTCTGCCTTCAAAGCAAGAGTGAACAGGCATCTTCTGGGCACGCTCGTTTCATCATAGACCTCATCCATCGCTTTCCACCAGGGGTGATCGAGGTCAAGAGCAGGCCCATTTTGTAATAAAAAATAAAAAATGCTCTAGAGGCATTATTCAGGAAGAAAAAAGGATAATACAAAACGTCGATTTCGTCAAAATTTGAACGGAGTATCGCAGCCGCTCTTCCCTCTTAATCATAATACTCAGAATAAAGTTCAAAGCCGATTTATCTGAGGTAAGATCATAGAAACTGGAGGGATTGGATTCATGGAAAATATTGTAATTTATGATATTACTACTTTAAAATACATGTACGAGTAGTAAGACTGGCTCGTTGATATAGTGGTTGTTGAGTACTGCCGAGCACGGGGTTCTGGGTTCGATTCCCACGTGTAGCAGTATTATTGAGTTGTTCCATTAAGAATTTCGCAGTAGCAGCCACGGAGTCTGAAATTATGCCCGGTCGATAGCAATGGGCTCGCCGCGCCCCTTATTACATGGGTAACATGGGACATAAAGATAACCGGCAAAATGTGGGTGTACTATTAGGTACGGCTCTGGCTATCCCTTCGGCGATTACAGCCGTGATGTTAAAATGCATAGTAGTAAGACATTCGTTGGTACACGAGCTATTGCTAACCATGAGGTTTTTTGGTTCGATTACCAGAGTAGCAGTGTTATTGGTTGTACCAACAGGAATTTCTTTCGGCAGCATCCTGGAGTCCTAGAATTATGCCCCGTTGATGGCAATAAGCTTGCCGCCTATTAAATGGAACTCCACTATGCCAAAATGTTTCTGTACTATAGAAACGAGGAAATGTGGTTATGTTTCTACTTACTGTTACTAGTTTAAGTTATGTAATGTTGTTTAATATGATTTTTCCATCAGCAGCCTGGTCTCTGGATATGTGCCCAGTTGATGATGGATACAAGGCATATTGATTAAATGCAGACGGGGACCGATAGGGTTAACCGCATTCCTCTTTTAATCGGGTTATTTTTTAGGTTAAGTGAAAAATCTTAGAGTAAAGGTGGACGTAATAAAGGGTTATTCACGCACAGAGTTCATTTTTAGGGTTCCGTATCCAAAGGGTAAAACGGGACCCTATTACTAAGACTTCGCTGTCTGTCTCCAGGCTGTATCTCATAAACCGTGATAGCTAGAAAGCTGAAATTTTCACAAATGATGTATTACTATTGCCGCTATAACAACAAATACTAAAAATTAAAAAATATTAAGGGGGGCTCCCATACAACAGATATGATTTTTTTGCCGTTCGTACGGAACCCTTCGTGCGCGAGTCCGACTCGCACTTGGCCGGTTTTTATACATGGCAATATGCTAGAAAGAGGCGCAGCTAGCCCACACTCACAGACAGTGCTTTGTCCCTTTCATTCAGGTTTATCAGTTAATCCATATATTGTAAGGGTTAACCCGTATAACGGTTAATCAATTTTATAGGTCTAACTGGTACATCTTTTAACCCGATTAATCGGTCGGCCCCTGGCTTATCGTGAACGGTGCGTCAGGCTTCGGACTTTGTACTTACATCGTGAACGGCGCGATAGACTTCGGACTTTATACTTAGGTACACTGATGTCATACTGTACTTTGTACTGTTTAATAACAGGGACATTATCTATAGCAATCTAGCATGACCGGCATAATATTTTTTTTTGTTTGGTCGCTTCTTTTTATATCTCTGCGTCGTTATTGTATCATACACAGTCTGTATTTGGGAGTCTGCATCAAAGTTTGGTCGCGGTGAGACGTAATTTGTGAGTTGAGGTGTGATTAAGTACATGTTTGTTTTTATCGGTGAGTTCTTATTGTTACTCAATAGGTATTTTTTGTGGGGATTTTTTTTTGCGTTATTATGTATCAGGATGTGTGGATGGATTTGTTGGAGTTACCTAATTCAAATAGATGCGTTATGATGGCTCGAGGTGGCCCAGGATATTTGGGTGAACTGTTGGCTAAACAAAACGGTGCCTACGTACTTACTTTGTTTATTTACTAGCTGTTTCCCACAACCCTCGTTCGCGTGAAATTATATTAAAAAATCATTATTTCCCTTTTTGAATCGGATTTTGTTACCAATTTCACGGGTTTTTTTTTTTGCACGGAACCCTAGCTCTCTTTCTAAAATAAAAGTAACCTAAGTTACTCCTTATAACATCAGCTATCTGCCAGTAAAAGTCAGTATCCCGTCAAAATCGGTTCAGCCGTTGCGGAGAGTAGCCGGAACAGACAGACAGACAGACAAAAATTGTAAAATAGTAGGTACATTTTTATATAAGTGGGGAAACTTTGTTATAGAATTGTCAATATTTTTGAATTTATATCACCAATAAATGTTAATTTGTTCATAAAAGTAAATATTTGCTTTAAATAATCATGTTTATCTATGATATTCTATATAAAAACACAATTTAAATACTCAATAAATATTAACGCCGTAAAGAGACGCTCGTTGCCGTACGTTACAGTAAAAAAAAAACAATCACCGCCGACTATAGTCATTGAACCCATTTGGATCTGTGGATTTTTTTATTTTTCCGCGAGTGTGCGAAAGATATTAAGAATCCACACGTGTGAAATACATTGCATGTTGAACCTAATCGTAGTGCGATAAGAACCAGTTTTCGAGAAAGTGTATCGAAAAATGTGTTTTTGTTATAAAGTAAGTGCCGTACCTACATATTTTCATATGCATTCAGTAAAAAGCTGTTAGGTATTTTGATATTACAAACAGACACTTCAATTTTATTTATTTGTATAGGTACTCGTAGATGTGATGTTTGTAACATTATTTGTTAGATTTACTATATTTGAAAAAAAATAACGGACAGAGGCAGTAAAGATTAATCCGAACTGACCGAAATAAGTGGTCGGTTGTTGACGCATCCGACCGTTACGTTCTTTTTTTTTAGACAAATTGGAATTTTAGACAAATTGTAAGTACATAGCACAGCTCTTAGTTTACATAGCATTATTGCATCATTGCAAAGGTAAGGGAACACATCGTTTTATTGTGATCAGAGTAGGCACATCGCCTTGTATTTTTACGTCACAGCTAACCTTGAACTTCATTGGTCTATCTACACCATTATTTTTAGGTCGTTCTGGAACCGAATACCATGAACTCGATCATCGAACTCGAAACGATTGGGACTATTTTTTTTCAAAAAATAACAAAAAAAAAACACGAAATAATAAAAATGTTTTTTTTTTAAATAAGTAATGAGAACTCAAATGCATAATTATGTGTGTGTAAAACGTATCCACGATCGGCAACACATGCGAACGATACCCATTGAAAAATTCATTCATCGATCGATTCTCATTATTTCACAAAAAAAAACATTAAATTTATTCTTTCGTATTTTTTTTATTGTTATTTTTTGAAAAAAATAGTCCCAATCGTTTCGAGTTCGATGATCGAGTTCATGGTATTCGGCTCCAGAATGACCTAAAAATAATGGTGTACCTATACCGCTGCTGTTGCCCGCGAACTTCGTTAGCGTGAATTACTATTTAAAAAAAATATATTACTTCCCTTTTTGAATCGAATTTTGTTACCAATTTCAATGGTTTTAATTTTATTGCACGAAACCGTAATTCTTATTCTAAAATAAAATTAGGTTTTAGTTATTCCTTATGGCATCAGCTATCTGCCAGTAAAAGTCCCGTCAAAATCGGTCTAGCCGTTTCGAAAATTAGCCGTTTGAAACGGATTTTGTTAAAATTTCAAGGGTTTAAATTTTTTTGCGCGGTTCCCTAATATTTTTCTAAAATAAAAGTAGCCTATGTTAGACCTTATAACTCAAAAGCCGTTTCGGAGATTTGCCGGAACAAACAGACAGACAAAAAATAAATGTGTTTTCGTTATAAGTACCGTATTATACTCTCTTAAGCATTCAGTAAAAAGCTGTTATTTTGGTATTACAAACGGGAGGGGTAATTTGATGATTTCTCATCCCAAAAATAAGGGGAGGGGTGCGCGATAGGGCGACGGCCACAGGCGCCAAAGGAGATGGCCAGTTTTGGGCCAAAGTATGTACAGAAACGATATGTATATTAAAAAAGACTAGATTTTTTACTGATTAAAAATAACATGTAACAATAATAACTTTCTACCGGAATGAGCTAAAAATTAAAATTTGAAATATGGTTTTAAATTGAATGTAGTTCTAAAACTAGCTCCGTAAACAAGCTGTCACGTCATAACTAGTTCGTTCTAAAACTAGTAGTTCTAAAGAAGTTACTAAAAAAACGATATGTATTTTGTTTTAGCATTGGTCATGAACATAATAATCATTTATAAAAGAAAAAAGGACATTTGATGAAATTATTGTTGTTTTAGTAATAGTTATTTATTTATTTAACAATAACATCGTTCAAAATCGTGTATCGGTTGATCGGTTGACTGTTTCAAAACGAAAAAATATCGATGTTTGTCAAAATGTCAATGTCACGTCACTCCCGTCAAGTCCCGTCATTCGTTTTCGTACTCGTGCGGATGTGCTTATTCGATTTCTGCTATTTTTCTGACGACTTTGGATTGATTTTACGAACTTGGACACCGATTGCTTATCGACTGGATAATGGTGAATTGCGTGAGTTGTGGTATCCCTACTGATCGTAGCAACACTACTGGAAACTCACTCTGCCTTTACATGATGAAGCAGTTCTTTCCATAATAAGGGCAAGGACTGTCGTCAAACAGTGGCAAGGTACCAAAATACTATCACACCTCCTGCACCATTCCTGTATGATATTGTATTAATTGAGTATGAAAATGAAGACGAATAAAATATTGAAAAAATAACTTGTTTTTATTTTACCTACCTAATTCCTTTTTTGTGCTATGCAATAATATGCTAATAGTAACATACAAATATGTTTTCAAACAATTAAATTAATGTGTTTATTTGATTATGGTATTTACAATACATTTTGGCGTTATATAGGTACAATTCTTACCATCTGCCGCATAACCTAACCTAGTGACCCAAAAACTTATTTTCTTCCTAATTCCCATAGAATTTAAAAAAAAATCTTTCTGATATGAATATGTTTGTGTTTTATCTATTAAATAATACATAAATGATTACTGTTCATATTTGGCCCAACGATGTATGGATTTCTGGCGATCTCCTTTGGGGGGTGCCGAAGAAAGATGAAATTCTTAATATACGTTCACATTGGTTCAGCAAAAAATTAATAGTTGACAATGACTTCCGTAAGTGGGTGCCACAATATTCTTGCCCGGGGCTTCAGTGACCCTAACGCGCCGGTACTGGCTCCTACTCTCTGTCCGTTCGTGTCGGATTGCCGTATCTTCAGACTATGAAGCTAAAGAAGAGAGTACTACGAGGATGAGAAATCATCAAATGACTCCTCCCGCTCTGGGTGGAGTGGAAGGGAGTGTCAGACTTTTACTGACTGAAACCCATCCATGTTCCTTCTTTTGCCCTTTATGTTCCAGGGCCCAGGTATCTCTTTCGAACAGTCCCGCAGCCCAGTACTCGTGTGCCTATGCAAACACTTGTGCATTAAGTATCATATCTCCCGCGCCGATGGGTAATCTCCGCTGAGATTAGATACACCAACTGTTTTTTTTTCGGGAAAAAGTCACAAAAATGAAGTCATTGTCAGTGTCACAAAACACCTTTTAGTTCTGAGATTATGTAAGTTTCGGGCAAGCATTTAAAAAAAAAAAATTATCGCTATTTTTCCAGCTTTTAGAAAAGTATCGATTAAATGTTTAGAGTGGAGAGTGGAGGAGTTTTTTATAATTAATTGTTATTGGTAACAAGTCAGAAAATTTCAAAAATATTTAAGAAACTTGGTAACCATCCCAGTTTTAACTAGACTGAATCTGTTGCTGATGACCTGTAGTATCGAATTTCCCTGTCAAGCCTGTACAAAAATAGATTGCCACGTGTTAAAACACGCGGGATTTTGACGCAAGCCTTAGGCAACGAAGCACATTCAATTTCAAAGTCAAGTTTCAAGTTTTTTTTTTTGTATAGTGTAATCATTGTGTAATGTTCGAGGTTCAAAGTTGCTTGAAGAATAGTTAAATACAAAACACACAAATCTCGTTAAATAAACAGCATTATCATTTGATTACATCAAAAAATTACAATATCTGCGCAGGCATACATTGATAGTGCGGGGTATGCAGTTACATGGAGATAGTTCACAATCACTTCAAGCTTAATATTATTTTTAAGATACCTATATTAATAAAATTCTTTTCGTTCTTTACAGATAACTGTGATCGGCGTTCGCAAATCTACGTACAATTCAAGTTCTGAACATTATCTAGACCCGGCAACATGATTACCCTGGCTATCGTTGTGATTCTCTTGATCTCACTGTACTTTTATGGCACTAGAAACTTTAAATACTGGGCAGATCGAGGCATAAAATCCGATACTCCTATCCCATTCTTCGGAAACAATTTAAAAGGATATCTTTTCAAATCTAGCATGACACAAGTTGGTGACGAGTTGTACTGGAAATATCCTAACGAACTAATGGTTGGGTTCTATCGCTCTACGCGACCTGAATTGTTGATACGCGATCCTGAAATAGTGAAGCGAGTGTTGGCCACAGACTTTGCACATTTTTTCAAGCGCGGTTTCACACACCATAAGACGGTGTTCGAGCCTCTAATGCAGAACCTGTTTTTTGCTGAAGGTGACCTTTGGAAGTTGCTGAGGCAGAGAATGACCCCCGCTTTCACTAGTGGAAAGTTGAAGGCTATGTTTCCTTTAATAGTTGAAAGGGCAGAGAGGATGAAGACTCGTGCGCTAACATTGGCTGCTGAGGGCAAGTGCATAGACGCTCGCGAGCTAATGGCGAGGTATACAACCGACTTCATAGGGGCCGTTGGCTTTGGCCTAGATACGGATACTCTAAATGACGATAATTCGGCGTTCAGAAAACTTGGAATCAAAATTTTCAAATTTCGACCTATCGACTTAGCGAAAGCTTTTGCAAAAGAAGCTTTTCCTGAAATATTTCGGAACATGAAAGTCTGGACTCGTATTGAAAACGATATCACTGAGCTTGTGGGCGAGATTCTCAGGCAGAGGAAGAATAAACCTAGCGGGAGAGGAGATTTCATAGATTTGATGTTGGAGTGCAAAGAGAAGGGTGCTATGGTCGGCGAGTCGATACAGAAAAGGAAACCTGATGGTACTCCCGAGACTGTAACTTTGGAGTTCAACGATGGGCTGATAGCTGCCCAAGTGTTTATCTTCTTCGCAGCCGGCTTCGAGACATCGTCGTCAGCCACCAGCTTCACGCTCCACCAGTTAGCATACAACCAGGACGTCCAGAAGAAGGTGCAGGAGGAAGTCGACCGCGTCTTAGCCAAACACGACGGAAAGCTATCGCATGACTCGATCAAAGAGATGACTTACTTGGAAATGGTGTTCAAAGAAGGTATACGAATGTTTCCTTCGCTTGGCTTCTTGTTAAGGAAATGTACTCGTCCGTTTACCTTCCCGGAGTTGAACGTCACGATAGATGAGAACATACGTGTGCTGATTCCGCTGCAGTCGCTCCACAATGATCCGAAGTATTTCCCGAATCCTGAGGAGTTCAAACCGGAGAGGTTTGATCCCGAAGCATATGACAACAGCAACAAATATTTCTATTTGCCGTTCGGTGCAGGACCTAGAGCTTGTATAGGTGAGATACCACTTTTTTATTCATGCAACTATTTCTTCCCGAATTTTGAATATCTTTCAAGAAATATCCAATTGAATAATGACCATATAAAGCATTCGTGTTCTCGTAAAATACAAAAGAAAAATAAACCCTGTTACTTTTTGTAGTGGTTATACAAAATATCTGTTATTTCCAGTAACTATCGTGGATCATACTTACATACATAAACTCACGCGTTTTTCCCGTAGGGGTAGGCAGAAACCGCAGAACACCACCTGCTACGATCCTTACATATATTCCTTTTGCCTCGTCCACGTTCATACATCTGGACATACACGCACGCAGGTTGCGAGTACTACGCATTTGGCCTTTCTGACGAACCTCACCAATGAGGTCAGCGTATGTCCTTCTAGGGCGTCCCCTCCCAGCGTTGCCACTCACATGTGCCTTGTCTTCTCCACATAACCAAAGTAGTATTATATTATCTGTGACCAAACCATCTAAGCATAATGGGTGTAACAAGACCCTTAACGAAGCCGAAAGAAACTTGTTCTCCCCGTCATTGTGATAATTTTTTTTTGTTGTAGACCATACTAGGGAACCTTGTTGTTACGGAGATATTGGGGGTCAAAGTTCGAACTTAGTCACAAAATTCTATTTTATAAACATGTTTTTAACGTAAGATTTTTACTGTAAACACCCTCCCAACCCCCGTACTATTCAATGCATCCACCAGCTCAATGTTTTGAGTCCTACCGTAAAACCTGATATTTCACCTAAAAAAAAGTCGTTTCCCAGCAATAAGTTTTGAGTAAAATTACTTAGTTTGATGTACCTACAGAATGATTGGTTTGCGGCTTTGTTAAGGGTCTTGTTACACCCTGTATACATATATAAGCCCTTTTCAGTTTTTGTCACTAAGTACATCTTCTTTTAAACCGCAACGCTCTCGTATAACTCATTCTTCAATTTATCATTCAGAGTTACACCACACTCTATGCTTCGCAAGAAATGCATTTCCACAGCATTCATTTTAATTTCAAGCCTCGTTTTCTCACTTCCATACATTAGTGTAGGCACCAGCCATAGGGGCTGTCTCCACGAGCGAGAGAATCGCGACGATATTATAGTCGTTGCCACGTATTTCTATACACTCTCTTAGAGGCAGTCTCCACGAGCGAGAGAATCGCGGCGATATTATCCCATACAAATACGTAATATCGCCGCGATTCTCTCGATCGTGGAGACGGGCCCTTGGAGTCTTATTTGACATCGACTGGTTGATCACAACCTAATGAATGAATAGCACCATTCGCTTTATTTCCCGCATTTACTCTCCCTCATGGAGACTCTTCTTAATTATCTATTAAAATATATGTTAATTTTTTCAGGTGAACGTCTCGGCTTGATGCAGTCTCTGGCGGGGCTAGCGGCTGTCGTGTCCACTTTCACTGTGGAACCAGCGCCAGAAACCGTCAGATATCCTGTCACCGATCCTATGTCTAACGTGGTGCAGTCGATCAAAGGTGGTCTACCGCTCATGTTCCGTGCAAGGAATAAAATTGCTTGAAAATAATCTTAGTTTTACAGTACGAGCGAGAGTATTTTATAATATACTTAATAAGAATAAAAACTGCCATATCATCATCGTTTTTTTTTGTCAAAAATTTTATTTCTTGTGTAAGTTTACTGATAAATTAAACTAATATTAAGGAGCTCGTGGCTAAATAAGAACAGCCGCTCGGATCGATCTTTAGGTTAAGCCGTGCTTACCTAGGTTGGTCCGTGGATGGGTGATCACCCATTACATACCGAGTTTCCTCCGTGCCTCGGAAAGCACGTTAAACCGTTGGTCCCGGCTATCATTTGTAGATCTTTGACAGTCGTTACAGGTAGTCAGTGGCCCGAAAGTCTGACAACCAGTCTTACCAAGGGGTATCGTATTACCTAGCACTAACTGGGTTGTGGAGGTCCGACAGGCAGTCGCTCCATGTAAAATACTGGTATTCAGCTGCATCCGGTTAGACTGGAAGCCGACCTCAACATAGTTGGGAAAAGGCTAGGCAGATGATGATGATTAACAAAAGAACCAATTGAGATATTTGTGTTTATTATAAATTATTACTCTGTGTACAATGTACATAGCGTTATGTTTTAGACCTTTTATTTGCCTTGTTGTCCTAGTACCTTTACGTCGTCTCACTGAAACAAACTCAGTCAATTCTATTAGGGCGATGATTCCGCACTAGTACAAGCGTTGCCTAAATAGCAATTTGTAATATGGTCGTGGTCGTGACTTGGACTATCTCAGGCCTCATTTACGGAGACGCGGGGCGTTTCGCGTCGCGTGTGGCGTGGCGTCTCGCGGCGCGTCGGACGTTTTTTCTGTTTACGGTGGGGCGGCGCGTGAAGCGGCACGCATCATCGCACGCGTAAACACAAACTTATAGCAATATACGACCATGTTCATAGAGAAGCGAGACGGGAAGCGTGGCGGTGCCCTGCAATCCTCTAGCGTGTAGCGAAGCACGTGGCGGCGCGCGCTCGCCTCGATCAAATCGACTAGTTTTATGTTGGCGAGAGATGGGAGCGCACGATAGCTTCATCGAGAATTGCCGCTGCGTGCGCCGCCGCGATAAACACCGCGTGGGACCGTCGGTGCCATCCGCGGGCTCGGTCGCAAAAAACGCCCTAATTCAAACAAACGCGTCTAAAATCGCTGACCCGTAAACGCACTCATACAACGCCATATATTTGAATTCAGTGCGGGCCGCGCCGCTCAACGCAACGCGCGACGCCCCGCGTCTCCGTAAATGAGGCCTCAGCCTGTTATTATAAAACGCAACATGATTTTGTCGTTTTCGTGAGTATGCAATTTTACACCATTCAATGCTTCTAATTTATACTAATATGATTATATAATGGCCTACGTCAGTGAAGCCGCAACCAATGCTAACGTAAGTACTTCTATAGCCTACAATAACGGTTTTTGGTATACTATCATGGTATCAGAGACGGGGTGCAAAAAGTTTCAAGCTCGGTACGCTCGCCCGTCTCTGGGATTGGTAAGGTCTCGCAAGTCTGAGGAGAAAAGCCAAAATTCTGGAGCATGCTACGCTCGCTTCTGAATTCTAAAGTCTGTTGATTATTCTGAAACTTTTATGAAAATCTAACAGATCCGAGACGGATGCAAAAAAATTCGAGCTCCTGCACTCGCTCTTGCATATTATTAAGAGTATCTTCTTGAAAATTTCTCATCATAAAACTATTACCACTCCTGCGGGAGCGAAGACTTTTTTTGTTTGCTCTGACAGACGGTCGAACTGACAGGAAAGAAGCCTTAATAATAGGGAGTCATAAAAAAGGGGGGCAAAGATTACTTGCCGTCATTTGGTTAATAAAGACGTCACCAAGAAGCGTAGCTCTAGCACATAGCACCGGTGTAATTTGACGGCACGGCTAGTGCAGTGACTGAGCGACTGGCTACTCCACTTCGTGTCGCGGGTTCAATTCCCGCGTGAAACAAATATTTGTTTGGCCTACAGGTAGTTGTTCCGGGTCTGGCTGTTTGAGTTTAAAATCTTGTGGGCAAAGTTAAAAAAAAATAACGCCACGGCCGGATATCTCGTGATGGCCAGCAAAGTGGGTACTGGACTCGATTTCAGGGTCTCGTGAAGTGTTGTTGCGCTTTTCTATTAGGTATGTCTCAGTAGCAGCTTGGAGTTTGAAGACGACCCGGGTCGCGGATCACGCGAGAAGTGGGTCCAGCGCGGTCATTGCTATAAGTCTTCCACAGTTATATCTATGACTGTCGTGGCAGGAAACACCGCAACTTGCCGTACTGTTGCACACTCTAAGTCACCTATTCCTCGGACATTAGCCGCTATTAACGCTCTCCTGAGCGTTGAGACAAACCCGTTCCTGAACTCAAACACAGATCTTGATATGTTTACCGGGCGTCGGGAGCCACGTGGTGGCTCTCGGCCACCGTAGGCGCCCGCGCCTACGGCGCCTGTGGACGGTGAGTAATGGGCTAGCTCGCCGTCCGTCCGTCTTATGACGACAGGCTGTGTCGACGGCGCGTTCGTGTTCCACGCGCGCCTCAAAGAGATGTCAGCAAACAGGAGGGGCCCGCAAGGGCCGATGCCTGCCAGGGCTGGGGGACTGTTCGAAAGAGATACCGCGGCCCTGGAACATAAAGGGCAAAAGAAGGAACATGGATGGTTTTTAGTCAGTAAAAGTCTGACACTCCCTTCCGCTCCGCCCAGAGCGGGAGGAGTCATTTGATGATTTCCCATCCGAAAAAAAAAAGATCTTGATATGTTTGCGGATGAATGGTAGGTGATCCTGTCAGAATATATGAATTTTGTGAGAAGAATGCATGACCGTGTTAAATAAATAATATGTTTACATAGCGTAATTGGCTTCGGCCGTTCTATTTAAATAAATTATTAACAAGATTACTGTAATTTTGATAATCGTTGAAATCCGAATACGTACGTCGATATCGGAAGTCGCGTTTCGGAACTCAGATGAAGTTGAGCGTCCTGCTCAACTTCATCTAGCCAGGTGTGGTGATGGCAGGTGCGGCAAAGCTGTGACTTGGTGTCCAAGGAATGGAAAGAGAAGTGTAGGTCGTCCGGTAGCGAGATGGGCAGACGACATTGTTGCCATTGGTAAAACCTGGATGTGGCTGGCACATGAGCGTGGAGCTTAACAGAAACTAATAGAGGCATACCTATACCAAGCAGTCTTCATAGTTCTAAGTGAGTCGGTTTCTTCTAGGAGCGCGTGCTCCACCCTAGGCCGCGTCATCGCTTCACATCAGGCGAGTTGCGGGCAAACGCAAGCGTATTTTGTTGAGGAAAAAAAATAGCAGTGGATGATGATGATGATGAATTTTGACAAAGATGCTAAGTCAGAGTCAAAATAACAGAAAGGATAGGTACTCCTTAGGTTTATTCTATTTAAAAATAAAACGTGAACTTAAAAGAATGACAAATTGATGGCTGTCATCAGGATTTGTTAACTGGCGTTGTAAGCAAAATTTATAAATAACATGGTCTATGTCTAAAAACTGTTAAAAACCACATGGAGACATGGACATGGAGTCCATATTCAGACAACTTGAAAGGGCCGGAAGGGCTGATGCCAGCCATTTAATGCAATGGATGAAAGATTGTAAGTCATCAGGGTCGTCAATCTTCTGCCCTTAGCCTCATTAATTTGTGGACAGCGAGTAATGGGCTAGCTCGCCGTCCGTCCGTCGTATGACGACGGGCAGGCCGTGTCGACGGCGCGTTCGTGTTCCACGGGCGCCTCAAAGAGTTGTCAGCAAACGGGAGGGGCCCGCAAGGGCCGATGCCTGCCAGGACTGCGGGACTGTTCGAAAGAGATACCGCGGCCCTGGAACATAAAGGGCCAAAGAAGGAACATGGGTGGTTTTTAGTCAGTAAGAGTCTGACACTCCCTTCTGCTCCGCCAAGGGCGGGGGGGGGTCATTTGATGATTTCCCACCAACCAAAAAAAAAAAAAAAAAAGCCTCATTAATTTGTGGACGGCGCAACATGTCTTCTTCTTCCATACTTCTCTATTACTCGTCATCTCAGGACTGTGTGAACGATAATATGGCTAGAAAAGAGGTGTCCTTTCTAGCCATATTATCCTTCACACAGTCCATCCAACGGTTCTTTGGTCCTCCCATATTGTTAAAACCATCCACATTCATACTCCAAACTTTCCTATGACATTGTCCTCATTCCGTTGCATCTCGTGCTCATTACCATGACAAACTGGTATTGATCATTCTGCATCCGTTGAGACTAGAAGCCGATTCCAACATAGTCGGAAAAAAGCAAGGAGATGATAACCGATGGGTATCGTGTTATCAAGTCAATGAGTTGTGGAGGCCAATCGGCAGTCGGGCCATGGAACATACTTCCTAACTACATTGTGATCAGCTTCCAGTCTAACCAGACGCGGCTCAGTACCAGAATTTATATGGAGCGACTTTTGATCCAGGTTCTAAACACCTTTCAGCAAACATAATCAGTGCTAAGGAAAACGACCCTCGCAAGACATTTAAGGATGTTGCTGACCAGCAGCATGTAGAACTCGAACAGTTCAAGGTTATCTTGGCTAAGATAGCTGTCCAACAGTCTAAGACATATGAAGAGCTAACGAAGGAACTAGCTGCCGAAGGCCCCATGTATATTGATAGAGTCATTGCCGGACTTGACGCTATAAAAGATGTTTTCATGCCAGCAGGGCCAGCAGCGAAACGAGAGTTCTAAAATAAATTCTTTATTTGGATTAAAGTGTTTTTTTATTGTGAATATTCGTTACGATGGGCAGTCATCCCATGTAAAATACTGGTATTCAGACGCGATTTTTTTTCACATATCTTCAAATACATCATATCTCATCATAATTATATTCATCATCGATATGTGAAATCTACCAAACAGCATTGGGCGCGCCCAAACAGACTGTGCCCCAGCAGTGGGAACGACGGCTGAGTATGCTATACCTCCGTCTACCACTTCGGGCTATAAAGGTGTTAAAATAAGTCTATGAAGTAAATAAAACACCAAACCAAGGACAATTACCTTTTATTAAAGATTCATTGTGCATTCGGTAGATATAAAATAAATGGCAAATTAACATAATAGTTAGGCGTGCGAGTGGCTTCGGGCCTGTTAGATACATGTATGTGTTTACTTTATATATTACTAGCTGTGCCCCGCGGTTCCACCCATTACCCGGCTCCTCAAGGTCGTTATGTTAACCAACCTTCTTTAAGAACTGGGCTATCAAATGTTTTAAAGATTTTTTTCAAATCCGACTGGTAGTTCTAGAGATAAGTTGAAACAAACAGACAAACTCTTCAGCTTTATTATAGTAATATATATAGTTTATATATTATATTGGTGCGATTGAGGCGACACTTGTACACGCGGCGACGGTGTCGCGTGTCACTAGTGTGTCTAATACGAGGTCAGGGGGAGTTAGTTAGCGGAACTGTGGAGACATGATGGGTTTCGATGACTGAACACGATGGACGAAAGATTTTATGTTTTTTTTTTTTGAGATCCTTAGGTGTTCAAATTTATTTAGTACGTAGTTATGTTTGTGTAAACTTCACATATGATCTGAGAATAAAAATTATTTTCTAAGGTCATACTTGCAGTTACTATGCAGGGAGTAAGGGACAGCCCTCCGCAGACTGGTAGGCTGAATTCAGTATATCATACTACGATGACCGGTATTATTTCAGAAACGTTATGGGAATCCAATAAATTTGATTTGTTTTATTGCCTCAAACGCTATTTTCGTTACTGTGGCAAAACGCACGTAGCGAACGGCAAGCGCGACGATGAGTTCGATGAACTCTGTAGCTAGGCAGGAGGTGAAAAGCTCATTTCACGCTTCGTTCGTTGTTGTTTAATTTTTATTTTAGCCCTATTATTTACATATATGTAATTTTACATTTAAATAAAGGAATAGAAACAGAAAGAACAACAAAAAAATAAATAAAAAAATCTGAGAAAAATTCCGGTGGAATATGATTCAAATTGAAGAGCTGAATGTACCCTGTTACTTTGCGGAGGGCTGTCCCTTCCAACCTGTGGACTATTCGCAGTCACTGCCCAAAAAAAAACATTAAAGCTCCATTTATTCTTGTTCCATCGTATCAATACCCGCCATCTCTGCGGAGTTTCGCTAGCCAATAAAACTTGACCCCGTAAAAGTCTGGTAACACTTGAGACACCCGACGGCAGTGCAAGCGCGTTACAAGTGTGTCCCACGCTTTCAAAGAGCAAAGCTGAGCCACAGCTTCACATATTCTTGTTTTTTTTTTTGTTTATAGTATTTAATAATATCGTAATCCTTAATGTCTATTAATATTTTAATAATAATCATTACGTAGCAGTAACTAAGCGGCAAGACTAGAATTGAATGGCATGGCGACTACTAAATACATATATTTATTTATATATACGTTTATACAATAATGTGTGTGTAGTTGTATGCGTGTGTTTACCTACAGTCTTACACAGTTATATTTGCTGCAACCCATCAGGTACCTTATTGCATTTATAATAAAGATCACTTTAATTTTCGCAGACTTTTCAGTAACAACCTTGGTCTTACTGAAATCAAGTTCACTGTGGTTTTGATAAAATATCTGTAAATGTACTGAACATAAGAACGACGAACTGCTCTGTCTACCCTTTCGGGGATGCAAGCGTCATATTGTTACTGAAACATACAGGGTGGAAGGGACACCGACGCGAAAACGGTTACCACGTATTCAGTACATCATTCTGAGCCCCCCACAGAAATTTTTCATCAGCAATTTTTTTTTAAGCAGCTGTTCCATACATTTTGACCGTGTAGGTATTGCAGTTCTGTAGGAAACAGGTTTTTTTTTTATAATAACCGACATAAAAATTTCTATGTGATGAGTTCAGAATGATTTACTGAATACGTGGTAACCATTTCTGCGTCGGTATCCCTTCCGCTTTGTATTATTTACAAACACACGCACACAAACTACATCACACACGTTGATATCATTATAATACTCAATAGGTAACTGGCAACACGTTTGTCTACGAGGCAGATGTGAGTGGCAACACCGGGAGGGGACGCCCTAGAACGACACACACTGACCTTATTGGTGAGGTTTTTCAGAATGGTCATGAACGTGGATGAGATACTTTCATCATCTGTTTAGTCTTTTGGAGGTCGGCTTCCAGTCTAACCGGATACCAGTATGTTACATGGAGCGACTGCCGTCTGACCTCCACAGCCCCGTAACTGGGTAATACGATACCAAAAAGCAGTATGTAAGGATCGTAATTCGTAGCAGGTTCAGTGCTGTAGTTTCTGCCTACCCCCATAGGGAAACCGCGTGAGTTTTTCCACAGTGATCTATGACGCTAGCGTTGCCAGTCATCTAAACAATATTACAATAACACCATTTACAAAGTCGTGCCGAGATCACAAAACTAAAATATACGCCTGATAGATTCGTTTTAAACTCGTCCATACTCGTGTAGTACTATTCAATAACGAGATGTGTGTGTACTGTACACCTCTGGCGATCCCCTCGGGGCTACAGGCGTGATGCGTACTTATGTGATAGTACTCACACCATACTCACTTGTTTTAAACAATATTTTTTTAGTTACTCTCTGAGCGATGTATACACGGTGTTTTGTTTAGTGATGTCAATTTTTAGAGCGAGTATACAGGATGTTTGAAATAAATTATTTTAATCTAAGACACCCTTTTACAAAGACTGATTATTCTAAAGATATTTAACCATCTTTATCTCAATGAAAAGCAGATTTAAATATCTTCTAGTGTTGTCATCTATGGAGTTTCGACTCTCTCCTTGTTGGCAGTTCAAAAGTGCCTGTGAATGGTTTCATTGTAATCATTGCTTTGAGTTTGAATGAGTAAAAAGACTAATTACATATACTGTCACTTCGGGATATCTTCCGTGATTGTTCATAATTGTGAGGACAGTCAACCCGCGATCATGGCGCTTGCAACAGCGTCGAAATATCGGGAGCTCAAAATTATGAACAATCACGGAAGATATCCCGAAGTGACAGTATAAGTTTAGTTTTAAACCGTGAAAGTTTAAACCAGTGTTTAGTCTAAGTACAGTTTTGTCTTAGGTCAAAATGACCCGTTTTTTTTACACTATAAAAATTAACATCGCTTCAGTTTCCCAGTACAATACTATCGCATTTATAAATCTTTTACAATCTGTTCTGTTTAGTAAACGTTTCAAATGTCGATGTATGATGTGTTTTTTATATATTTAACAATTATTATGTATGAAGTGTGACGGATATATGGAGCGGGCTATGTCCAGCACTGGACTGCTACAGGCTGTCTGTCCAGTAGCTCATGTAATAGACTGATATCATGATAATATTATAGATTATTTAAAGGTGCAGTGTCGAAGGCAACTCGACTGGTTCTATGAAACTCTGTGCCAACGCTGCCGTAACTCGTGGCTAAATAATAACAGCCGCACGAGTCGATCTTCAAGGTTAAGCCGCACTTGCCAAGGTCGGCCTGTGGATGGGTGACCAGCATTACGTACCGAGTAGCCTCAGTGCCACGGAAAACACGTTAAACCGTTGGTCCCGGCTGTCATTTGTAAATCTTTGACATTCGTTACAGGTAGTGGCCCGAAAGTCTGACAACTAGTCTCACCAATGGGTGCTGTATTAAACAGTGCTAACTGAGTTGTGGAAGTCAGATAGGCAGTCGCTCCATGTAAGATACTGGTATTCGGCTGCATCCAGTTAAACTGGAAGCCGACCACAATAAAGTTGGGAAAAGGCAGGCAGCAGGGGATGATGAGATGGCGGCATTGCCAAATCTTGACGTTTCCATAGAGTAACTTAGCTAGTAGGACGCCTTCGGAATTCTACCTTTAAAGAGTATGTACAGTCAGCATCAAAAGTCGATGACCACATTCAGATTTTCAAAATCACTGTACATTATATCACCCATAAATCGCTCAACAAGAAGGGCGCCAGTATTGAATGAACATCATTAAAGTTCAAAATTAACTGAACACTACTCGTCAAAGGTCACTGAACACCATTTTGTCAAAAATTGCTGATCGTTATAGTATCCGAAAACATCATAACATTCAGTTTTACAAAAGTCACTGAACAATATAGAATGCTTGTTTTGGTTATCTAGTGTAATCACGACAACGTCCAAAAATAACTTAACATCTTAAATAACAAAAGTTACTGAACATTAGTTTGTTTCGGATACGTAGCGTGTAAACTTATACTATCAAAAGTAGCTGAACTGCAAACTTAAAAAGTGCTCGTTACTATCTTCAGAGTTATAATTATAATCTTGTCCTATCCAAACAAAATAATGTCAAAAAAAAATATGGATGTAAATTTCGAATGTAACTTTCCAAAATAATTTTGTTTTTTTGTCATAGTATCAACGAGGAATATTAGAAGTGGGTGCATAAGCATATTCCGCTTAAAAATTATTCCATCGACGTCATCTAAGCTTTCTGTATTATGATTGATTAGTAACCTTATTTGTATAGCTATAAGACTCACAATCAAAAATCACGCAGATTCTGTTTGAATTTATACCATCGACGTAATTAATGATTCTTTTAGTTCGATTGAATTATAACCTTATTCGTAAAGCAATAAGACTCATTTTAAAAAATCACGCAGATTCAGTTCAAATTCATACCGTCGACTTTGAGTTGCACCATAGAAGAAGTCAAAGTTAAGGTTTGTGTCAAATTTAACACTAACAGTAACGCTGACTTTAACGGGTATAGCAAAATGTGTTGCACCCGCGAATTCATTAGCTTTGTTAAAGTTAAAGGGGTTGCAAGTCAAATGAGGCGTGATTTACCCCAAATTCGATGCGGGTAACATTTTTAAATATGGCAACACTAAACATAACCATAAAAACTCGTTTGTCTAGTGCTGTCATCAGTGTCACTTCATTTCATTTACGCGTCAGTTCGGCACAAAAAAAAAACTGTTTTTTTACCTGCTATTCATGATCCAATCACATAATGACACGTCATCATTTTGCTGCGCTCAATGGACGACCTAATGAGGGTCACCACGCTAGTCTGTTATCTAAACAACGAAATTATTCAAGAAAGCTTTTTTTAATTTCTAATTTACTATACTTTTTCGGATTCCGGTGAGTTATATATTAGAAAATAAAAACATGGACGACAATTTTCTTGCAAACAATGACAAGATCATCGCTTTCGTCTTCAGAACTGGTTTCCGCGAGTATTTCTTGGAGCAGGGACATGATGTTTACAGGTTATACTCAACGCGTTTGACAATTGACGGATAATTTAACACAAACAATAGCACTAACCAGCAGAAAGTGAGCGGTTACAGTTAGGGTTAAAGTTATGATGTCATTTAACTATTTGTCAAATGGTGCAACTCATTTTTGGCCTAACCCATACTTTAACTGAAGTTTCGATGTTTGTTATTGTTAAAGTAAGATGGTGCAACCCAGCCTTAGTTTATGATTTTTATAGTTACGATTGAATTAGAACCTAATCTGTATACATATAAGACTCATTTTCAAAATTCACATAAATTCCGTTTAAATTCAATTCTTAGGGAAACATAGTTGTGGGTATTTGAAAAACTGTTTACCCTTTAATGTAAAAATAATATTTCTACTTAATTATCACTTTGTATCGGATGTAGACCATTGCGGTTGCAATATTTATCATCTACATCACATCATCACACGAATGTTTGCCCTAAGTAGGGGTAGGGTGGGTATGTAATGGGTAGTCGGCTTAACCTAAAGATCGACCATTTAATTTAATTTTGTTGATAATAAATAAAAGGGTGGCGATTTACGTGTGCATGTGTCTACTTAATTTACCAAACACATATACCTACTGAAAAAAAATACACACACATATTAAACTCAAAAAACATTTCATATTATTCAGGGACTTCAGAGATAAACGATGGTATGCTATTTTTGTCAAAAATTTGTTCAGAGACTTTAGAGACGAAGAATGTTATGTTTTTTTTTTACTATAACTTTGTTTAGCGACTTTTGAAAAGTGATGGTCACATACTTATGCCCTTTTATTATAATCATTCATTTCTGGCGCTTGTCATGTTCAGCGATTTAGGTATAATACGGTGTACAGCGATTTTGAAAATCTAAATGTGGTCATCAACTTTTGGTGCTGACTGTACCTAATTAATTATTTTAACTCTATATTTATGAATGTTTTCTTAGAGTAGTCTTTCAAATAAGATAAAACACAAAACACATCGAACATTGAATACTAATAACATGTTAACAATAGCCCAGTCGATACGTTTAAAAGCATAACCATTATTATACCTTAACCATATCTAAGTAATTTAAAAATTACACTATCCTACCTTTATATCAATATATCGATATTTTTCAAGCATTTGTAGTCTATGAGAGGGAGTACGCTGTAATACACCACGCAATACTTGGCAGATGTCACATGTCTTCGAATGTTTGGTTCTAGGTCTAGGACATGCCGGTTTCCTCACGATGTTTTCCTTCACCGTTTTGGGAGCAGTGGTAATGAAGTATGTATGGCCCGTTAACAGTGGGCTACCATGACCTGTTGTAGCAGTTTTAATCTTACTTCAGTGTGAAAATGGAGTTAGACTTCATGTATAACGGGAATAATAGTACCCTTAACGAAGTCGAAAGGCACTTGTTCTCCCCGTTATTGCGATATTTTTTTTGTTGTAGACCATACCTGGGAACTTTCTAGTTACGGAGATATTGGGAGTCAAAGTTCCAACTTTTTCACATTTTTTTTTTAATACAAGATTTTTATGTTATCACTTCAGTTTAAATACCTCTACGACCCCCGTACTATTCAATGCGTCCATCAGCACAATAGACCAGGGTCGATAATTTTTAAAACCAAAAAAAATAATAGTAGGATGAAACCTATTAGAAAAGGAAGGGAATATTATAAAAATGAAAGGAAAAATAATTTACGGGCGATTTGAGGTCGGGAAGGGGATGGGGGTGAGTTTTTAAGGGTAAAAAACGGTTTTTCTCGATTTCCGGCAAAACTAAAAGTCCTATCGAAAAAAGTCAAATGGCAAAGTTGTAGGTAATAAAAAGATCTAAAACTTTTGTTTTTACAATTTTTTCACATAACCTCAAAATGTATGTGAAAAATTCAAAAAACCAAGCTTTTGGTTTTTTATTTTTATCTTTTACAAAAATGTTTTTTTTTTAACGAAATTTGGTGAAAACTTACCTTTTTATGTCCCAAATACGCTGTAATTTATTTGATTAAAAATATTTATTTTTTCACCTCATTTTGAATTAATATCGAAAAAGCACCCTAATTTTCAATCGAAAATTCACCCGTCAAAATATCAGCTTTTTTAAAAAAATTGGTATGTTTTCTGTTCGTTAAAATCTCTACTTTCTGATGGTGAAAAAAAAATATATGTTACCATAGTAAATCTTCTCAGAAAATGCAAAAAATCGAAAAAAACTCAAATTCGATTTTTTTTTTAAATTTCCTGCTATTTATTAAAATTTACACTTTAATTACTCGAAAAACGTTAGATTACATGCTACATTAATAAAAAAAAATTGCAAGTCAAAATATACTACTATAATTAACAAACAAATAAGTTAATAAAATTAATTTTAATAAGACATCTACAATATTTGGAGAAAGTTGTCGAATCTTTTTTAAATTATATGCGTAGATGCCTATTAATAACTATTTTAAGATAAATTATATACCTGAGTGACCTACGAAAAATTGTAGCCCATCAAAAGGTATTTCATGCAGAAGTGGGGAAGGGGCTAGGCGGGTCTGGGTCTTACTACATACATACCTACTATTTCGTAGCAGCTGTTACAACCATTAGCCTAGCCAGTATTCGAAATACAGTACAGTATACAACATCGTTTATAAAAATACACGTGCACGCTGAGTTTCTTGAAGATAATTGTGACAAGTTTACTTAAAAAAAAAAAACTTTTCGAATCTGCATAGGAAGGTAAATACTATCTCAATTTTTATCTGTATCAATCAACTCAAACATTAAAATAGTAATATTTTCTTTAAAAAATAGTATGCTTATCGTAACATAACCTAAAGATTAAAATTAAATGATATTTTAGTACAAGATTAAAAATAATGATCTCCTTAATTTTGCACAAACAAATTTAGTTAATCCCATGAAAAAAAAATATTTCAAAATAAATAAAAAATATATTAAAATTCTATAATAAATGTATAAATATATAAAAAAAATCAGCGTGCACGTGTATTTTTATAAACGATGTTGTATACTGTACTGTATTTCGAATACTGGCTAGGCTAACGGTTGTAACAGCTGCTACGAAATAGTAGGTATGTATGTAGTAAGACCCAGACCCGCCTAGCCCCTTCCCCATTTCTGCATGAAATACCTTTTGATGGGCTACAATTTTTCGTAGGTCACTCAGGTATATAATTTATCTTAAAATAGTTATTAATAGGCATCTACGCATATAATTTAAAAAAGATTCGACAACTTTCTCCAAATATTGTAGATGTCTTATTAAATATTAATTTTATTAACTTATTTGTTTGTTAATTATAGTAGTATATTTTGACTTGCAATTTTTTTTTATTAATGTAGCATGTAATCTAACGTTTTTCGAGTAATTAAAGTGTAAATTTTAATAAATAGCTCAAAATTATTTATATTAATTTAAAAAAAAAAATCGAATTCGACTTTTTTTCGATTTTTTGCATTTTCTGAGAAGATTTACTATGGTAACATATATTTTTTTTTCACCATCGGAAAGTAGAGATTTCAACGAACAGAAAACATACCAACTTTTTGAAAAAAGCTGATATTTTGACGGGTGAATTTTCGATTGAAAATTAGGGTGCTTTTTCGATATTAATTCAAAATGAGGTGAAAAAATAAATATTTTTAGTCAAATAAATTACAGCGTATTTGGGACATAAAAAGGTAAGTTTTCACCAAATTTCGTTAAAAAAAAAACATTTTTGTAAAAGATAAAAATAAAAAACCAAAAGCTTGGTTTTTTGAATTTTTCACATACATTTTGAGGTTATGTGAAAAAATTGTAAAAACAAAAGTTTTAGATCTTTTTATTACCTACAACTTTGCCATTTGACTTTTTTCGATAGGACTTTTAGTTTTGCCGGAAATCGAGAAAAACCGTTTTTTACCCTTAAAAACTCACCCCCATCCCCTTCCCGACCTCAGATCGCCCGTAAATTATTTTTCCTTTCATTTTTATAATATTCTCCTCCTTTTCTAATGGGTTGCATCCTACTATTATTTTTTTTCACTTTTTATTATTTTTAAAGGCTTCTACCCTGGTCTACAATGTTTTGAGTGTGTTACATTGAGTCCTACCGCAAAACTTGATTTACCACCCCAAAAACAAGTCGTTTCCCAGTAATAACTTTTGCGTATAGTTACTTAGTTTGATGTACAGAATGCTTGGTAGACGGCTTCGTGAAGGGTCGGTTTACACCCTGTGGCTCCATCTCCTGCGTGTACTACTAACTACTGCATACTCGTCAAACTATCGATATATCAACGTAAAGGGTAGAGAAGTATTAAAATATCATTTCCCAATCAGCCGATACATACATATATTAACAAATTTTGAACTATGTTGCACCCATTTTGTAAAATATTCATAATTTTTTGAGGGTAGAAACGAATTTTGTACATGACATGCTCGTTTTTTTTTTATTTGTATGTGATAATTATACAGGATGGTTCTTTTAACGCCAATTCTAAAAGGTGTTTAGGCTTAAACAAGGTAATTTTAACCCAAAATAATTACGCAGTCAATTTTCGAGATATTAAAATGGGGTTAAAATTACCTGTTTTTACCCCCTCTACTAACCTTTAAAGAATTGACATTAATCAACCAAACATCTTGTATACCATAAATATGTGTTTTCAACTATAACATGACGCTTTAGTTCAGTAGTTACGATATGAAAGTTCTTCGATTCAAATCCTAGTTCGACACTATTTAACGTAAATTATAATTACGATAACACTATCATTTCAGCGTTACAAGAATCGTTTGAAACCGTCAGCGGTTAAAAACATATTTTGTGACCGTTTTCACTAACTTATAAGCGACATCTAAATGGATACCTTAACATAAACACTCCCTTCAGCACTGATAGTAGAAATTACAACAGTGCAATTATACAGTGTGGAAGGGACACCGACGCGAAAACGGTTACCACGTATTCAGTACATCATTTTGAACCGATATATAAATTTTTCATCGGTTATTAAAAAAAGAAACTGCTGTTCCATACATTTTGAACGTGTAGGTATTGCACTTTTGTAGGAAACAGCTGTTTTAAGGGTTCCGTACCCAAAGGGTAAAACGGGACCCTATTACTAAGACTTCGCTGTCTGTCTGTCTCCAGGCTGTATCTCATAAACCGTGATAGCTAGAAAGCTGAAATTTTCACAAATGATGTATTACTATTGCCGCTATAACAACAAATACTAAAAATTAAAAAAAAAAAAAATATTAAGGGGGTCTCCCATACAACAGATATGATTTTTTTGCCGTTTTTATAGATAATGGTACGGAACCCTTCGTGCGCGAGTCCGACTCGCACTTGGCCGGTTTTTAAATTACTGATGAAAAATTTTTATGTTGGTTCAGAATGATGTACTGAATACGTGGTAACCGTTGGTGTCCCTTCCACCCAGTATTGTAGGCATTAATTTAGAAGTTGTTTAGTGTTTCCGAAAACGGGAAACTTAAATGCATGTTTCAAGTGCCATTTTTAGTTAAAAACACATATCCCTGTGTATCCTTATGTTATTGATAAAATAGATATTATAGCACATTGCATTCTAAGCGATTAGTTTCAGCTTGAATTTATTTTTACAATCAGAATCATCGTCTTCAGATCACCATTTTGTTTAGCCAAACGAGATACTATATTCTCACAATTGTATACATAATGACACTTTTTACTATCGAGAACGCTTAGAAAAACCATTTTAAAAATATCTCCTGCATCGTTGGTCAAGTGGTCGCGAGCGCTATTGCTGAGCATAAGGTCTTGAGTTCGATTCCCAGACAGTGTTATTGAATTTTTCCATCAGAAATTCTTCAGTGACAGCCGTAGTTTGGATTAGTGCTCGGTTGATGGCAATAGGCTGGCCTCTATTACAATAAGTGTAGAAAGTATGTGTGTACATTTTATTGACTTTTCTAAGCATTACCCATCGTCGAAAGTGACTTTTATACATTTTCCCTTGTTTTTTTATCTTCATATTTTCAATGAAACTTTAATTTTCTACATCGTACAATAAAATAATCATCGGCTCTTAGAAAGAGATAGCCCTATGAATCGTATTTGTATAGCGCTGTCTCTGTCGCTCCTTGTCATGATTTGGTCGTTGTCTCATACAATCATTTATCTAAAAATATAGAATAATATAGAGAGCTTAGAAAATCACATAATTAAAACAATCAAGCCTTTTCCTAACTATGTTGGAGTCGGCCAATTCCCGTTGCTGGGTAACACCCCATGTAAATACTAGTTGTCAGACTTCCAGGATGTATCTATCAAAGATCTACGAATAACACCCGACTTTATACGAAAAAAAAGTAAGACAGAGACAGCGCGCCACAAATCCGAAATATACCGAACTTTCTCTCTCTAACACCCGAAGTTGTGCACGGCATATAGTATACCTACTCAAATGTCACTTGTATAGCGCGCCGACACTTTTAGTGTCAACGTGGCCTTTAAATGTAACTAATAAATAATTAAGAGATACAACACTAAATTAAGCATTTTATAGCAAATTAATGTTCTAGTGTTGATGTATTATGTGCCTCATGTGGTACTTTTAGTTAAAAGTGTGATAATCCGGCCGTTTGGCAGTATGTTTTACCCAAATTTAGATCAAGCTGTCACTAAAAA
This sequence comes from Eurois occulta, assembly GCA_950022335.1. NCBI lineage: Eukaryota > Metazoa > Arthropoda > Insecta > Lepidoptera > Noctuidae > Eurois > Eurois occulta. The sequence continues at coordinate 10,715,589 of OX465505.1, forward strand.
GTACCAAACCGACACATAATACAACACACGTACAATAAAATAAATAATGCACCGCTTTTTAAAATTAACTCAATATTTACAAAATAAAACATAATTTAAAACTTTTCAATTACTAACACAAATAATATACAGGGTGACTCGTTTAAGGCTCGATAGTGGAGAAGAAATGCAATTACATTTTCTACATGTTTCTTACGTTTTATAACAAAGTGTCATAGAAAGTTCTATCTAAGAGTAAAAGTAACAAAATCTGTTAATTGAAACGTTACGAATGTGATATAACAAAAAAACATTCAGTAGAAAAGGCACAAGCAATTAAGCTTCCATTTACTCTACGAACTTCTTGCAACACTTTGAATATAAACGCTCTATGTAGTGCTCGTGCGGGCTGTTCCCTCGCCTACGATAGTCTGCTCGCGTGGCGTGATATGGCATGTGCGTGTTAGGGCGCGGGGCGAACGAGACAGAGCTATACCGCGCTAGCCGCGTCTCGCTCCCGCGCTGTACCACGTCCGACGAGCCGCTCGCATGGCATGATATGGCATGTGTGTTAGGGCGCGATGGAGAGCGGGCGGAAGCGCCGCGCCCGCGCCGCGTTGTGCTGCGGGGCGGGCGCGGGGGGCGCGGGGGGCGCGCCCGGCGGCGGGGAGCCCGACGACGACGAGCCTCCCGACGCGGGCGGCGACGACAGCAGCAGAGCTGGCACGCCGCGCGACGTGCTGCGGCTGCGTATCAATAAACACCCCAATTACACTCTGTACGGAAAAAACCCAACATCCCCACTGTATTAAAAAAAATACCCATCATACTTCGTTATAAAAAAATACTCATCATCCACCCTCTGTAAAAAAATACCCATCATCCACACGGGGGTATTATACACATGGGTATTTATTCTATACAGGGGATGTATGACGCGTATTTTTTGTACAGGATTTATGATGTAATAAAAAAATACCCATCATCCACCCCGTACAGAAAAAATACCCATCATACATACTGTATAAAAAATACCCATCATACATACTGTATAAAAATACTTATCATACATACTGTATAAAAATACTTATCATACATACTGTATAAAAAATACTTATCATACATCCTGTATAAAAAGTACGCATCATACATCCTGTATAAAAAGTACGCATCATACATCCTGTATAAAAAATACTTATCATACATCCTGTATAAAAAGTACGCATCATACATCCTGTATAAAAAGTACGCATCATACATCCTGTATAAAAAGTACGCATCATACATCCTGTATAAAAAGTACGCATCATACATCCTGTATAAAAAGTACGCATCATACATCCTGTATAAAAAGTACGCATCATACATCCTGTATAAAAAGTACGCATCATACATCCTGTATAAAAAGTACGCATCATACATCCTGTATAAAAAGTACGCATCATACATCCTGTATAAAAAGTACGCATCATACATCCTGTATAAAAAGTACGCATCATACATCCTGTATAAAAAGTACGCATCATACATCCTGTATAAAAAGTACGCATCATACATCCTGTATAAAAAGTACGCATCATACATCCTGTATAAAAAGTACGCATCATACATCCTGTATAAAAAGTACGCATCATACATCCTGTATAAAAAGTACGCATCATACATCCTGTATAAAAAGTACGCATCATACATCCTGTATAAAAAGTACGCATCATACATCCTGTATAAAAAGTACGCATCATACATCCTGTATAAAAAGTACGCATCATACATCCTGTATAAAAAGTACGCATCATACATCCTGTATAAAAAGTACGCATCATACATCCTGTATAAAAAGTACGCATCATACATCCTGTATAAAAAGTACGCATCATACATCCTGTATAAAAAGTACGCATCATACATCCTGTATAAAAAGTACGCATCATACATCCTGTATAAAAAGTACGCATCATACATCCTGTATAAAAAGTACGCATCATACATCCTGTATAAAAAGTACGCATCATACATCCTGTATAAAAAAATACCCATCATCCACCTAAAATACTCAAAAATCCATCCAACATAAAAAAAAATACCCAATATCCACCCTATACAGGGTGGAAGAGACACCGACGCCAAAACGGGTAACCACCTTATCACGAACCCCCACATAGAAATTTTTCATCGACAATAATTTTAAAAAAATCAGCTGTTCCATACATTTTGACCGTGTAGGTATTGCACTATTGTAGGAAACAGTTTTTTTTAATAACCGGAGAATTTGGGGGGGGGGGGGGGGAGTTCAGAATGTTGTCCTGTATACGTGGTAACCGTTTGTGCGTCGGTATCCCTTCCAACCAGTATGACAACGCTTCGAGGTTTTTACGGTGCAAATCGTAGCTTGCCACGACACCGCATCGCGATACGACATTACAACGTATTTGCATTTTGGCCCTAACACTCAGAATCTTTATATTATCTATGTCTTTTAACACCCTCAGTGTCACTCAAGTCGCACTTGCGATGCCGGGAACCCACCTGGAGGGTCCACTACTCACTTGCAATATGTATAGTGGGATGGTGCGACATAAAACGTGGGTGGACAGAATGTGTATACTCCCTTACCTAGAATGGTGGTGTGGCGGCTGTCGGTGCCTCGGCCTCGCGAACCGCAGGTTCAGTTCCCGCGCCGGGTCTACAGCGTACTTGTCGGCAGCGTTCTGACGACGGCGACGTAATGCTGCAAGGAGAGCACTGCAGGTCTTTATTGTGTTACGAGTTCAGGGAGGGGCGGGGGAGAGGGGTAATTTGGAAAAAATAATTGGCTAAGTTTAAGTGCCAATGTGACTTTTGTAGTTCTTTATCTCTTGGATACAGGGTGAATTTTTCAAGTGGGCGTTGAAGTCCAAATCCGAAACGACGAGGAATAGCGAAAAACACTCAAAGGAGTCTCAAGCCCAATTTTGATGAAAACTAAATCTGCAATTTTGCTAGCCAGGAATCGAACCCATTGATTTCGAAAAAAAAACAGTTACTGTATTATTGAACCATTCGATAGAGTCGCTAATAAGGGTCAATTTCTGAGAAATAATGGCATACGACAAACTAACGGAAAGAGTTAATTTTTGATAAAAAATCATAACATTATGTGAACAGTTAGTAGTAATCAACTAATAGACGTGCAAAATCACTATTGGCGCCAACACACTTGTTGTTGCGTTGTCCTTTTTAATTTTATTTAAGTACTAACAATAGTTTTCTAAGTTTTTTGTATCTAGTTGTCCCATGAATTTGAATTTCTAATTTCAATTGTTTATGATATTTTTTCTTTTCTGTGGCTTTTAAACGTGAGGAGTCAAGAAGCTTGAAATTATGGCTCAAGACTGAGTATTTTGCGCTATTCCTCGGAGTGAGTTTCGGATTTGGCCATCCACGCTTACTTGAAAGATTCATCCTGTATACACACTAACTTAACTGTTATGTTTATTGTTTTTACTATTGATTTACATTACATCACGCCTGTAATCCCCGAAGAGTTAGACAGAGATGTACCTAATAGTACGCCCACATTTCGCAAGTCATGTTTAAGTCCCATGTAACAGGGGCTACGAGCTACGAGGCTATTGCCATCCACCGGGCACATATCCAGACTCCGTGGCTGCTACTGAGAAATTCCTGATGGCAAAACCCAATAACACTTTGCCCGACCTGGAAATCGAACCTACGACCTCATGCTCAGCAGTCGCGCTTACAACTACTAGACCAACGAGGCAGTCTATATTATACTACTGATTACAATTTACAGTACTATTGATTTATTAAAATTAATTAGTCAAATGTCTTTAGCTTTTGTTGGAGATCCTAAATTAATGGGTGAGAGTGATATGAGCTAGTTTTTATCCTGCAATTATACGCGGTGTTAGGCACACCGACGCGAAAACGGTTACCACATATTCAGTACATCATTCTGAGCTGAGAAACTTTTCATCTGTTATTAAAAAAATACAGCTGTTTCCTACAAAAGTGCAATCAATACCTACGCGATCAAAATAATAATAATAATATCCCTGGACATTTCACACAGCACCATCTAGTCCCAAGCTAAGCAACCTAATGCTTGTGTTATGGTAGCTAGATGGCTGATAAACTACATGTATACATTTTTTTTTGTAAATACATACATATTATAGATAGAAAAACACCCAGACCCAGAACAACTACTTGTAGGTCATACAAATATTTGTTCCGTACGGGAATCGAACCCGCGACATGCAGCGCAGCAGTCAATCGCTTGACCACTGCGCCAACCGTGCCGTCGACAAAATGAATGGAAAATGTATGGAACAGCTGATTTTTATTAATAACAGATGAAAAATTTCCAGGTGGAACGGGGGGGGGGGGGGGCGGGTTCAGAATGATGTACTGAATACGTGGTAACCGTTTTCGCGTCGGTGTCCCTTCCACCGTGTATACAAAATCTAGATTATTTCACGCTGGACCATCAAATTGTACGTTTCAAACGGTGAGAATGAAGTAGGAAGGTAAATTCAGCCGGGACGATATTATAGTACTAACCGGGTGTAAGATCCGCGACGTCAGGAGACAAGGGCCCATCCCCACTCCAGCTGGCGCACTTGGCTAGTCTCTGCTCGGCCCCGCAAGCTACCGGGATGCGTGATGTGCTGGCGCTGCCGGTCGAACGCTGGGGGCAAGGAAACAATCATATCAATATACAAAATATAAGAAGTTAATAGAATTTCAAAATATCAGCTTTTTACTGAATGCATATTAAAGTATATACTTATAACAAAACATTTTTTTAATCTCTGTCCGTCTGTCTGTCAATAAAAAGATTAACCATACTTAATTGAAAACATAATAGATGTCAACCATATATATAAATATTAAAAAAAAACATGTCAAACGGAGTAAAAGTATGTCAAACCATAATGATAATATGTCAATCAGCAAGTGCAACATCATTAAGAAAGCTGTCAATAGTGTAATAGCATTTAATAAGTAAAATTTCATTTAGCGCCCTTTTAAATTGTAATACAGTCAATTTTTTTTGTTATATTATTTGGTACTTTATTATACAGGGTTATTTGTAAAACACCAGAAACCTCTTAAGAGGTCATTGTACTCATCATTATGAACAACTTTTACTATGAAATAAAAAAAAATCTGCTGTTCCCTACATTTATGATCGATTAACTCGTCAAAATGTAGGGAACAGCTGATTTTTTTTTCGAGATTTCAGGTTTGGTCCCATAGTAAAAGTTGTTCATAATGATGAGTACAATGACCTCTTAAGAGGTTTCTGGTGTTTTACAAATAACCCTGTAAATGCGAGAGGCGATACCAAAAAACTTTATTGCATAAGTGCAGTTTTACATTTCACATGACATATAAATGGTAATTTTATACTTTAACCCCTAATATTAGTATAGATACTCACATCTCTTAAGCTTTGTGATCCGTCGCCGGCAGCACTGTTTATTTCTCTCTTACTAATTGCTATGATGCTTCTGTAACAACACAAATCTTGAAGAAATTTCTTTTTCATTTAGTACCGAGTAACACGAGGTGAATATAGACGCAGGGGTGAATCGAGCCAGGGCTGCGGGACTGTTCGAAAGAGATACCGCAGCCCTGGAACTCAAAAAGCTAAGAAGAAACATGGATGGGTTTTAGTCAGTACAAGTCTGAAACTTCCTTCCGCTCCGCCCAGAGCGGGAGGGGTCATTTGATGATTTCACATCCGAAAAAGAAGGGGGTGAATCGAGAGATTAATATGGTATGTTGCCTCTAAATAGGGTAATAAGGTCTCTAAGTAATTAACTACAGGAAGGACACCGCCACCGTCGCATAAACGGTTACTTACCACATATTCAGTACATAATTCTGAATGGGCCCACATAGAAATTTTTCATAGGTCATTTTAAAAAAATCTACTGAACACGTGGTAACTGTTTTCGCGTCAGTATCCCTTCCACCCCGTATTTAAGTAAATAATTAGAGAAATTGTTGGTAACATATCATATGAATGTAGCGTTAAAATCCTTTTCAAAGTCTTTCTCGGTTCACCATGTTGACAAGTTTTTAAAATTCTAAGTTTACTTTAAACACATCCACGACCCCCGCACTATTCAATCCATCCACCAGCACAATGTTTTGAGTGCGTTACATTGAGTCCTACCGTAAAACGTGATTTGTCATCCCAAAAAAAAAAGTCGTTTCCCAGCAATCATTTTTGCGTAAAGTTACTTAGTTTGATGTACAGAATGCTTGGTTGACGGCTTCGAGAAGGGTCCGTTTACACCTTGTATTAAGCGCCTTAAACCAATATTCGGCTATACATAAAATATGTAGAATAAAACTATGCGTACCTGTCTGGTATGGCGTCTAGCCGTGTTCGCTCCACCGCTGGACTCTGGCTCTTCTCCCCGCTTCGGGTTGATGACCTGAAACCAAAGACAAGGGGTTATTAGAACAAACCTCAGACACCCATCCCACCACTACTGTACAAATATAAGCATTCTTTTGTCTCATTTATTTAGGTAGTCAGTGGCCCGAAAGTCTGACAACCAGCCTTACCAAGGGGTATCGTATTACCCAGTACTAACTACCCTCTTCACGGGGTACTCTGCGGCGCGCTGTTGGTCGTTGTTCGGAAACCCAGAGATCACCGAAGCGCATATATTCATACTTTTTCTGGTTTAAATGCACGTTACTTTGTACCAAATATAATTTGATCGAATAACTCATGACGATTTTTGCCTGCCGTTTCCCAACTATGTTGAGGTCGACTTCCAGTCTTACCGGATTCAGCTGAATACCAGTATTTTACATGGAGCGACTGCCTATCTGACCTCCACAACCCAGTTACTACTGGGTAATACTGTACCCCATGGGACCCCGTGAGACTGGTTGTCAGACTTTCGGGCCACTGACTACCTGTAACGACTGTCAAAGATCTACATATGACAGCCGGGACCAACGGCTTAACGTGCTCTCCAAGGCACGGAGGAAACTCGGTATGCCACCAATCTACGGACCAACTTATGCAAGCACGGCTTTTTTTTTTTTTTTTGGTGGGTGGGAAATCATCAAATGACCCCCCCCGCTCTGGGCGGAGCGGAAGGGAGTGTCACGACTCTTACTCTTACTGACTAAAAAGCAACCATGTTCCTTCTTTGGCCCTTTATGTTCCAGGGCCGCGGTATCTCTTTCGAACAGTCCCGCAGCCCTCGCAGGCATCGGCCCTTGCGGGCCCCTCCCGTTTGCTGACAACTCTTTGAGGCGCGCGTGGAACACGAACGCGCCGTCGACACGGCCTGCCCGTCGTCATACGACGGACGGACGGCGAGCTAGCCCATTACTCACCGTCCACAGGCCCGCGCCTACGGTGGCCGAGAGCCATCACGGCGTGGCCCCCGACGCCCGGTGCTTCTCCTGGTGCTTCTTCTCCCGCGGCGGCTGGGACGTGAGGCTATTTCCCTCTCACGTTCCGCCGCCTCCTTCGCTAGCATGACTGCTTCGCAGAAGGAGGCGACGGCTTCCCATTCCCTCTCGCCCCGGACCATGGCTTGAACCAGGGCCGGGCGCGAGAGGTCGCCGCCGCCAATCGCCGCTACGAGGACACGGCGGTGCTCCGCCCAAGCGGAGCAGACCTCCACGGTGTGCTCCACCGTGTCCTCCGGGCGATCCTCGCAATGAAAGCACCCGGGCGTTTCCTCCCCCCCGATTCGGTGCAGGTACCTCCCGAAACATCCGTGTCCGGTGAGGACCTGCGTCAGGCGGAAGGTGAGGGCACCGTGGCGCCTCTCAAGCCACTCCTCAAAGAGGGGACTTATCGCCACTATCGTGGCGTGCCCTGCACGGGGTTGCGATAGTCGCTCTCTCCATGTCGCCATGAGATCGCGCCGGAAGTCTGTCCGCTGTGCGACAATTTGCCGCGGCAGCGGAGTTACCCCCCGGCGCTGTGCCTCCACGCGCCACTCGTGCAGGCGCGCGGGGACTATGGCCTCCAGATCTCATGGCGGCAATCCGGCAAGGAGGCTTGCCGCCTCGCGGGAGATCGTGCGGTACCCACGGATGAGCCTTACGGCTACCACCTTTTGGGGCGCGTTCAGGTAGTGCTTGGCACGCAACCTCACACACCGGGGCCCCGTAAAGGGCCATGGACCGCAAGATCCCCGCGTAGAGCCTCCGGCAGGAGGCGTTTGGCCCCCTCAGGTTGGGCAGGAGCCGCTTGAAGGCAGCCCCGGCCTTTTCCAGTCTGGGAGCCAAACGTCGGAAATGCTCCACGAAGTTCCATCGGCTGTCGAGGACGAGTCCGAGGTACCTCAACGTCGACTCGACGCCGACGGGAACCCCTCCTACCGTCAGTATGGATCCCGACGGTGGCGTGCTCCGAGGCCCATGAAAGCACATGGCCTCGGACTTGTGCAATGCCACCTCGAGACCCAATTGCCGGATCCTCTCAACGACTATCGCAACCCCGCGTGTCATCAATTCGGCCGCCGCCTCGTGCGACCTCCCCTGACGCCAGCACCAGAGTGTCGTCAGCGTAGCAAACTACGCTGACGCCGCTAGGGAGGTAGCGCGCAGCACCCAGTCGTAACCGATGTTCCACAAGGGCGGCCCCAGAACCGATCCCTGTGGAACACCGCACGACATCTCTCGCCGGTTCCATTCTCCGCTGTGACCAGGATAGATGACGGTCCTGTCCGTCAAGTAGTCCCCGACCACACGACGAAGGTAGGTCGGCACCCGGTGATACCGGAGTGCCTCCTTAATGCAGCTCCAGGGCATGGAGTTGAAGGCGTTGGCGATGTCGAGAGACACCGCCAAGACGACCCCACCCCTGGACACCCCTTGCGGAAACCAAACTGGTTGTCCGCAAGATCCGGCCCCATCCCCGCAAGGTGCCCGGCGAGGCGGTTTGCAATTACTCTTTCGAAGAGCTTGCCAACCTCGTCGAGCACCAACACACAATGCACAATGGGCCGGTATGCGGACGGAGAGTCCGCAGGGCGCCCCGGCTTCCGGATGAGGACCAGCTTCCCTGTCTTCCAACGAAGCGGGAATTGGCATCTCTCCAAGCATGCGCTGCCCGAGAGCCTGCAAGGTCAGGACCCAGGCTTTGCCAGGTAAGCCATCGGGTCCCGGGGCGGTATTTCTGGCCTTAAGCCGGTTTACCGCCACTCTCAGGTCTACCCCGGTCACCTCCGGAGTGTCGTCATCGTCCTCGGCGTGGTCCGCTTCCGGCACCGCAAGCGGCGGAGCCATAGGCGGGGGAGGATATTCCCCTCGCGAAGGGAACAGAGCGCTCACCACGTCCTCCACAAGCTGCGGCCGGAGACTCTGCGCCAGCGGGGGGGCCCAGGTGCGGAATTTGTTCCGCACCATCTGGTAAGGGCGCCCCCACGGATCTCTGTCGAGAGTCTCCAGCATCTCCTCGCGGGCCAGATCTTTGGCCCGCTGGACAGCCTCTTGGAGGGCGGTCTTCGCTGCTCTGTATCCCTCGTACAGCTCCGCCTCAATGGCTGCCGCATCCGGAGGACGGATGCGAAGCCTGCGATGCCTGGCGTACAGGTGCCGCGCGGCGGCGCACGCCTGGCGCAGAGACGTCAGCTCCGGCGACCACCAATACACCTGACGCCGGGCGCTTCCTGGCCGAACTCGGGGCATTGCCACGTCGCAGATCTCGGACATGGCCTCCTGGAACCAACCCGCCTCGTTATTGACATCGGCAGGCCTGCCCGGTGGTGTCACCCAGGCCTGCACGACAGAGGCTTCCAGGAGGAGCTCCCGGTCCAGCTGCTTAAGCGCCCAACGCGGACCACTCGAAGCCTGTTGGACCGGCGCGCTTGAGGGGGCAGATACATCGAACCGGATGTACCGGTGGTCGGAATAGGTCTCCACCCCCTCCATTACGCGCCAGTCAAGGACACGCGGTGACAGAGCGGGGCTAGCGAAGCGCGGCTTAACCTTAAGATCGACCCGAGCGGCAGTTATTATTAAGCCACGAGCTCCTCAAGATAAACAAAGACACTGGTTCTTGCAATAAGGTTACTTACCGCTTGTCCCGGTGATGTTCCGTGGCATCGTAGTATACGGACGCCTCGTCGTGGTTGGCTCGCGTCTCGCCGCTTATCACGGATTGAATCTTCACTGCAACAACACAACATTATTAATTTTATTAATTCTACAATGTTGGCTAAGAGCGTGTACGCCGTACGGCATTTCGTACAAATTTTGAAGTCCTCATTTTTCGAAATGATTAAACCGATTTTAATGAAACTTCATACCCATCAGCAGGATATATAGAAATAAAAAGTTAGTAGAAAACATTTTCGAAATGTCTTATTTAAAAAAAAACCAGCCAAGTGAGAGTTGGACTCGTACACGGAGGATTCCGTATAAACTTGTAGGTATTTTGTTATTAAACTACATATTTACGGTTTTCAGATTTTTCCCTTTACTTGTGTTAGAAGACAATGCTTCTTGCCAAATTTCATGATTCTAGGTCAACGGGAACTACCATATAGGTTTTCGACCCACAACCTATAGGGTACTTCTGGTTGACCTAGAATTGTCAATTTCGGTTAAAAGCAAGGTCTTACAGCACAAGTAAAGGGAAAATTCCGAAAAATAAAAAAGTTGAAATTTAAGGTAAATTTACAAGTTTTCGCGAAAATCTAACTTTGCCCATATCTTTTTATCGTGTTGCCTCAGGACCTTGACTTATACACCTAATAGGGACTATAGAGCTCAGTATCTGGTATAAATTTCAACATGCTAGGTGTACACGTTCCTGAGAAGATCGGTGGTAACACACAGACAGACGGACGGACAAGAGAGTGATCTTATAAGGGTTCCTTTTTTACTTTTTGAGGTACGGAATCCTAAAAAGATAATTGAACATTTCTGTTTGTATGGAAAATTTAAAATCGGTCTTATTTAAATGTAACACTATTTTTCGAAAATGTTTTCTACTAACTTTTTAGTGCTATGTATCCTGCTGATGGGTATGAAGTTTCTTTAAAATCGGTTCAGTCATATCGAAAAATAAGAACTTGAAAATTTATATGAATTGCCGTACGGCGTACATGCTCTTAAAGAGAACATACAAGTAAGGAGACAGGTCACGTCAATCACAGTGTACAGTTAAACTGGAACAGTTGTGCACTCTGATAATCATCGTGATTTTGAATTAGCACGACACAGAACGGACACAAAAGTACGCTTAGCATCGAGTTTATTTCCACAGATGTGCGATGATTTTCGAAGCGCATACTTTTCTTGGGAAATCTGTACTTGACTAGCAGTGAGGTGTTTCAGATCTAAGCGAATTTCGCTGTCAAAAAATTCTCAAGAGAATTAAAGTTTATTTTTTATTTTTTTATGTTTAATGGGCCTACTCTTGACCTCAATCTAGTCCTAGAGGACAGAGATGAGTGTACGTGATATACCTATAGAGCACACATATTTCGCTAAATTCAATAGTAAATTACTATCTGTTATTTGAGTGACAGAAAGCTATAATACAGGGTGGAAGGGACACCGACGCGAAAACGGTTACCACGTATTCAGTACATCATTTTGAGCCCCAACATACATTTTTTTTATCGGATCTTAAAAAATAATTAGGTGTTTCATACATTTTGACCGAGTAGTTAGTAAAAAACAACTGTTTCCTACCAAAGTACAATACCTACTATTGCACTTTTGTTGGAAAAAGCTGTATTTTGTTTAATAACCGATGAAAAACTTCTATGTTTTGGCTCAGAATGAGGTACTGAATACGTGAGAACCGTTTTCGCGTCGTATCCCTTCCAGCCGGTATTTCTCAGCGACATGGAATAACTTTTGTATGCCAGAAAAATACTTTTTGTAGGAAGAACTGTACATAGCTGTGGCATGATTTTTTTTCTGTAAACGACTATAATGCTATATTTTGTATTTGACTTATAATATTCTAAATTCAATTTTAATTTCTGCAATAATTTTGTATGTTTTATTAATCTGTAATAGGTAGTATGTAACATTTATAGTGCTAGCATGGCAATTGTAAAATTCTTTTTTAAATTTATATGGGTTTAAGACCTAAAATAAATGAATTTAATTTAAAACCGCAACATGTGAAATCAAAGACCCTCTGTGGTATCGTTAGTTGTATACTGTGTACGTTGTACCGGAGGTGGGGGGCTCGTGGCTGGCGGGCGGGCGCACGCGGATCTCCAGGCGACTGGACACCGTGGCGCCGGGCGGGGACGGCGGGGGCGGGGTCGGCGGGGGCGGGGACGCCGCGGCCGGCGCGCGGCTGCTGCACGTGCTGCCGCTGAGACTCTGGAACGAACAATTGTATTATTTTGCGTTACGAGGTTACGGGGGCTCGTGGCTGAGTAATAGTGGTACGAGCTGATCAGTCAAGCCACGGTTGCCATATACAGGGTTATTTGTAAAACACCAGAAACCTCTTAAGAGGTCATTGTACTCATCACTATGAACAACTTTTACTATGGGACCAAACCTGAAATCGCGAAAAAAAATCAGCTGTTCCCTACATTTATGATCGATTAACTCGTCAAAATGTAGGGAACAGCTGATTTTTTTTTCGCGATTTCAGGTTTGGTCCCATAGTAAAAGTTGTTCATAGTGATGAGTACAATGACCTCTTAAGAGGTTACTGGTGTTTTACAAATAACCCTGTATATGACCTGATCAAGTCAAAGTCTGGACCTAAAAAAATTCTGTGACTTCTGAATAGGAGGGTAGAAACCAGACCCGAAGGTACCTAAGAAGCCGATTCCTGCCGGCTTCCCTTCGGGAACAAGGCACTCTACGTTGTGTCTAGGTGTGTGTTGAAGTCAAATAGTATATTATATATACATCTGTGGGTATCAAATCACAGTACAGGCATTTAATACATGACAGGATTGGAAACATAAAAAAATTACAACATTTTTCATGTCAACAAATAAAGCAACAGGTGGCGCCAAATAAGCCAGTGCTCGGGTATCAGAATTCAGAACTAAAATCGTATGGACGCGCACACCTGAATTCGCGACTGGCAGTACCGTTTTGTAAGGAGCTCGGTAAGCCGAAGATTATCGAGTTACTACAGGGGCAGAAAAAGAAAGCATGTAGGGGAGAACGACATAGAATGAGTAATGGTCGATATCGTATTTGGGTACCAACTCGATTTTTTATTTTGTTGACTTATTTACATAAGATAAAATCACTTTTATTATTTTTATTAAATACTTCCTCAGCATTTTATTCTTTACTGTTTTTTTGTTTTTTCATCATGGGTGTCATTTTCATGGTTTTTGGGGTCGCTGATAACGAAAATGAGGACAAAATGAAAATTCAAGATGGCGCTGAAGAAATTTTCGGTGTCATGGGCACCATTTTGATGGTTTTCGGGGTCACTGATAACGAAAATGGATAAGGTAAGCCGGGCTTATACGCTTATATGAAGAAACCACCACAATTGGAAGCTGGCGTTTTGTAGTTTCTGCCGGCAGGCGTGCGTTTATGGAATTTAGACTTACAGGGGCGCTCATCGCTCTGTGCGGCGGCGCCGGCGCGTCGTCGTGCCGCGCCGCCACGCCGCGCATGACGTCCAGCCGGTAGCGCACCGACCCGCCGCTGCCGTCGAACGACGCCTGCTGCAGCAGCGGCGCGCGCAGCGAGCGGACCCGGCAGCCTGCGGGGGAAGGGGAGGGGTGTTACTGTTCACTAGATAATAATAAGATAAAACAATTAAACAGATGTTTGATTCGATCCAGCGTGTCCCTTGATGTCTTTTCCTTCAGCGCACACCAAAGGGGTACCCCTTAGATGGCTTAGTTTTACATTTTCTTCCCTGGCTGCAGGATTTACTCTCAAGCCAAAATTCTGTTGCCTTGAGATAGCCTAAGAGCGCCTTTCCTCCAGGGATTTGCTATGCAACTATGCTGCGAGAATTTAAAAAGGTAAACAACGAAACTATGTGATCGTTTCCACTGATGCTAAGCAATGTATAAGGGGTGTTCATCTGTTATGTCTTAGATTGCTAAGCATAGGGTTCCAGGTTTGCCAGGGCTGCGGGACTGTTCGAAAGAGATACCGCGGCCCTGGAACATAAAGGGCCAATGAAGGAACATGGGTGGTTTTTAGTCAGTAAGAGTCTGACACTCCCTTCCACTCCGCCCAGGGCGGGGGGGGGGGGGGGGGGTCATTTGATGATTTCCCACCCACCAAAAAAAAAATGGGTATGAAAATGCGCCACTGCGCCGTAAGGTAGCTGTGCGAAGAAGTTGCGCAGCTCGAGTTATTCGATGCACATTTGCATGCTACACTGCTCTGCACATAGCTACGCATCCAAAGCCAACATCGGTAACTCGCATCCATAGCATGCATCCATAGCTAGCATTCACAGCACGCATCCTTCCATATAGAATACGTAGCTTAGTTGAATCAGTTTCCATCAGTACTATGTTATATGGACCAATGAATAATGATGATTGGTGAATGTCAAACGCATCCATAGCAACGTTGTAAAGCACATCTCTAGTGAGGAAGCAGCCTAAATCCCGGAAAAATTGCGCTTTTGCTTGTTTGTATTGATATCAGCAGATATTTTGAAAATAAAATGGCGGAAGTTAGAAACGTCAGGCTTTATAAAGGGTGAAACAAGACCCTTAACGAAGCCGAAAGGCACTTGTTCTCCCCGTCATTGCGATATTTTATGGAAAAAGTGATATGTTTAAACGTTATGAGTAGGAGTGCGGAGATAATTAAACGAGTGTCGTTCTTGATCGCTAGTTTATTACTGACTTGGGAAGGGGTCACACTGACACATTGACACTGTATAACTATGTGAGAGTACGCATTAATTTTTAATATTAATTGGATTAAATTGAATTAAATTAAATTTGATTGGATTTAATTAGATTGAATTAAATTGGATTAAGTATATTGAATTGAATTAAATTAAATTTTAAAGTTAGGGTGCAGACTATATCCAATTAAGTGTAGACATTTATGTAAAGAATTGAAATTATTTCTTAACTGTATCTATGAAATTATTACTACTATACTCCGTACGCTGTAACATGGTGCGTATGACAGTTTCAGTAACATTTCATTTCACTCTTGAAAGTTGCCGCGATTTACAAATTATGACTTAGTATTTCAGCTGTACCACATTCGTAATATATTAAATCATTAATAACTGTAGTAAATTAATTTAAACCCAACCAGAATGTTCTAGTCCACAAATAAAATCAAATTGAATGAAAAATTAAGCAGTGTTATTCGTATAACGTAACGCCATAGACGTATTTAGTGATGGGATGTACTGCTACGATGGAAAGTCGATATTTTATATAATAAAAAACGTATATTGTGTGTAGGTCAATTTTTTACTGTTAAAAGCTATAGACCTTCCAGATATGAGTTTAGATGAATGCGCCATAGAGCAAAAATGTTGTCACAAAAAAAACATAAACCCGATTTTGATTATTTTATAAAGGTACAAAGATACTTATGTAGCCATAATACATTTATCTTGACAAGTTTATACACGTAGTTACACTGCACAACTAAATAACACACTAATTTTCGTAACAATATTAAAGAGAACTAGATCTAAGCTGCGAGTATCGTTATCGAAAAAATGAATTGCATAATGTCACATCCCTAGTCATGTGGTACTGACAGACGTCAACGTCATACAGGCACCTGTCATACGCACCATGCTATAGCGCACGGAGTATAACAAAGTTCTTAAGCATTTCTAACCCATATGGATTTGGTTGTTCGAAATAAAGTATTTGAATTTGAATACACGTCAAAAATACAGACAGAAATAAATAAACTTACCAATAGCGGGCAGCGACCAACACCGCGGCAAACTGGGCTGCAGCTTGGGGTAGGCGTCTATCCCCGGGATATACAGACAGTGCAGCTGTTTCCTCCTCGCAGTCGGCTCTGTGCTCTTCTTCGCAGGCTCGCTCTGCTGTCTGGCAGTCGCAGGGCGAGGGGCTGGAGGGGTGGGGGAGGGGAAGGGCGGCGGTGGGATTGGCGCTGCGGCTGTGGGCTGTGAGGGTGGGGGCGGTGGTGGGGCTGAGGTCGTTGGCGGTGGTGATATCTTTTCTGTTTGGGCTGTGGCCTGTAACAAGGGGTTTTTTGCGGTTAGATTGACAGAATTATTCTAGACTGTTTATTTAACAACATATTGATAGTAAAAAGCGTCCACATAATTGACAGCCGGGTGGTAAAATCAATACTGCTATGTATATGTTCGGAAGAACCAGATTGGCTGGTCAAATTGTGTCGAGCTTATTCAGCGATAGTTAGTGTCGATCGGAGTATTCCGATCTTCGGCTTCGCCTTTAAATAGAAAACATTGAGATATTATATTAAAATAAAAGTCAGCATATTTCTACTGATACAGGCTTTAGAGTATATAAAAAGATCAAGAAAGTCATTTAAAAATGAAATTGCAAGCACAATATCTAGCTTTACTAAAAATAAAGACACTTTATTAAGCTCGAAATTACAGTCATAGAATAGATCATTATTATGTACACATTACAGGCATAAGTGGTTTTAAAGTTGTAATCTGGACCAAAGCATATACTTAATATACAGAATTCGAAATGCATAGCGCTAGAATACAATATCGCTTCATTTCAGCATTCAATTACAAAAATATGAAAAAATAAACCGCAAAAGATAATATTTTAGCTTGAAAAACATATTAGCAAATTGTCCTTCGTTTTAATATTTAGTAAAATGGATTCATATTGTGTACTAATACTTTGCAAATTTAGCTGTGCTGAGTACTGTAACTTAAAAAATTGACAGTGTTAGAAAGTGGTATCCAACACACATCTGTCATTCCAATATGCTGACGTATTGTCAACATTGGAGACAAAGGCGAAACATAATTATGATGTGTGTCGAGTTTAAAGTGATTTTTGTGAGTGTCCGCAGTTAAGTACGTGGTATTTTTGTGAATGGCGGTGATAGCGTGTGATGAAGCATCTGTATAAGTGTGATTGAGCCAAGAACTGAGTGATACCAATGACTGATCCAAGTGACCAAGATCTTGTAACAATATTTTGATTGAAAAGAGTGTCCATGGAGTTTCTTGCCCATTCTTCTCCATAGAGATCTACGCTTTGTGCCACTACAGTACTTTCACAAGTTATTATGCCTAGTATCTGTGACTGCAGCTTCGCTTTCTTTGTTTTTCTGACATTTAAAAGTTATGGTTTAATTGAAATAAATGCTTGAGTTTGAGTGTTTGTAGTTATTCATCAACCTAAGTGATTACAATGTGTCTACAGATCTCCCAGTAAAAGCAGGCACATCGGCAATCGTTTTCTATCTTTGGAAGTACTCACGATGATGACATGCCTAATTATGTGTGTTTTAGAAGTGCGTGAGTGAGCAGGGTCGTTTTATAATGTGCATGGTTATGATTGCGAGATCTATGGGAGATTTTTACTAGGGAGTTTGGTGATTTGCGTGTTGCACGGTATTCTGCACGCGATGAATGAGGCCGCGAACGCAGCGCGAACATTACCGAAGCGCATACTTTTTCTGTCGTAACTGTATGTAGCGGCTATTGCGACTACAGCAGTGAGTGATAATGATTTTTCCACCGTGTTCATGTTGATGACTACACGAGCCACGAAATCTTTTAGTATATTCTGCTGGTGTTTTGGTGTTAAATGGTCATGTGCATGTTACACGATACGCTGCGTGAGATGAATGTTACCGAGGACGCTCAAATATTACTGAAGCGCATACCTTGTCTTGTTTAACTGTATATAGCGGTTACCGTAGTTGCCTAAAGCGAGTAACTATAGTTATTCGTTACTTTGTTTATACTGATTACAACTAAGTATTCCGGTGATTAATTCAGGTATATATGGTGACCATAACGTATGGAAATGTACGTTTATAGCCAGCGGTTACTGAAGGTGACTAAAACTGCGAAGTCTTTCGGTGATGACTTTGTTCACACATGGTGATGGTGATGATACCTGGTGAAGTGCGTGCTGCACGGTGTGCTGCGTGTGATGGGTGGTGGTGGTCGTGTGGAGCTGCGTGCGCGCGCCGTGCGAGCACGACGACACGGCTGAGGCTGCGCGCGCGCCGCGGTGTTCTGGTGACTGTAGGCAACCGGGTACCATGTGAGTTTAGGACCTCACTTTATAAACGTAAGGATTTTTTTTATTTTACCTTACTTAACTTATAATTCATATAAAAATCTTGCCCTTACTTAAACCTTGTTACATTATACAATGGATATGACAAGTCAGCGACGAGTCCTTTCGACCGATTTCAGTTATGGCGACTTAGCAGACAGATACTAGCTAGCCATCAGCCATTTTTTTACTAAATATTCCCTAACATAAGTACAGATACACTCCCTCACAGATACCATCACAGTTTGAATTTTATTGACAGTCAATCAGTATGAAGAAAAGTTATGATAAGTTATTATTACGCATTCTGAGTCGTATTTGATGAAACCACGAAACTATGTATGTAACCTGTCGGTATGGACGTGCTACCCGAGTTCACTGACGGTCTGCCAATTTTGACCTTTTAACTTTTAAAGAATAGTATCATATGTTATCATCTCCTGCCTTTTCCCAACTATGTTGGGGTCGGCTTCCAGTCTAACCGGATGCAGCTGAATACCAGTATTTTACATGGACTGCCTATCTGACCTCCAAAACCCAGCTAGCACTGGGTAACATTATACTCTTACTGGTTGTCAGACTTTCGGGCCACTGACTACTACTAAAAGAAAAGTATGATATGTATGGGTCCGATAATTTTGAACAAAATACCCGATGTAATAAAAAATGAGAAATTTCCACTTTTCAAAATGAAATTGACAGAACTCTTAATTAATAAATGTTATTTATTACTCAATTGACGAATTTCTGCTGTATTCCTGAATTAAATGATAAATGTAATTAATTTAATTTCTGTCTGAAGTATGTACGGTGTCATTTGTTTATAATTAATGACATTCCAATTACCCATGTTTTTTTTTTAATTTAAATTATAATATGTACTAATTTTGCATTTTAAAAGAGTAACCATGGAGTTTCTTGCCGGTTCTTCTCCATAGGAAACGACCAACCCGAACCGTGCACCTTTTTGTCGACGTTACATAAGTATGGGCACTTATGTAACGTCGACAAAAAGGTGCACGGTAGGCCTATGTGAAATAAAAATAATTTGATTTTGATTGATTTTGCACACCTGTTAGGGTAGGATATGGTCCTGAGCTCTATTGTTGTTTGCCGATATTTAATCAAACTAAATGATTTGTTTTTTTTTTAACTGACCCTTATTTCCTAAGTTATAAGGTTCAAAAGTGGTCGACCGACTCGGTAGTACATGAAATGACAAATCAACGTCAATGATGATAATGTATGTATCTTTCACTAAAACTCACTCTTTTCATGCTTTTACTGAACGATGACTACGTGAGATTTGTTCGTTCTTACCTTTAATGCTGCTCTGCGCAAGAGACCCCTACCTTCCCAGATACTGGGTGTAAAATACACTCAACGAAGCCAAAAGGCACTTGTTCTCCCCGTCATTGCGATCATTGTTTTGTTCTAGATCATACCTGGGAACCTTCTAGTTACGGAGATATTGGGGGTCATAGTTTCAACTTTTTTTTTTAATACAAGTTTTTAATGTTATAATTTTAAACTTTAAATGCTTCCATGGCCTCTGTGTTACTCAATGCATCCATCAGCACAATGTTTTGAGTGCGTTACACTTACATTGAGTCCTACCGTAAAACGTAATTTTCACCCCAAAAAAAAAGTAGTTTCCCAGCAATAATTTTTACGTAGAGTTACTTAGTTTGATGTACAGAATGCTTGGTTGGCGGCTTCGAGA
Organism: Eurois occulta; assembly: GCA_950022335.1. NCBI lineage: Eukaryota > Metazoa > Arthropoda > Insecta > Lepidoptera > Noctuidae > Eurois > Eurois occulta. Next base: position 10,735,497 of record OX465505.1, read on the forward strand.
AGGGTCCGTATACACCTTGTATAAATAAATTACCCGAAAATCTATACTGATAAAATAAGGTTTGTTAGTTTGGTTTGGTAGGTAATATCCGGAACAAATCATCCGATTAAAAAAAAACTCTATTTCAAAGCTACACTGTTACTATTACACAGTAAAGATTGTGCATTTGCTCGTTTGGTCTAAACTGACTATTGTGCAGTCACCGTACCATCACGCCTGTATTTTACGAACGAATTGAACTGATTTCTAAGATACAGGTGTTTAACCTAGTTTGGAAGTCAGGCGTCCGTTTAGTTTCTTGCAGCCTTTTTGTTTGTATAGACCTTCGCAGAGTGTAGCTAGAGGCACACCCCGACGATAACACGGTTACCACGTATTCAGTACATCATTCTGAACTCCAGACAGAAATTTTTCGCCGGTTATTAAAAAAGAGCAGCGGTGGCCCAGTGGTGGCGGCCTCGACTTACGAGCAGTAAGTCGTGGGTTCGAACCCAGGCAGGCGCATTACTTTGTGTAATTTATTTCATAACCACTGCTCATAAAACGGTGAAGGAAAACATCGTGAGGAAACCGGCATGTCATAGAACCAAACATTCGAAGACATGCGACATCTACCAACCCGCACTGGGCCCGCGTGGTGGATTATAGCCCATTCCCTCTCATAGAGAGGACCTGTGTCCCAGCAGTGGGAACATTCTAGGCTGATTATGCTATTAAACAAAACAGCCGTTTTCTACCAAACTGCAATATCTACACGAACAAAATGTATAGAACAGCTGTTTTTTTTTAAATTAACTTAGAAAAATTGATGTACTTCTTATCGTATCGATGGCAAAAAAAAAAACAAATATGTTTAGCCCAAAATTCAACCACGCGAACCCCGCTCACTGATGCAGTAATTAAATCATCAAGAGCGCAGGTGATAGCATGCGGTGCAAGATGGAAGGTGGGCCATTGTTTGTGGGGAGACACCGCATACGAACTCGAGGTCTGAGCCGTCCACGAACCCCCATCTGCAGAGATTGTCTTTGCTTCGGCCGACCTGGGTTCGAAGTCTGTTTAGGGATTTCTAAGTCGGCCACGGCAACTCGTGCCCAGGTGGAAGCCTCTCTATTGGATTGCCGAAGTTATCAGGGAGTTTAGACTGCTCTCGCCAGAGATGTACTGAATACGTGGTAACCGTTTTGCCGTCGGAGTCCCTTCCACATTGCATAGGGCCGAGTTCATAATTATCTCTCTATTACTAACCAGCAAGATTACCTACAAAACACTACACACCACACGCCTATTAAATACTATTGACTAATATAGAAAAAAAGTATATTTTGTCTATGACTGACCTGTAACTGTTCTTGTTTCCATTCGTTGTCTGTGGTCTCTTCAGAGTCGTCGAACTGTGACTTCCATAGAGATACTAGAGTGAGGGCGCCGCCCTTTGTGACCTGGAACAGAATGATTTAGGTATGACTACTATACACCATTATTTTTAGGTCGTTCTGGAGCCGAATACCATGAACTCGATCATCGAACTCGAAACGATTGGGACTATTTTTTTTTCAAAAAATAACAATAAAAAAAAACACGAAAGAATAAATTTAATGTTTTTTTTTGTGAAATAATGAAAATCGATCGATGGATGAATTTTTCAATGGGTATCGTTCGCATGTGTTGCCGATCGTGGATACGTTTTACACACACATATGCAATTTGAGTTATTAATATAAATATAATTACAAAAATTGACCCTTCGCTACCGGACTTCGCCGACTACATATAGCCGGACTACATAATGTGATTATATGATTTGTCTATAGAATACTGACTGTGCTATTTTTCAAAGGGAAGCCGGTAGGAATCGAGTTGTATGGAACCTTCGCCACAGCTAGTGCTGTATCGTCTTTCAGAAAATAGACGATGATTGCCAAAGCGTACACTTTTCCAGTAGATCTGTACAGTATATTTACCTGCTGCAAAGCGGACACGTTCTCGTCGTCCATGACGGCGAACTGTGTGTAGCTCTGGTCTGCGCGCGCGCGGGCCGTGCGACGCGCTCCTGTCGATAATACACACATACGTTATACTTAGGTAATAGCTGTCGGTAAAATGGAGTAGGGACTCGGGAGGAAGAAACTTTGAAAGATATTTTCACTTTAATGAAATGTTTAATCAAGTCTAATATTGGTGGCCTGAAAAGAAAGGCTATTTTTTATTAAATTAAACTGATAATTCCAATATATTTTTCGATAAAAATTAAATTATTTGTATTCATTAAATTAGAATGAAACTTTGTAATTTCTATCTGCATGCCTTTTCCCTCATTTAGGGGTCGGTTTCCAGTCTAACCGGATGCAGCTAAATACCAGTATTTTACATGGAGCGTCTGCCTATTTGACCTCCACAACTCAGCCAGTACTGAGTAATACGATACCCCTTGGGAAGACTGGTTGTCAGACTTTCGGGCCACTGACTACCTGTAACGACTGTCAAAGATCTACAAATGACAGCCGGGACCAACGGCTTAACGTGCTTTCCGAGGCACGGAAAAAAGTTGACATGTAATGAGTGGTCACCCATCTACGGATCAACTTAGGTAAGCACGGTTTAACCTAAAGATCGACCTAAGCAGCTGTTACTTAACCACGAGCTCCTCGCAAATCCCATCATGCGTGCGTCTTGTTATTTCTTAATTATTAATTTAAAACACACTCACCGCTCAACATCTTGCTAGTGTACTGTTTCACAAAAGACAGTTTTTTCATCAGTTTTACCTTCGCTCTCACTAATGACTGATTTATTTATAAAATGTTCATAATAGACGTTTACGTGACTATTTAGAACGAGGTCAAATGTTTGACTGATTTCTGACACGAAAATATGACAAAGGCGGTCAAGTGCGTGTTGAGTTTTAGTATGTAGGGGATCCGTAGATGTGAATTGTTTTATGGCATTAAAAAGTATTTTACATTGGTGTTGTTGTGAAATATTTTCTCCATCATTTTGCATTGGGATGTTAGTTATCCAGTAGATTATTTCTATAAGTTGTGAAGTCATCATTACTCTCCTGCCCTTTTACCAATTCATTAGTGGTCGGCGCAGCATGTCTTCTTCCATACTTCTCTATTATTCGTCATCTCATCAGTCACCTCCTTTCTAGCCATCTCATCCTTCACACAGTCCATCCATCGTTTCTTTGGTCTTTCTCTACACTTACAACCATCCAAATTCATACTCAAAACTTTCGTCAAGACATTTTCCTTATTCCTCCGCATCACATGCACATACCATTCTTGTTGGTTTTTTTTTTTAATTCTCAACATTATATACAATTTGGGCTCAGTCCGTCACCATGTTATAATTTTCTGAGTTTAATGAACTGTTAAGAACACAGGCCTCCTCTCTAGAGAGGGAATGGGCTATGATCCACTACGCGGGCCCAGTGCTGGTTGGTAGATGTCACATATCTGCGAATTTTTGATAATGTGATGAAGTAAATTACACAAAGTAATGCGCCTGGCCACCACTGGGCCACCGCTGCTCTATAATAGATACTGACCTCTCTTGAAATGCGTGTCAGAATGTACGCTGTCTACATCGGCGGCCATTATCCTGGGGCTGACCGCTTCGCCTGGTAAAAGAAACATTCATTAGCAAACGTTACTATTATATCGATTTAAAAAATTGTATAGTGATGTCGTGAGGTGCTATTCGTGCATTTTTTTTATAAACAGGTCAAGGGAACAGCGAGATAAAAACTTGAACTGCGATAAATATGTTTTATAATGAATCTGATGCAGTTTTGTTGGCAGTACAAAAGTCGTGTTTTGGACGTTGTTTTGATTTACAAATGTTTTCAAAAGTAGCTAGCGGTACGCGTTTTTTCGAATTACCACTGTTCCTCGTGCTTCTAATTGACTATTGATAAAAGTATGTGTTAACGACATCTATTGGTGCAACGTCGCGTCACGTGGCACCCTCTAGCGTCGAGTAAACGAAGGCTCGATGCTAGAGGAATGACCGAGAGCGGCGCATGCTGATTGGTCGTCGCTGAACGAGAACGTTCAATTCGTTGGTTCCACAGGTCAACCATTCATTCAAAGAAAAAGTATGGTAATCGGTTCACCATCAAAACTGTTAATTTTACTCTTATTTCGCAATCTATATGTAAATCTTACAATAAATGCATCATACCATAACATAAGAAGAAGCCATTTTGTTGTTAGACATTTTGAATGACAATGAAGATGAGCATGGATGACAAATAGATGTAGTAGAGCATAGTGACATACAGTAGCTACCTGGCGTGGCGGGCGAGGCGGAGGCCAGGTCCTGCACGCACGTGGGCGGCGCCGTCACCACGCGCAGGCGCGCCAGCGTGGGGCCGCCTGGGGGGGGGGGGGGGGAGACGATGTACTTACACGATTATAATCATTAAAATCATCAATACAACCCTCGACGTTCTTTTAACCCCATTCAATAACTATTTCTTGAAAAAGTCATTCAATGGAGTTAAATGGACTCAGAGGATAGGTATCGATGGCTAAAGTGCATACGTGTTACTTGCGCTACTCATTTTTTATCAACATACAACTTGACACTGGCGTGCAAATTGCAAAAAACGTAGAAAATTTGAATTTCGCGGGCTAGCCTGGCGCTTACACCTTCAGATAAAAGCGTAAGGGCAACCAGCGAAATTTAATTTTTCTCATGTTTTTTTGACATTTTCAGGACAATATAAGGTTGCATGTTGACTATTGATTGATTTGCGGCTGTAAAAATTATTTATTTGCAGAATTTAGAACCATCAATACGATTTTCGAAGTTAATTATAAACTAAAATGTCATAATTCCATGAAATAGTTATTATTTAGGAAAACTGTGAAAATCAAACCATCATGCCTAAGAGATATTTCTCGCCAGCATGTAACGCCAAGTCAGAGGCCCATGAGCGGCATAAAAACTCTGACACCAGGTTAGGCACTAACCACACGATAAAATAAAGAAATCATAAAAAAACAATACAAATCTCTACGTTATGCCTGCCAGGGCTGCGGGACTGTTCGAAAGAGATACCGCAGCCCTTGAACATAAAGGGCAAAAGAAGGAACATGGGTGATTTTTAGTCAGTAAGAGTCTGACACTCCCTTCCGCGAGGAGGCGGGGAGCGGGAGGAGTCATTTGATGATTACCCATCCGAAAAAAAAAAATCTCTACGTGTATTCAATCTCACTGAATGTTTTTTTCATGAAATAGTCATTCAATGAGATTAAATTAACTAAGAGGGTTGTATTAACGATTTTAATGATTATAATTCAGTAAATCCATAATGGTTACGGTCGCGAATCAAATTTTGTACTAACACTGATCTGTAAATTGCAAAAAACGTAAGAAAATATGAATTTCGTGGAATAGCCTTAAAGATTCGATTGTCATGTACAAGAACTGATAGTGTTACAATGAATAAGTGAGCTCACCGGGGGCGGGTGGGCGCGGCTTGCAGGGCGGCACGCTCTGCCTCTCGGGGCGGTTGGTCGTGCCCGTCAGCGCCGAGTTGCTGGTCTCTTGTTGCTGGGGACAATGTGGCGTGATATTATCGATACATCTACGGGGTGGAAAGGACACCGACGCGAAAAACCAAAAAAATCTGCCGTTTCCTACAAAAGTGCAATACCTACATAGTCAAAATGTATGGAACAGCTGTTTTTTTTTTAAATAATCGTTGAAAAAGTTTGTTATTTTTTTAATGACTCGGAAAGACGGGTAGGTTCACCTTGCGGGACCATCTGCCTGCCTTTTCCCAACTATCTTGGGGTCGGCTCCCAGTCTAACCGGATGCAGCTGAATATGTACCAGTATTTTACATGGAGCGACTGCCTATCTGACCTCCACAACCCACTGGTCCACTGGGTAATACGATATCCTTGGTAAGACTGGTTGACAGACTTTCGGGCTACTGACTACCTTAACGACTGTCAAAGATCTACAAATGACAGCCGGGACCAACAGCTTAACGTGCTTTCCGAAGCACGGAGGAATCTCGGTATGTAACACGGTCACCCATCCACAGACCAACCTAGGCAAGCACGGCTTAACCTAAAGATCGACCCGAGCGGCTGTTATTATTAAACCACGAACACCTTGCAGGACACAGGTAACTAAATCGCTACCTTGTATAATCGTAGTCATTATTTCTCGACTATAATTTTAGAATCCCACAAAAAATAGAATAAAAATGTGATACTTACATTGTTAACCTTGGCGTGTCTGTCGGGAGAGGGCGCCGGCGTCGTCCTAGGTTCCGCTTCCTTGTCCGTGACTGGCTTGTCTGTGGTTGACTGTTGACAAAAAAAAATCTATACATATATAAATGAATCCCTATTTTCCTTGGTTACGGCATCACGCGTGGACAGCTGGACCGATTTCGCTAATTCTTTTTTTAGAATATTCCTTTAAGTACGAGGATGGTTCTTACGGAGAGAATTTTTTTAAAAATTAGGTATGATAGGGTAGGGTAGGGTATGTAGGTAGGGTAGGGCATGTAGGTAGGGTAGGGTAGGGTAGTGAAAGTAGTAGGTAGGAAAACATGCATTGCAACGCATACTCAACTTGTACTGAATAAAAATATTGATTTCGCCGTAAGACCAGGTAACTATGACGTCTTAAAGCGGGAGTCAAACTTACACTATCACTAACGGGATATCATCCGTGATTGTTCATGATTTTGAGCTCCCGATATTTCGATGCTGTTGCAAGCGCCGTGATCGCGCGTTGATCGCCGAAGATATCCCGAAAGTGACAGTATAAGTTTAGTTTTAATTCATGAAAGCTTAAAACAGTGTAGGAATAATTCCAGTGTGGGAAAGAGACAGAGCTATACAGGTCGTCTAGCGCCATCTCTTTCCCACACTGGAATTACTCCTGCTTTATGACATCATGGTAGCCCACCAGGAGGTCTACTCTCTGAGTACGAACCCCTTAGATTCGGGCGAAGTTGTATTGAGGTTACGTTGGATGTTGATAATATATTTTTTAGAATCGCTTGCTACGCTCGGGATTCTACTTTAGAAGCCTTCGCTGTTCTCGGGATCCAACTTAGTCCCTCGAATTAAATTCCCTTAATTTTCACTTGGTGTATAATCTACAATTATTTCTTCTTCTTATGCTCATATTATTTTATCGTATTTACTTTTGTTTCAATTTGTTTTTACACTTTAACATTTCCATTCAGATAGTGAGGCGCTTCCCACGCTCGCTTGTCTGTGAGCTTATCTGTGTGTGTTGCCACTGCAATAATTGTACCGTTTGCCCAGCAGTGGGTAGTGGGCTATACTTACATATCCGTTCAGATGGTGAGGCGCGTGCCTCGGTGAAGCCGGGTGTGCTCTCTTGTCTGTAAGCTTGTCTTTGTGCGCGGCTGTCTGTGTGTCTGTTGCTACTGCTGTTGTCGCTTCTGTTTCTAGACGTCGGCGTGTCTGTGGTTGAAAAACAATACATTATTATAACATCAATTGGTAGCAACAAGGGGTAAATATAGAGGTGATAAGTTCCTGATATTATATTATATATTCCTGCTGCCTTGTATGGATCAGAATGTTGGACCACAAAAGGGATGAATGAAAGGAATTTGCATGTGGCTGAGATGGGGATGGTGGGGATGTGTGGTGTAACGTGAATGGATAAATTAAAAAATGAGTACATAAGAGGAAGTCTGAAAGTGGCGCCGGTGACTGAAAAGTTGTGTGGTAATCGGTTGTCGTGGTATGGGCATGTGATGCGGAGGAATGAGGAAAATGTCGTGAGGAAAGTTTTGAGTATGAATGTGGATGGGTATAAGAGTAGAGGAAGACCAAAGAAAAGATGGATGGACTGTGTAAAGAATGATATGGAACGAAAAGAAGTGTCTGATGAGATGACGAGTAATAGAGAAGTATGGAAGAAGAAGACATGCTGCGCCGATCCCAAAGGAATTGGGACAAGGGCAAGAGAATGATGATGATGATGATGACTCGCAGGTACTCACAGTATCGGGCAGCGCGTCGTGCGGCGCCGCGAGCTCGGGGGCGGCGTGCGGGGCCGCGCGGGTGCGCGACACCGTCACCGCCTGCGGGACAGCGGTAGTGTAGGATACGAGTACGGTATACTCATCTACTTAAGAACAAGCACGGATTCTACCAACGTCAGACAACTTTTATTCGTCGAATAAAAGTCTCAGGAGACTGTCACAAATACGCGATCGTTTATATGAGTAAATTTCGCTTAAGTCTGTCAAAAAATATAATTATTTATATGATAAAGATATCTGACGTTGGAAAAATCAACCTAATTTTATGCGTAGACTGATGTCAACTCTTGACAGAAAAATTGCCCTCTCATTAAATCTTTATTTAACAAATCTCTTGATTAATATTGCACTATTTCATAACATTTTTAAATTGGATAATTCCATTAATAAATTGACATCATTCAAATAAAAAAATACCAATATGATAGTTCATTCTGTAACTGTAATGATATGACATTTAAATCTAGTTGAAATCCTTAACACATAAACCAGACAATTCACAATTTCCAACACCAATTTTGCAAACATATAAACCCAAACATAGACAAATGTAATCATAAAAACATATACAATGTAAATATAATACATACAAGGTGGGAGGGATATCGACGCGAAAACGGTTACCACGTATTCAGTACATCATTCTGAGCCCCCACATAGAAATTTTTCATCAATTATTTAAAAAAAAATCTGCTGTTCCATACATTTTTACCGTGTAGGTATTGCACTTTTGTAGGAAACAGCTGTTTTTTAATAACCGATGAAAAATTTCTATGTGGCTCAGAATGATGTACTGAATACGTGGTAACCGTTATCGCGTCGGTGTCCCTTCCACCCCGTACAATACACATAATGATATACCTATTGAGTATGACTTGACAATTCAATTCTCACCTATTCAATTTTAAAGATGTTGTCAAAACAAATATGCCTGAAATACAATTTTTAAACTTTATATTTGAGCGGGGATCACCTGATATTCGTATGTTGTGCTTATTCCTCAACATCTTATTAAACTTTCACAAAACACATTATTTGACCAATAATGGACTATTTCATTTGGAATCTTAATGTCCACTTTGCAGCACTAATCGTTGTGTTGCTGGTTTATTGTTTGTTAGGAGGTTCCTCTCTCTGGAATCCCTGACCTTCAGTTACTTAAGACCCTACTCCCGATACCGGTGGGATAGTTTTTTTAAGTAGGTTCCCAAAAGTGCAATACCTACACGGTCAAAATGTATGGAACAGCTGTTTTTTTTTTTAAACCACTCAGAATAATGTACTGAATCATTCTGAGCGGTTATTATTAAAAAAAACAGCTGTTGAAGTTTGATGTACTGAAGTTGAAGTTGAGATTGATGTACTGAACACGCACAATGGTCCACTTCAGGGACTAAGTGCGGAAACCAAAATCCCTAACAAAAAACATGATGTACTGAACACGTGGTAACCTCTTTCGCGTCGGTGACCCCTCCACCCCGTAAACCAAAAAGCTACTTACATCTTTCTCCCAATCATAAGGATCAGTATCCCGGATGCCTCGCCTTTTGCAGCACCGCTCCAGCAGAGAGGTTAGCATGGCGTAGTCTGGCGTATCGGCGTACTCCAACTGCTGCACATGCTCTAGGAACTGGCGTAGCTCTGATGGCAGATGCTTGAGGAGTAAGCGGTGGTCGTATTTCTCCTTCATGAGGCCGACCTGTGGAAGATAGTAAGGTTTAAGTGATTGTTGAGGTTGATTTGGAGATGGTAGCATTTTTGATGTCATCTGCCTAGCCTTTTCCCAACTAGGTATGTTGGGGTCGGCTTCCAGTCTAACCGGATACAGCTGAATACCAGTATTTTACATGGAGCGACTGCCTGTCGGACCTCCACAACCTAGTTAGTACTAGGTAATACGATACCCCTTGGTAAGACTGGTTGTCAGACTTTCGGGCCACTGACTTCCTGTAACGACTGTCAAAGATCTATAAATGACAGCTGGGACCAACGGCTTAACGTGCTTTCCGAGGCACGGAGGAAACTCGGTATGTAATGGGTGGTCACCCATCCACGGACCACCCTAGGTAAGCACGGCTTAACCTAAAGATCGATCCGAGCGGCTGTTCTTATTTAGCCACGAGCTCCTGTAGCATTTTTAATGTGAAACATCTAAATGAAAATTTAAATCAATTGGAATAGTTTGTTTTGGAACGATTGTTGTGAGTAAATAAAAGTCAATATAACGTCCCTTTAATTAGAATATTCCATATTTCGTTATAGGTTTTTATTTATTTATTTTTTTCTGTTTTCTCATCTGCTATCAGTCAACCCTGACTATGATCAGATGTGTGGAAAGAAAATGTTTTTAAGGAATTGTTTTAATTATGAATTCTCAATATTAACATAGATGTTTCACACCTGCCGGGCGTCCTGCGACGGCCATTTTTTTTAACACAGTTATTTTTTCAAGACCTTGGATAAATACAATACATGACTTACCGAGAGTCCTCTGTGCCTCGAAAAGCACTTTTTAATCATTGGCCAGGCTGTCATCTGTAGATCTTTAGACAGTTGCTACGGGTAGTCAGAAACCTGGTCTTATCCCGTCGTGTTACTCTGAAGTGGCTTGTGGAGATCAGATAGAAGCAGTCGCCCCATGTTAAATACTGATATTCAGCTGCATCCGGTTAAGACTGGAAGCCGACCTCAACATAGTTGGAGGAAGCCTAGGCAGTGGTCTGCGGACAAGTTGGGCTACTGATCTTCTTTGACAGCAGCTCTCCGCCTTGCTACGGTCTATTGTGTGCAGTAGTGGTCTACTCACCTGCTCTTTGTCCTTGATCTTCCTCCACGGCAGCTGTCCATCAACTAGCATATAAAATAGGGAGCTGCGGTCTACTGGGTGCAATAGATTGCGGTCTACTCGCTTTACTCGGCTTCTCTTTGTCTTTGATCTTCCTCCACGGCAGCTGTCCATCAACTTGCATGTAGAATAAGGAGCTGCGATTTACTGTGTGTAGTTGAGTGGAGTCTACTCGGTCTACTGGTGGTATACTCACCTGCTCTTTGTCCTTGATCTTCCTCCGCGACAGCTGTCCATCCACTAGCATTTAGAATAGGGAGCAGTGATCTACTGCGTGCAGTAGACTGCGGTCTTCTCGGTCTACTGGCGGTTTACTCACCTGTTCTTTATCTTTGATCTTCCTCCAGGGTAGCTGTCCGTTCACGAACTCGACCAGCATGTAGAATAGGGACCATAAGTCGTCGTGTCTGCCCATTTCTTTGTTCTTGTGTGCGTTTATTGAGGCGTAGCGGACGGTTCCTGAAATAGTGAATGGTCTTTTGTCATTTTTGGTTTAGACTGGACTGGTTTGTGACTGGATAATATGTTTCTGAGAGAGAAAGGGACAGGGTAACTGGAAAACTGGAATCCATGTGGTAAATTGTATCTCATGTAAATTATTTTATACAGTTATTTCTTATTATCAACCAGCGCTGTGGCCACGTGGCAGATTAGGGGCCATTCTTTAATCAGGAGAGGTTTTTTAGGTCACCTTTATAACTCTCCCTCTCCCCTGGAGATATGTCGTAATGTTTGCGAATCTCACGTGATTAAAGAACGATTCTTTACGGCCGACTCCATCTCACACAGTGGAATCGAAGGCTATACAATGATTTTCTTGTTTTTATTCCTCATTTTAGCTTTCTGAAGAAAATGGTTTTTGAGATCTGTTATGGTAATGTCCGCCTCGATAGACATCGGACATCGGACAATGGAATTAAGAAATATGGCTAACTAGTGAATGGAATAGATATTTAATAATGCATAGCAATTAAAACACTGAATTTGATGTTATAACTGTTTTAGTTGTACAAAAGGCATTTGGAAAGTTTCCAAATACTTTTTTTTTACATCTAAAACAACATTTACATACAAAACCGAATTAGTCATGAATTCATATAAGTGCGGTGCCTGTGAGGAACCACTATCCGATGGAGTTCATTGCACAATATGTAATCAAGAACTACACTTCCACTGTGCTGGAATAACAGAGGCCGGATACCGGAAGCTGGGTGACAGGAAGCTGACGTGGCGTTGCAGCAAATGTAAAATAGCTGCCACTACTCTACCTTCAGTGTCAACTGCAACTACTCAACCCCCATTGTCGCCAAGGCTGGAATCGGAGTCGGTTATCCTTAGTGAGATAAGAGCACTCGGGGAGAAACTAGCTCCTCTAGAATTTTTAAAAGAAGAGATATCTGCGCTTCGTATGGAGTTTGGTGAAGTAAAGAAAATGTTGGCAACTCGTACTTAACTCAATTCCAAAACTTCCACCATAAACTTAATTACTTAGTATCCACCCACCCTTTAGATACATTTATAATAACAGGCGATTTTAACTTCGGCGGCGATGTGGAATGGCAGCATTCTGACGATGGTTCTGGATTGCATCCTGTGAATGTGTCCGTTCGATGTATTTTGGATTTCTTTGACACAATAAATGCGTGTCACTTGTCCCAGTTTAACGGTGAGCGTAACGTCAACGGTAGACTATTAGATCTTGTTTTCTCAAATAGTGCAATAAAAGTAAATGACTGTGGTGACCCCCTGGCGCTGCCTGTTGATGTACACCACAAACCGCTGATTATTAACGCTGATTTCGTTGAAGTTCATAAACTCATTGAGAAACCGAACACAAAATACATCTTTCATCGAGGCGATTACACTGCAATTTCTTCTGCACTAGATCTTATGGACTGGAAATTGTTGTTGACTGCTGGGTCCCTGGACCAAGCCTTGAACCTTTTCTATACCAAGCTATACGAGCTCAGAGACTTGCACATTCCCGTTAAACCACTTAAAAAATCAACACACCCCACCTGGTATACTAGTGCTTTAATAAAAATACTAAAAGAAAAACACAAATACCATAACAAATTCAAAAATTACGGCAACTTATCCGATTACCACTCTTTTTCTCTCCTGCGAAACCGAGCTAAGGAATTAGAGGCGGTTTGTTTTGATGCTTATATGGAAAAAATAGAATCCTCAATCGCCAAAAATCCTAAATGCTTCTGTCGTATATCAAAAGCAAAAGAAGTGGTAATACGTTACCAAACGTATTACACTACAAGGACTTGTCCGCAGACAACGGCGAGGGTATCACTGAGCTTTTTTCCTCTTACTTTCAGTCTACCTTCCAAGAACCTGACTCAGAATCTGACGAACTGGACGTTAATAACGACACTCATCCTGCTAGCTCGGTGAACCTGAGTACAGTCAGCGTGTGTCCGGAGACGGTACACAAGCTACTTATAGGTTTGGACCCATCTAAATCTGGTGGGCCAGATTTGATACCCCCTATTTTCATAATTAATTGTGCAAAGAGCCTGGTGGCGCCGGTTTGTGTGCTGTTTGAGCGGTCGTTGAGGGAGGGTATTGTCCCAAATATGTGGAAATCAGCATTTATTACACCGATTTTTAAAAAGGGGGATAAATCTAAAATAGAAAACTACCGCCCCATTTCTAAATTATGTCTGTTCTCTAAAGTTCTTGAACGAGTAGTACACACGGAAGTTTACTCAGCTATGCAACGCCATTTCGGCGACGAACAACATGGTTTCCTCAGAAAACGGTCAACTGCCTCCAACCTGATACTATCCAATGAAATTATAACCACTGGGATGGAAGAACGATGCCAGGTCGACGCGATATACACGGACTATAGCAAATGTTTTGACCGTATAGATCATCGGGTGCTTCTTCGGAAGCTACTTTCCGCAGGAATTCACGGTGATCTATATCGGTGGTTTTCATCATACATAGAAAATCGAACGCAGGCTGTAGTTTTGCGTGGATACACGTCTGGATGGAAATCTGTCCCATCAGGAGTGCCCCAAGGCTCAATCTTAGGACCGTTATTATTTACAATATTTATTTTGGATATCAAAAAATGCTTCAGAAACTCACATATCTTATTATACGCAGATGACATGAAGGTCCTAAAGTCCATACGCACATTATCTGATACTGAGCTACTTCAGTCAGACCTTGACAGATTCGTACAATATTGCAAAATAAACAAATTACAACTAAATGTATCCAAATGTTATCACGTAGTATTCACTCGCCAGAAATATATCGATACCTTTGGGTAGAAAGGTCGTATAAACCATTTTGGCCAAATTGAGTTATATATACCATTTTTATCAGAATTTTTTTCTCTATCGATCTGTATATACGAAATGCAGAAATTCGCACAAAAATGGTTAATACGACCCAGAAATTTTCGGTCATAGCCTCTTAAAAAAGGTAAATTTTCAATGTAAAAGCCGAATGTTTTTTTTTTGTGGTTTTGTTATGATTTAATGACCTTAATTTACATTAACTCAGGGCGTAAAAATAGTCGTTAATTGTAAATGGTTTATACGCCCTAACGTGTTAAATGCATTATCTAAACATAGTTTAAATTCGACGTCGTAAATCCAAAGGCAGTTCGCGACGTTGGTGTATAAACCATGTTCATTGCAAGAAGCACTTTACGACCAACACACAAGGCTCGCATTTGGCGCGCAGCGACAAGCAGAAGAGCGAGCGAGATAGATACCGGCGCATTTGTTTACTTGGATGCGAGTTCGCGCACTGAGCGTTTCGTCACATCGATACCTTTGGGTAGAAAGGTCGTATAAACCAAAACCCGACTTTTCAGGAGAGCAGAAAAACAATTTTTTTTACATAAAAATTCATAACTTTTTTGTTTTTGAAGTTATAAAAAAATGATCTATGAGAAAGGTTCTTACAATTTGCAAATGAAAAAGGTTAAATCATCAAAACCTATCTATCTGCTGTAGTTTTAAAGTTAGCTTGGATTTACGTCTAAGAAAAAATCAATTCTTGGTTAATACACCCCATGAAAATGTACTTTGAAAAAACTGTATAGGTCGTATATCCATTTTTGGTAAGCTTATGGTCACATTTACTGTCGTAAAAACCTATATATTTAGCTTTTTTTGTATTAAAAACCATTTATAAACATAGATCAATTGAATTCTGACTAATAAACAATCCTGTTACTCTCAGAATTAGTAGGAACTCAATTATTATTATTCTAATACCCATTATTGGTCGATTCAAATAAAATAAAACTACCTGAAATACGAAATCAACATTTATTATTATAATACCTTCTAATCAACATTTACTATTATTTCAATAATGGTACAACATACCTAACAGGTTTAACATTTTTAAATTGAAAATATAATGAAAAACACTTTATAAAAACAAATTGCAAATATCGGATGTACAATATAAAGATTTAAAACGTCTATGTGATAATGGCATTATACCAAAAAGGTACCACCATGATTATTTTAACTTAGGTACCCCATGGAAATGTGGCTGACTCTCTTACGCTAACCGACGAAGAAGACGAGGAAGAGCTAATTGAATAATACAATTATTATTATAAAAGAATAACTTTTCGTATTTATTTCTATTTTCTATTTCGTATTTACGTAATTTCACATTTTGTTCGTTGGCAAAATATTATTTAGTAAAAAATCGAGACTATGTTAAATGATTGTATTCTTTGTCAACTAAAATGATTTTTTGAAAATATTTTTCTCAATTCATAATTCGTTTTAAAATAATATATAATAATAATTATAATAATTTATAGTAACAATTCATACATAATTTTAAACTAATTATGAATACTTTATATCATAAATAAGTTACTTTTTAGTGCATAAGTTAGTTACGTTTAGTGCTTGATCGTTTTTTATTTTTGTAGTTGCAATTCAATAAATTACTTAGTAAGTAAGCCTTAGTACAAAGGCTTAATTCAATAAATTATTGTACAAAAATTTAAAAAAAAACGATCAAGTTATAATTTTATAAATGATTAAAATGCCTGATTACTTTAATTTAGAAGAAGTTTGAATAATTTTTGTTTTTTTTTATGACTAAGTAGATTTTTTTATTTCACTTTTCAGTTTAAGTTGTTATAATTATTTTTTCAATTTAAAAATGTTAAACCTGTTAGGTATGTTGTACCATTATTGAAATAATAGTAAATGTGCATTAGAAGGTATTATAATAATAAATGTTGATTTCGTATTTCAGGTAGTGTTATTTTATTTGAATCGACCAATAATGGGTATTAGAATAATAATAATTGAGTTCCTACTAATTCTGAGAGTAACAGGATTGTTTATTAGTCAGAATTCAATTGATCTATGTTTATAAATGGTTTTTAATACAAAAAAAAACTAAATATATGGGTTTTTACGACAGTAAATGTGACCATAAACTTACCAAAAATGGATATACGACCTATACAGTTTTTTTAAAGTACATTTTCATGGGGTGTATTAACCAAGAATTGATTTTTTCTTAGACGTAAATCCAAGCTAACTTTAAAACTAAAGCAGATAGATAGGTTTTGATGATTTAACCTTTTTCATTTGCAAATTGTAAGAACCTTTCTGATAGATCATTTTTTTATAACTTCAAAAACAAAAAAGTTATGAATTTTTATGTAAAAAAAAAATTGTTTTTCTGGTCTCCTGAAAAGTCGGGTTTTGGTTTATACGACCTTTCTACCCAAAGGTATCGATATTATTGGCACAGGGTATACACTGGATGGTACTTACATAAGTAAAGAAACCAGTATCAGGGATCTTGGTGTGGTACACGACAGCAAGCTGCTTTTTGATGGTCATATAGAAACAGTTGTCAACAAGGCGTTCAAAGCCTTGGGCTTCATTATTAGAGCTTGTTCTAGTTTTCGTTCCCTAAAACCATTAAAGGTTCTTTATTGTTCTCTAGTGCGTAGCCACCTTGAGTACGTTTCTCAAGTATGGAACCCTCAATATGAGATTTACAAATCTCGTATTGAGTCTGTTCAGAGGAGGTTTTTGCGGTACTTGGACTTCAAGGCTGGGCAATTCTCAGTCGACTATGAACACCGTTGTAAGCGATATCATTTCTTACCATTGGAATTAAGACGTAATATCAGTGATATCTGTTTTTTAGTGAACATCGCAAACGGCTCTGTGGATTGTCCCGAACTACTCAGCAAAATTCTTCTTCGCACTAATATAAACAACTTGAGAAAACGGCCTCTACTCCATGTACCATTCGCATCGACAAAGTATAGGCGCAACGCCTTTTGCATACGTAGTGTTATAGCTCTCAATAGTTTACCATCACATCTGGAAATTGATTTATTTTGCACTAGCGCACACAAAATTAGAAATATTCTAAACAAGGAGTATTTTGGTGACAGCCATAAATAGCTTTTAACTCTGATTTTGATGTTGCATGACTTGACATAGCCAATATATTATCTCGACAATTTTATACCAATATAACAATGTAAAATCGCTGTAACTGGTCAACGCAAGTAACTCATTACTAATTAGATATATATTATGTGGAAGCTTGTAATTAGCAAATGTCACTACTTATGCATGATATTTATAATTGTTATTAGTCTGTAAGCTTTCTTTAAAATTAAATAAATAAATAAAAACGAAATATTCGGTGTTACGATATTAATTATTGAATTTCATAACCAATATTTTAGTTCACTAGTTAGCCATATTTCTTATTTCCATACAGTAATATTGCCAAATTAATCAAAACAGTGAAATATTTGACAGTTATTTGCGACGTTGCCCACTTTGTTTAAACGATCTTAAAAGAATGAGCCTAAATCGAGACATACCTCTAAATCCGGCCGCAGCGCGAGGCGGCCGCACTTGACCGTTGCTGGTGGTGTACTGACGGGCTAGACCAAAGTCCAGCATATACACTTTTCTACTATTAGTTGAATGACGGCCTATGCTGAAATTACTCTGAAATATAAACATGATTAGTGTTAGTAACACATACAACCTGACACACTGACCTGCAAAATGCAAAAAAAAAACGTAAAAAAATTTGAATGTCGTGGGCTAGCCTGACGTTTCCGCCTTTAGTTGTGTTAACGCTAATGTGCAATCGACTGTACTCTGTTAAAAAAACCGGCCAAGTGCGAGATGGACTCGCGCACTGAAGGTTTTGTATAAACTTGTAGGTATTTTGTTATTAAACTACATATTTACGGTTTTCAGATATTTCCCTTTTTTTTCGGATGGGAAATCATCAGACATTTCCCTTTACTTGTGCTATAAGACAATGCTTCTTATCTAAATTGACCCATATCTTTCTATCGTGTTGACTCAGGACCTTGATTTTTATACACCTAATAGGGTCTATAGACCTCAGTATCTGGTTTAAATTTCAATTTGCTAGGTCTACCCGTTCCTGAGAAAATCGGTGGTGACACACGGACAGACAGACGGACAGACGGACAAGAGAGTGACCTTATAAGGGTTCCTTTTTTACCTTTTGAGGCACGGAACCCTAAAAATACTCGTACTTACAGGTTTAATATCTCTGTGTAGGAATCCCACGGAGTGAATAGAATCTATAGCTTTGAGTATCTGAAGTCCCAGTCTGAAACAAGAAACAGTACCATATTTAGTATGAATTTCTTCAAGATTTATCACCACGATCCAGATTGGAAGATAAAGTTTTTATTTAACTAATTTAGTCGAGTACGAGAGTTCCATCATCATCCATAGCCCGGCTTCGACTACTGCTGGTTCTATGGCTCTCTCTGCTTGTGCCAGCCTCATTCAGGATATGCCCGCGATGGGACGCCGGACGACGAACACTTCTCTTTCCAGTCTTTGGACGCCACTCGGTCACAGCTTTACTCCACCTGCCATCACCGCGCCTCGCTAGGTTAGTTGAGAACGAGAGCTTAGTCAAGAAAAACCGGACAAGTGCGAGTTCGACTCGCGTGGAGAGGGTGTTCCGTACGTTAATTATCTAAATTCCGTAATTGTTCTTCACGCAAATAAATTATCTATCTTATCTTAAGAATTATTCTTTGTTTTTTTTTTCGGATTTAGGGGGGGGGGGAGAATGGTCAATTTTCGCCTATTTTCTTAAATAACTTCAAAACTATTTATCTTAAAAATAAGTTTGCAATTTTTTTATTTTTTTTTCAATTTACCTCCCCAAACACGCGGTTGATCCTATAAGGGTACCTTTCCCACACTGGAATTACTCCTGCTTTAAGAAGTCATGGTAACCCCCCAGTAGTTTAGTAAAGTTAAGCCCAGTAGTTCCAATGTATTAATCAAGTAACAGTATCCTCAAAGTATACCTGAGAGTAGTAGACAGAGAGAATGCGCCTCTAGGCTGCGCCCTTCTCAGCTCAGCCAGATTCCGCCCCTGAAGCTGCATCACCACGTAGTTGAAGCGAGCGTTTCGGCCGCAACCGATGAAGCGGCACACGTGTTCTTTGCCTGAAACATTCGAAATTATATTTGAGCAATTTTGAAAACGTAAAGAGGCAGACATAATTTATTCGAGACATGCTCAGGAAATTACAACGGTCAACAACAAAAGACCTGTACCAAAAGGCTTCGGCAATTATTATCCTCCTGTCTTAGTCAGTTTATGAGTGCTTGTCGCAGCTTCTTCCATGCTTCCATACATCTCCATCAGAATTCTCCTTCTTCCATTCATCTTAGTATCATCCCTTTTCTAGCGACATCATATTTTCAATTTTCCACCCATCGTTTCTTTGGTCTTCGCCTAATATTGTGACCAAAGGACCACAAGTCATAAATATTATCACACCTAAAACTATTTAGGTACAGGTTAAAAAAACACCTACGACTTAGCCCCCCCCTAACGCTAAGCAGTCTAGGGGGGTTAAGTCGTAGGTGTTAAAAGTACCAAAAATCTGTATATTTTCTTTAAATTCGTATTTTGGACTTATTCGTAGACTTGACATCTAATAACCCACCTTGCAGCTTCTTCAGCACCGCTACCTCCATCTTGAGCACCTGCTTGGGCTGCCGCGCGGACTCCACCTTCAAAGCCACCTGCTCCTGCGTCACCAGGTCCAGACCCTCGTAGATCTCGCCGAAGCCACCGCCACCGATCTTCTTTACTACCTGAAAAAGAGAGGAGAGTCGAGTTTACAATTAAAAAATCAATTTCTTATAAGAGACCATGACCTCTGAGTACGATTGGGAATTTTTTTTCAGGGAAATAACACACACTGACGCTATCTAATTTATTAATGGAAACTTCTGTGATCTCTACAAGGCATTTGATTGTGTAAATCACGAAACCTAGCTCTTGAAACTTTGGGGGAATGATTACGAACTAGGTAATCTTGCGCTCAGTATAGCGACATTTTATTTAAAATATAGACAACAAGCAAGTTTAAATATGGTGTTGAATTAATAGGTTTAGGAATAAAAATAGGTGTACCACAAGGTTTGATATTGGGTCCTTTCCTATTTTAAGTATAATTTAATTATTTTAGTCATTTATTTTGTATGATCTGTTCATAAAAGGTTCACTAACTGGGTGGTGGACGTTGGATAGGCAGTCGCTCCATGTAAAATACTCGTATTCAGCTGCATCCGATTAGATTGGAAGCCGATCTTAAAATAGTTGGGAGAAGGCTAAGCAGAACATGATGATTTTATTGGTATGTGAGAAGTACTGTGAGAGGAATTTATGAAAGTGTTATAAATCTTTTTTTGTTATTGTTGTTTTTTAATATGTGTTATAATTGTTTGTAACACAACCGTTGTAATTAAACAAATAAATAATAATGATGACTAGGTCTAGGTGTTACCTTCCAGCGCTCCTTGACCACGTGGCCCGGCTGCAGCAGGTCCTCGGACGCCATGGTGATGTGGTGTGCGCGGCGGGAGGTGTCACACCTCGACGCCTCGCGGGACTGGCGGCCTCCGAAGTTCGGGAGGGTTCGGGACCTGGAATGTTGAAGTGAGGAGTCAGATATGAATAGTATTCCTATCTGTTTGTGTGACCTCTTTGATCTTCTCAACTGCAGATTTTTATGCAGTTTTCAACCACATTATTAAATTATTTCTTACGGAAAGTTTATGAGTGCATCCATAATTATTTAATTTAGATAATGGGTGTAAAATACCCCTTAACGAAGCCGAAAGGCACTTGTTCTCCCTGTCATTGCGATCATTTTTTTTGTACTGGACCATACCTGGGAACCTTCTAGTTACGGAGATGAAGGCAAACTTCCAAATTATTTGAAAAGTCTTTTTATTTATTTATATTTTTAACATTTAATATTTTTATATTTTTAAGTTTGCTTTAAAAAACTCCATGACCCCTGGACCCTGTACTATTTCAATGCATTCATCAGCACAATGTTTTGAGTGCGTAACATTAAGTTTGCGCATAAATGATTTTTCACCCCAAAAAAAGCATTTCCCAGCAATAATTTCTGCGTAGAGTTACTTAGTTTGGTCTAAATAATGTTTGGTTTACTTTTGACGTAAATCCAATCCATAACGCTTCTTCGTTGGAATTTTACTAAACCAGGTTCATAACAACAACCCTTGAAGGTCAAGATTTGCTAGTTCAATCGTATAACCTTATAATAGTTAAACCTTTGTTACATGAACTCGATAAAGTTCAAACAGGTAGCACGGTTAACCTCTGACCTTCACCGGCGAGATCTCGGTTTAATATAATGATGAGCGCTCCTCCCACGCAGATGCGGCTGAATTTATCAATGTTTTATTACATGGAGCTGTCGTTTGACCTTAACAACACTGTTTTCTGAGTAATATCGATATTCTAAGCTGATACTAACTTTCAGGCTAATGCTTTCGCACGACATTCGATTGGGACGAATCGCATGTGACTAAAAGAGATGTTGATGGATGGTAAGGTAGAGGAACCGATGGATGGATTGTGTGAGGAATAGAGGTGGGCGCCGCGCCGGCGCGGCGGCACCGCGCCGCGTTTTGCGCGCCGCCGCCGCCGCCGAGCATTTGAAATTTGGCGCCGATAGAGGCGCGGGCGGGGGCGCGTGCCCTGTGAATCCGCGTCCGCGCGGTACGCGCAACGTCAGTCGCCACGGCACGTTCGCGCTAGTTGCTACGTACGCTCTTGACATCGCTTTCTTACGTAAATACGATAATTGGCAAAATGTCGTCCAATTCCAATGTAAACAAAATCAAAATAAATCAGTGCTTCTGATTTTCCATGTTCCGATTGCGGTGAAACTTCCTGTGATCTATCAGAGCCTCCACCAAGGTCCTCTTCGACGCAATCTTTGCTGACAAAATTATCTAAGAAGCACAGTAGTTTCAGCGACGAGGCAACGGGAACAGAATTTTCTCAAGAATGCTGGAGAGACATAGCTTCGGTCGATCCCAAAGAAGTGGAGATTTTGAACGGGGATGTGCTTGCCTATTGGCGAGAGAAGAAAAATGTGTTCCCAGGACTTTCTGCGCTTGCCAGGACTATTCTTGCAATTCCAGCTACAAGTACGCCGAGTGTTGGCGGCGACCTCTCGCGTCCGGCCCTGGTTCAAGCCATGGTCCGGAGCGAGAGGGAATGGGAGGCCGTCACCTCCTGCGAAGCAGTCATGCTAGCGAAGGAAGTGGCCGCATGTGAGAGGGAGAGAACCTCACGTCCCAGCCGCCGCGGGAGAAGCACCGGGCGTCGGGGGCCACGTGGTGGCTCTCGGCCACCGTAGGCGCGGGCCTGTGGACGGTGAGTAATGGGTTAGCTCGCCGTCCGTCCGTCTTATGACGACAGGCCGTGTCGACGGCGCGTTCGTGTTCCACGCACGCCTCAAAGAGCTCATCTCTTTCTATCGGCAAGGGCCGATGCCTACCAGGGCTGCGGGACTGTTCGAAAGAGATACCGCGGCCCAGGAACACAAAGGGCAAAAGAAGGAAGATGGATGGGTTTTAGTCAGTAAAAGTCTGACACTCCCTTCCGCTCCGCCCAGAGCGGGAGGAGTCATTTGATGATTTCACATCCCAAAAAAAAAGTACGCCCAGTGAACGTGTTTATTCAGTAGCAGGATTGGTTTTGAACGCTAAAAGATCGCGGTTGAGCCCTACACGCGTCAACAAAATAATGTTCATACATGACAATTATAAATATTTTAAAAACATTTAATTATGTATTTTCCTGATTTTAATTTTAATTTCTACCTTTGATAGCTTTAAAATATAACACTTAAAACAAAAATTCTTTTTTTGAAAAATAAAAACGCCCGCGCCGCGGCGTGGCGCCGCCGCGCCGACCAGTTGCGCCCGGCGCGCCGCCGCCGGCAAATTTTTGGTCGGCGCCCACTTCTAGTGAGGAATGATAATATGAAAGAACATGGGGCCGGTCCATTGTCTACAGCTTGCCTATGAGTGCGTTCGCTCATAATATGTAGCCAGCCTTCTGCACGTCTATCATTTTGTGCCCAAGAGACCGTTAATTAACGCTCAACCACACATTAAAGTGATGAGATTATTAATAAAACCATCCCTGTTCTTCTCAATGATATTTTAAGAGCCACAAGATTTTATTTGGGCAAAAATAATGTTCCCAGTTTCGTGAACGCGCCTTTTGGTCAGCCGAGCAGGTAGATTTTTGTTCAACCCGTGCGTTAAGCAACGCCTGCGTCCTGTAGATCGATGACCATCCATCCATTACATCCAAAAACTCTGTCTCCGAAAGCACGTTAAACCAGTGATCCTGGCTGTCGTTTTATTGAAGACTAGCTGACCCGCGCAATTCCGTCTAAGTACGTCGCATACGAAAGGGAGAGAGCGAGAATGCGCGCGCGGTACTTGTTCATTATTTTCCTGCGGAGTTATTTTAAGACTGTGATTATGTCCTAAGATATTCATTGAAATCGAATGAGTTTTGTTCAAAATTAAATACTTGTGATGAATAACATATTTATTTGGATAAGGATAATTAACACCATGTTTATAAAAAACATCGCAAATAATGCATTATTTTAGAACAAATTTGATTACCATAAAAAAGGTTATAAAGTTATATTGCCTAAAAATAAATGGATGTTTTGTTAATGGCCCACCCTTCTATACTTCTGCGCACTTGATGACTTTTTGAATGAATTTAGGGCCAAACATATTTGAACTTTTTGCCACCGATACGCCAAAAAGAAGTGGACGCTCGAATTTATCTCAGAAAGGGTAAGCAGAACCTACAGAACGCGATGTGCCACTTTCAACACCTCATGTCAATTATTCATGCGAGCTTTTCAAACGCGTCGTTTGTCTAGTCAAAGCGAGACCTCGAGGCAAACCTCAGCGGGTCTATAGAATGACCTAGGTTACATTGCGGCCATTTTCAGAGCAATGATAAAGCCTACTCAAGCGGCGATTTTACAGAATTATAATCATTAAAAACATCAATACAGGGTTGTATCTAAGTCGAAGTTCATGAAATTGTCATTCAGTGGGATTAAATAAACTTAGTAGAGCGTTATATTGATGATTTTAATGATTATAAACTCAGTAAAGACGTATTTGTTACGGTCGCGAACAACATACCTACTTACAAGCTCGTGGCTAAATAATAACAGCCGCTCGGGTCGATATTTAGGTTAAGCTGCGCTTGCCTAGGTTGGTTCGTGGATGGGTGACCACATACGTACCGGGTTTCCTCCGTGCCTCGGAAAGCACGTTAAGCCGTTGGTCCCGGCTGTCATTTGTAGATCTTTGACAGTCGTAACAGGAGTCAGTGGCTCGAAAGTCTGACAACCAGTCTTACCAAAGATTATAGTATTACCCAGAACTAAACGTAAAATACTGGTATTCAGCTGTATTCGGTTAGACTGGAAGCCGACCCCAAAAATAGTTGGGAAAAGGCTAGGCAGATGACGACAATCTGACACTGACCTAAAAATTTCAAAAAAAAAAACAAAAAAATTTGAATTTCGTGGGGTACCCTGGCTGACCTTAAGGATTTGACGCGCGTTTTCATCATGAATTCAGCACGTATTCACCCGTCTTGTCACATGATTTGCTCGTTTCATTGGGGGACTGAGAGCTTTCTGACCCTGGTCCTCGTATCGCAATAGGTATGATGGTAGTACTAGGGACGAGACGAGATCCTCCACAATGATGTGTACTGCTAAAATAGTGATGATGATGAACTTGAAGTATCACTTACCTCAATAAAGGGTTGGGTTGTATGCGCGGGGCGCTAGCCGCTTCCTGCCGACGCTCTTCCCTCTGCAGACAAAGTAATAGGATACATTATTATCATATGATATCATCAAGAATGTACCTCCCTGGAGAGGGCTCGTATTATCTTAAGGAGGATGTGTCATGGTAACCGGCGAAATTTAAATTGTCTTACGTTTTTTGGAATTTGCAGATCGGTGTCAAGCTGTATGTGGAACAAAATATGATTCGCGTCAGTAACACGTATGTTTTTACAGAATTATAATCATTAAAATCATCAATACAACCATCTAAGTTCATTTAAAAATGGGATTAAATAAATTAGTGAATTGTATCGATGATTATGACTCTGTAAAGCCATATTTGTTGCGGTCGCGAATCATATTTTAATCAACATACAACCTGACACTGTTTTGCACTGTTTTAAAACGTAAGAAAATTTGAATTTTGCAGGCTATATCCTGGCGCTTCCCCTTTAAAAACTTCTTGTTTGCATGTGGAAATTCTCATAGATGTCCTCCGCCCTAGGTCTGACAGTCTTGCTGGCTGGTTCTGCTTCAGTGTTTAACAACAACGTTTGTCCGGGGTGCCAGAGCACTTGCGCAGTTCGCCACTCTCTCAGCCAGTAATAAAATAACGTCTAAAACTAATGTGCCAGTTAGGTAATTAATTTAGGAAACTTTATTATGATAGGTATGTCTAACCTTTTTAAGAGGAAATTTCTGAGACGAAAGCGAGTTTATTTTTGAAGTTTGACAAAAAAAAATACTTATTAACTTACTGGGACAATGACACATTGTATAATCTGCAGCACAGCTTGCTCTAAAGACTTCATTATTATTTACTACTAGCTGTTGACGGCAAACTTCGTTCGCGTGAAATTATTATAAAACATATAACTTCCCTTTTTGAATCGGATTTTATTAACAATTTCAAGGGTTTTAATTTTTTTGCACGGAACCTTAATTATTTTTCTAAAATAGAAGTAGCCTAAGTTAGACCCTTATAACATCGGCTATCTGCCAGTAGAAGTCCCGTCAAAATCGGTCCAGCCGTTTCGGAGATTACCAGGAACAAACAGACAGACAGACAAAAATTGAAAAAAATGTGTTTTTGTTATAAATGCCGTTTATATTTTCGTATGCATTCAGTAAAAAGCTGTTATTTTGATATTACAAACAGGCTCTTCAATTTTATTTATTTGTACAGATGTAGATAAAGCTACTTTCTTATCAGTGCAGTTATTTTAAAACCTAAGATCACTGGTATGAAAATATAACTATGCACTTTACACACTTATGCGAAATCTGCACATATCCCTCTCTACATCATACATATTTACACTAATACCTCTCATTTGATTTCAAAAACTCTTTCGCTGATAGAAAGCCACACTATTGCCGTGTGCCATAGCAATTATGTTTAGGTTAGAACAAGACTTAGAATCATGTCGCGAGCGAAGTCACAAGGAGAATCAAGTTGCTTTGAAAATTAAGATCACAATAATTTTAAAACACTATTCACAATTTTTCAAGACACGTGTTTTGTCTCACGTAATTTCCCGAATACTGAAGCAATACTTTATGACAGATCCTTATAGGGAATGGAAATATACGTTGAATTAGTATGTTACTAGCGTGCCTATACGTTTTATAGTTATGTATCATCGGGTAACGATCTATGAGTGTAACTCGGTGTTAGGGAACAATCATTGTTTCAAAAATAAACTTTTTGCAAAAAAAAAAAAACAAAAATCACAAATTTCTTTTGGAAGTCGGTCGTAAAAAAGTCAATGACACAAACAAAGTCACCGAATTCCGAAAGTAAAGTTAGGATTATTTAGTGTTTTTTTTCACTTCTCTAGCAAGGTTCTGAGCGACAGAAAACGATAGGACAATGGAAAAGTGCGATTCCTTGTTGCCAAATGAGGTTCAACTCTTACGGACCTCGCGTGCTATGCGGCCACGACCACGACTTGTCGCATGACCGGCCGTAATCTTGAAACAAACTGGTCGAACACCCGGTTTTTTTTTTTAAGTTCTTTTTTTGAAACGTTGCCCCACACTAGGAATTTCTCCTGTATCGTGGGTGCATTTACAAACATTTAAACTCACATACACAAACAGCCAGACCCGGAACAACTATCTGTAGGCCATACAAATATTTGTTCCGTGCGGGGACCGAACGCGCGACACGCAACGCAGCAGTCAATCGCTCAGCCACTGCGCCAACCGTGCCGTCAAATGCCGGTTATGGAAGTGGACTGCGTGAAGTATGATATGGCACGAAAAGAGGTGCTTGATGAGACGACGAATAATAGAAAGGTACGGAAGAAGAAAACATGCTGCGCCAACCCCAAAAAAATTGTGATAAAGGCAGAAGAATAATGATGATTATCCACCAGCGGCGTGGTAGATCACGGGCCACTACCTCTCACAAACAGGATGCCTGTATCCCAGCATTGAGGAAAATATAGGCTGATCTAAGGTTGCTGGTTACCTGTGGTTCATGTCGTCTTGCTCGCTGTGCGGGGGCAGCCGACCCGGAACCCTGCGACGCAGTGTCAGCTGATGATGTAGAGGATTCTGTAACCGAAGAGAGTGTTTGCTGAAAGTACACCAAAATCATTGTAAACATCTTAAATTCACAGCCTAAAACACTGGGTAGCTTGATATCTTGCAAGAGTTCCTTAAGAAAGGACTTCTGAAAATTAAGCGGGGCAAAATATGAGATGAAAATTTTTTTTTTTTTTTTTTTTTTTTTTCTTTTCATTTGCAATCGGTCGTCAGACCATAAGCGAATTTGTTGCAGTTACATGGCGTTGTGGTGGAGCAGCCAGTGCTGCGCCTCCCACTTATAGAAGGTGGTTCCTCTTCAGCCTTTTTACCACCGCTGTCGGGTTTAACAGTTCAGTCACTAGTGGGTTTGTGTGCATGGTTAGGCGTGCCTTATGTTGGCGTTTGTACCGCTCGATTTCAGAGTTTACGGGCGGTACCTGCAGGAAGTCATGAATTTCGCTATTCCGAGCAAACCAAGGTGCATTTACTATGGCTCTTAGGATACCATTTTGAACCCTTTGCAGGCAGAGAATATTAGATTTGCTGGCTACGCCCCACAATTGGATTCCGTACGTCCATATTGGTTTAAGGACCGAGTTGTAGATGAGTAGCTTGTTGTCTACAGAGAGTACCGAGTTTCTTCCCATGAGCCAATACAGGTTGCGGAACTTATGGTTTATCTCCTCCCTTTTTTGTTTTATGTGATGCTTCCATGTTAAGCGCCTATCTAAATGGAAGCCAAGATATTTAACACAGTCTGTGTGTGGTAAGGTATCAGGTCCAAGTCTAACAGGAGGGGTGTTTCCGTGCCTGAGCGTGAAGGTGATATGGTTAGACTTGGATGCACTGGCACGTATCCGCCACTTACAGAGCCATTTATATGTCTCGTCTAACTGATCTTGTAGTTTATTGCTGGCCATTTCGGGGTTGTCGTCAACTGATAAGTAGGCTATGTCGTCAGCATATGTTGCAACTGTTATGTCGTCTAATGTGGGTAAATCTGATGTAAATATGTTATACAACACTGGGCCAAGAACAGAACCCTGTGGTACTCCAGCTTCCACTTCAAACAATCTTGATCTTGCTTCGCCCTGTTTAACTTGGAAGCAGCGGTCGGATAAGTACGACCGGATGAGCAGGAACATTGAGTGTGGAAGTTTTTCCTTCACTTTTGCGAGTAAACCTTTGTGCCAGACACGGTCAAAGGCCTGTTGTACATCAAGAAATGCCGCTGAGCAGTACTTTTTGCGTTCAAAGGCCTGTCTTCCTGTTTGATAAACACGGTGAACCTGTTCTATTGTTGAATGGGATTTCCGAAAGCCAAACTGATGAGGTGGAACAACATCATTGACGTCCATGCATGGTTTTAGTCGATTAAGGAATATCCTCTCCCACAGTTTGGACAGTACAGGAGTTAGGCTTATCGGCCGATAAGACGACGCTTCATGTTCAGGTTTTCCTAATTTGTGGATCATGACAACTTCGGAGATTTTCCAAAGGTCAGGAAAGTGAGATGTTCGGAAGATTGCGTTGAACAGACTAGCCAAGAAGGCAATGCATTTTCTGGGAAGATTTTTAAGTATGGAGGGTGTGATCAGGTCAAACCCCGGGGCCTTTCTCGAGTTCAACTGTCTGATTTCCTTCGCAATTTCTTTAGGTGTTGTTGGTTTAATGGGCAGACACATCTGCAGATCTTGCTCTAATATTGCATCAATATCACGCTCATCTGCATCGCTCTCGTTGGGTTTGAATACTGAATTCAGATGCATTGCGAATACTTCGGCCTTTTCCAAGTCAGTTCTTGCCCAGGAAGCTTGTGACCTAATTGGAGGATAAGACTGTTGAGGCTTATTTAAGTTTTTGGTTGCCATCCAGAGCGAGTTTGCACCAACCCCCGTAGGCGACAACATCTGTAGGTTTGTTGCCACCGTTGAATTAATAGATTCCTGGACTATAGCCTTTAACTCTTTAGCTGCCTTGTTATAGTAGTGTTTATCAAGCGGATGACGGGACTGATGCCAAATTCTTCTAAGTCTGCGTTTTTCTAAGATTTTTTGCATGATATCTGGTGGATGGGAGAGGTTCGTCGAACCTCTGGATCGAATGGGTGTGTTGATCCAGGCAGCTATTTGAATGGCATTTGTGAGATACCGGCAGGCGTTATCTACGTCGTTTTGATCCATTAAAGGAATAGTAGAATTAAAGTTGTCAGTGAGGTAAGTCTTGAAACCGTCCCAGTCAGTTCGGCTATTTGTCAGAGACTCGGTCATTTCTCGAGTGAGCTCACTAGTGCTAATAGTGAGGATCGCCGGTGTGTGATCTGATGATCCGTCTAGGCTCGATTCAATTGTAGTATGTAAGCTGTCTATGCCCTTATTTATGAAGAAGTCCAAGAGGTCCGGTAGTTTCCTTGGGTCGCTAGGCCAGTAGGTGGCTTCACCAGTGGAGATCGATTTAAGATGATTTTCATCAACACAACGTTTCAGATCGCGTCCACGAGTGCTGTTACAGCGGGATCCCCAAAATGTATGTTTGGCATTCCAGTCACCGCCTGCAATGAACCTGTGGCCAAGAGTATTGAAGTAGGTTGTAAACATCTCTGAAGTTATTTTGTGTCTTGGTGGGCAGTAGATTGAGGAGAGGATAATAGGACCTGCTCGGTCCTCCAATCTAACAGAGGTTGCTTGTAGATGCACTGTAGAATACGGTTCTATCTGTGAATGTCTCAGGTTTTCCCGAATGGCCAGCGCTGAGCCAGCGTGCGCACTACCGTCGGGGTGGGGAGTATGATAAATGTTGAAGCCCTTAATGCGAAACAAGCTCCGGGAGGTGCTATGCGATTCTGAGATTAGTACCACGTCTAGTTTGTTTGTTTTTATTAAAGTCTCCAGCTCTTGGATATTGGGAGCCAATCCATTGATGTTCCAGATTGCAATTCGTAGAGGAGTCATTTATGTTGCTAGTTTTGTAATGACAGTACTTAATAGACCTATTAGGGTACTTATTTGTTGCAGGAGTAAGTCGATTTTTTCATTTTGTTTGATCAAAAGTTGTTCCATAACGGATACGTTTTGTTGAGGGTTGTCTATGGGACGAGATGTAGCGGCGTTGTCTCGAGGACGATCTTTAGTACGTCCAGCGACAGCATCCGAGTAGCTTCGTTCTGGTCTACGAAGGGTGTTTCGTTGGGGTAGGGCGGAGCTTTCTGGAGTTGTGTCGATGCGTGGTATGTCAGTAGGAAAGTTGCCGGTTGGGAAACTTCTTGGTTTGGTTTTTCTTGAGAGTATTTCTTTGTAAACTTGACAACCTTTGTAATTAGCAGGGTGGTCGCAAGAGCAGAGGGCACACTTGGCGGGTGTATTTCTGTCTTTTTTGGGGCACTCAGAAGTTTTGTGGCCCTCCCCACACTTGACACATCTGTATGGCCTCATGCAGTTGTTTTTGCAGTGGCCATATTGTTGGCATCTTTGACATTGTACTATGGTCTTTGTTTTTCGTGGGTCTTCGATTTTAATTCGTTGGTGATGGATATACTGGATATTTTTAACCAGTTTATTATTTGGGCTGGGTTCCAAATTTACAAAAAATGTAGAGGTAGGAATTTTCTCTGCTCCATAGCGGTGGTTGATGATTTCTCCCCTGACCTTGTTACCAGATTTTTCCAACTCCTGTACGATTGCATCATGAGGAGTAGTATGATGGAGGTCTTTTATTACTATCCTATAGCATTTCGTGTCTTTACGAGAGAAGGTGTGTCCGATTAGTCCTTTCTGTCGTATCAGATCAATGACTTGCTTGTAATCATCGACTGTGCTAACCATCACGCGTAGTAGGTTTTTATTTATTATTTTATAACGAAATTCCTCTGGACGAATTACGGACTCAATTAGTTTAGTGAGCTCGTTTAAATCCTCAATCCCATACAAAACAATAGGAGGGGGCTTATTTGGTGGTTTAGGCTCAGTTTTTGTGTCTTCCGTTAGATCAACCGGCAGATTGGAAAATCGGTTTACGGACTCAATTGGTGGCGGTGAGTTGTCGCATATTTTCCTTTTCTTAGATGTGGGAACCCGTTGCCATTGTGGAGGTTGAGCTACATCTGTTGAAGGCTGTGCGGCTGGCACTTGTTCTGTTGCTTCATCCAATTCTTTCTCGCAGGCGAGCAGGATGGGATTATTAGAAGAACCCGATTGCTTGAATGACATCTCGCTCAGTGAATTAGATCTTTGTCTATTGAAGAGGCTTGGGTGAAAGATTTGTTGAACAAATTTCTTAGGTGAGGTTTTGTTCTTTTGATTTTCATCAGTATCATTGGTTTGACTTTGAGCCTGATTTCCCACTCTAGTCAAATTGGTATCATTTTTGCAACTCATGGTGGTAATTATTTTCTTACAATTGCAACACTTTCCCAAATGTCAAATGACATTTTGACATCTGACGTTTATTAATTTCAAACTTTTCTGAAATAATAATATGTGGGTGGAAGAAGAAAAGTTGCAATTTGTAGTGTCACTCTTGTAATTTAATCACTGTTTTTGTTACGAATCACTTATTGCTTTTAGCCACTAATAATTGTACGCAATTATCACTTCTTAAAGTTCACTTTAGTAATGTTTCTTAACACAAACTCAAAGTTTTATGCACTAGATCACTTTAACTCTCAGACAGCATGACTATGCGTGGTGACAGTTGACAGTTATATAGTAGACAGAGATGAAAATTGCCTGCGGATTAATTAATCTAAATCTAATTACATCATTTTAGGCACTGTCTGGAAAGGCTTATAATACTGGGCTGGGCAGAAGGTAAACGCGCGGAAGGCAGAGCACCGGCAAGATGGTTAGACGCGATCAAGAAGGCTGTTGAAACCTGCTGTACCAAGCGGCTCACGCTGCAGGAGACCGCCTGCTTGGAGACGTGTCATATGTGGTGGGAGATTCTCAGCAGTGAGGGAAAGGCGAAGAAGAAGAGAAGAAACATCATGGATGAAATGGAATCGCTATGATGTATTGTTGCCTTTTTCGTCTTTGACAATTTAGATGAGGGACAGAAGTGGTATTGGGTTTTTCCATCAGTAATTATTCAGAAGCAGCACGGAGACTGTTGCCTGGTCGATGGCAAAAAGCTTACGCCTATTAGGCTGCGTCTCTACCAGATATGAGCGAGGACCCGTAGCCAGGAATGAGTGTGGAACTAACCAATCCCATAGCTAGATTCCTCAAGTTGAGAAAAAAGATGCAAACGCAGCCTTAAACGGTAGTCATCGTGGCACAAACCTTAACTTAACTTAACTTTAAACATGGATTTAGATCATGATCAATAGTCGAGACCCATCTTTTTTTTGTGATGAGAAATCATCAAATGACCTCTCCCGATAGTCGAGACCCTCCAATATTGAAAATGTTCGAAGATTATTAGAAAAAAGCTGATCCTGTAGCTGTTTCACTTTTGTGTGAAACAGCAGATTTTTAGGATTCCGTACCTCAAAAGGAAAAACGGAACGCCTTATAGGAACACTCGCGTGTCCGTCTGTCACAGCCAATTTACACCGAAACTACTGGACCGATTGAGTTGAAAGGACAATGACCAAAGTTGGTACCAAAAAGTCTCGCGCCTCAAAACCAAAATATTATAGTAATTAGTTTCATATTTTTTTACGGCATTACGCGTCGGGGATTTGATTTTTGAACTGGAAATATACTTTTCGAGTTTAAAAGTACGAATATTGTTTTACTCCCTTTATATGACGTTCCGTTTCAACTGAATATAAATGACGTTCCGTTTCAATTGAACAAACCCTTGTCTGTCGAGCGGACTCTAAAATTAATTACAATTAAGTAATATCAGTACACCAAATCGATTTAGTTTGGTTTATTGCTATTTGCAACAAAATAGATTTTCTCAGCCTAAAGATTTTGATTTATCGATTACATCCCTAAATCCCGACTAGTTTATAGCACTTACTATACTCTATGGTTTATAGTTATCTTATCTGTGGCATCTGACATTTGTACTGTACTGACTGACTATTGGCAATGTAAAGGTCTAAAATAAAATCGAGTTTCAGTCAAGCATACTGTGGATGTTACTTTAACTCGTAATTCTTACTAATATTAGTGTATTACGCTGTTTTTAGAGCAATAATGTAATGTATGTGTGTTAAAATACGTCGTTGGTAGCGTCGAAAAAATAGACCTACTTTTTAGGTTAGTTTCGATTTTATAAAATAACTCTGAAACGCGGGTTTTTTTTTCAAAAATAATTTTTGTAGGAGTTAATACGATCAGTGTAGTCTATAAAAAACAAGGTTTGATTTTGATGCAGCATGGTACGGGATTCCATACTTCCATGAGCATTCTCTTTTGGTACCCATAATTATGTGACCCAAAGACGGACGTGTAACGTAAATTAATGAATTTTAAAGATGGGGGGCCACATTTGCCTTTTGCAAACTATATCAAATGAAAGGGGGGCGGGGGTGGGTCATTGTGAGCAGCTCAATATTTTTATTTTTATAATATTCAGATAAATAAATAGTTTTGAAGTTATTTAAGAAAATAGGCGAAAATTGATCATTCCCCATCCCTTCCTTAACTCTGAAACAATAGGGCCGAAAATTTTGAAAAAATTATTAAAACTAGTTCTTTGCCTATAGATTACAGGAAAATCTATAAGAAATCTTAAATTTAAAACAACTTACGGAATTTATATAATTAACGTACGGAACCCTCTCCATGCGAGTCGAACTCGCACTTGCCCGGTTTAACAAAAACATCGATCGTGGTCTAAATAGAATCATGTAGCTACTGAATTCTCGGTAAAAGATTGTGCCAAGATGTCCCTTTCACCCTGTATAAAAATAACATAACATAACATCACGCCTGTAATCCCCGAAGGGATAGACAGAAGTGTACGTAATAGTACACCCACATTTCACCAGTTATGTTTTAGTCCCATGTAATAGGAGGCGAGCCTATAGCCTACACTAGACCAACGAGGCAGTCCAATAAATATGGAAGGAATGAATAACACCTAAATATCTGATAGTTTTAAAAAATTACCTGATCCGTTAGACTGGTGTGGCGCTTGCTGCTTGAAAGATGTGTCTCTCTCGCACGTCGGCTCTTGTTCCCTGCAACAAAGCGAAATAGGACGTTGAAAAATATGGCCAAGTTTGGGAAATTTCCAAGACGATTTTTTTAGGATTCCGTACCCAAAGGGTAAACCGAGACCCTATTACTAAGACTCCGCTGTCTGTCTGTCTGTCACCAGGCTGAATCTCATGAACCGCGCGTGATAGTTAGACAGTTGAAATTTTCACAGATGATGTATTTCTGTTGCCGCTATAACAACAAATACTAAAAAATATTTAAGTGGGGCTCCCATACAACAGACAAGTCGGTCCACCCGTTTCGGAGATTAGCCGGAACAATCAGGCAGACAGACAAAAATTGAAATAAATGTATTTTTGTTATAAGTACGTATATACTTTCATATGCATTCAGTAAAAAGCCGTTATTTTGATGTTACAAACAGACACTTCAATTTTATTTATTTGTATAGAAAATCTATCGATGACGAATTCGTCTCTGTTATAAAAAATTGAAAAAGAAATCCTTGAAAAATTTGTCCATGCAGGTAAATCATCATCTGGCCTTTTCCAAACTCTGTTGGGGTCGGCTTCCAGTTTCACCGGGTGCAGCTGAATACCAGTACTTTACATGGAGCGACTGCCTATCTGACCACCACAACCCAGTTAGTACTGGGTTGTGGTGGTAATAAAATAATATACCCCTTGGTTAATATAGTAAGGTAAATGTCATTCTAGCTGCATAGTGATATACATATAGTCTATCGTTACGCTTGTGAGGCTCAAAAGGTCACGCAAAGGTGTGCCGTATAGATTTAATAGATAATGGCTGCATGATATAATATTTAATGTTTATAGACAACTAGAACTCGTAAACCAGCGGTCCACATGAGCTCTAGATCCACAGAACTGGAAAGCATAGGAGAAGCATATGCCCAGCAGTGGCATCTCCTACTGGACAAATGCCTCTCCCTATGTTTTTGCCCAACAGTTGAATGCCACTCTTCTGCAACAGTTAGCTTGCATCATCAAGCAGCATAACAATAGCAGAAGAAATAGTAAACAGAGAAAGAATTCCGGGAGCTGAAAAAAAGTCTCCATCATCTGCCTGCCTTTTCCCAACCATGTTGCGGTCGGCTTCCAGTCTAACCGGATGCAGCTGAATACCAGTATTTTGCATGGAGCGACTGTTTATTGGCCTGCACAACCCGGTTAGTACTAGGTAACTCGATATGACGATACCCCGTGGTAAGACTGGTTGACAGACTTTCGGGCCACTGACTGCCTGTAACTACTGTCAAAGATCTACAATTGACAGCCGGGACCCACGGCTTAACGTGCTTTCCGATGCGCAGAGGTAGCTCGGTTTGTAACGGGTGGTCACCCATCCACGGACCAACCCAGGCAAGCGAGGCTTAACCTGAAGATCGACTCCGAGCGG
The DNA here is from genome assembly GCA_950022335.1 of Eurois occulta. Taxonomy (NCBI): domain Eukaryota; kingdom Metazoa; phylum Arthropoda; class Insecta; order Lepidoptera; family Noctuidae; genus Eurois; species Eurois occulta. The sequence goes on from OX465505.1 coordinate 10,771,703, forward strand.
CTGTTATTATTTAGCCACGAGCTCCTGACAAAAAGTGTAATAATACAAATTCAGTCACTGACAGACAACGCTCCGTCTAAACTGCTGGGTATACAACGTACTAGCTGTTGTAAATTGTTATAAAATATTACCTATTTCCCTTTTTTAAACGAAACTTGTTACCAAATTTAAGGGTCAATTTTTTTCACGGAACCCTAATTATTTTTCTAAAATAAAAGTAGCCTTAGTTACTCCTTACGACATCAGCTACCTTCCAGTAAAATTCACGTCAAAATCGGTTCAGCCATTTTCGGAAATTAGCCGTTTGAATCGGATTTTGTTAACAATTTCAAGACTTTTGATTTTTTTGCACGGAACCCTAATTATTTTTCTAAAATAAAAGTAGCCTATCTTAGACCGTATAACGTCAGCTATTTGCCAGTAAAATCACGTTAAAATCGGTCCAGCCGTTTCGGAGATTAGCCGGAACAAACAGACAGACAGACAAAGATTGAAAAAAAATAATTGCTATAAGTATCGTATACTTTCAGGAGCATTCAGTAAACAGCTGTTATTTTGACATTACAAACAGACACTTAATTTTATTTTATTTGCATAGAAGATGTATAGATTTGTAGACAAACACATTTTTGTTTGTGACCGGCATTTCTTCTAAAAGCCAAAGAAAAGCTATATGGATTGTGTGAGGAATGATTTGAAAAGCAAAAGGGAGCGAATGATCTCGTGATGGTTGCCAGGGAAAAATGAAAAAAAAAACGTCTTGCGACAACCACAAGTATTATGAAACAAGTCAAGACGAAGGTGAGACAGAGAACTAGTTTGGAAAGCTATTAGTAAGCAGGTACTTGATAGAAAATTGAAGGCTTCCAAAGCTAAAATTACGTCAGCGTAGGTAAAACTTATGCTTTGAACATCGCTAAGTCTTTATAAACCTTTTATTAAACCCAGTCACGTGAAAAACATCAGCTGTTCAACCAGCTGTGCAAAACAGCCTTGGATGTTTCTTTCACACAGCTGTTTTTAGTTGTCATTGTCGTGTTTATTCATGAAAGCTTTGATTTCAATCCTTATTAAGTTAGAAATTCGCATTCAATACTGTTGAGGTCGGCTTTCAGTCGGATGCAGCTGAATACCAGTATTTTACATGGAGCGACTACCTATCTGGTCTCCACATCCCAGTTAGTACTAGGTAATACGATACCCTTTGGTTACAGTGGTTGTGACACTTTCGGGTCGCTGACTACTTAACGACTGTCACAATCTACAATTGACAGCAAGGACCAACGGCTTAATGTGCTTTCAGACACGGAGGAAACTCGGTATGTAATGGGTGGTCACCCACGGACCAACCTAAGCAAGCGCGGCTTAGCCTGATCGACACGAGAAGCTGTTATTATTTGGCCATTAATCTAAACTTGAAGCAGCCTAGTTTTTTCCTAAGAACATTGGGATCGGCTTACATTCTAAGCAGATGCAGCCGATACCACTGTTACATGCAGCAAATGTCTGTCTAGCCTTGTGGAGGTCACCCACTTACAGGTTGACAGACTCTGACCATCATACCGACTGTCAAAGATGTATAAATGAAAACCCCCAGGTTTTCATTTATAGATCTTTGACAGTCGGGTTTTCATTTATAGTTCTTTGACTTAGGGTCAAACGGAGGGGGGGGGGAGGGGTTGAACGTGCTTTCAAAGTCACAGAGAGACCCATCTACGGATGGCGATATGTCATGTATGATCACCAATGCCCGGTGGTCAGTGACTATCTGGGCAAGCGTGGCCAAACCTTAAATCAAAACACCTATGCGGCTGTTCACAGTTGCAGCTGTTTCCAGGCATGAATCCTCTAATTTCAGTCCTCATAAAGTAATTCGCCATGTTTCCATTCCTTTATATTATTGCTAAACTCGAAAAGCGCTTCGGAACCAGATAATTGCATTAGTAATAATGTATTTTCCGTGTCGGAAAATCAAACACTTTTGCCGCTAGCCGAGCTATTCTGTATTTCATATAACACAAGCTTTCATCTGCGGTTTGCACATCTAGAGGTCGCAAATTATCCCAGAACGCGTACTACCTGGGTTAAAAAGATCACATATCCTAGCCAAGGTTCACATTTCTTTCAAATTTAATCGAAATAGTTCAGCCGAAGACGTGAAAATATAGCAGTTAGTCTTACTTTCGCATTTTATAATACTAATAAGGTTAAGATAAATAAAACCCATTTGGAGCTAACTCATGCTATCGTTTACACAATGCTTCCATCTTTATCTGAGTCATACCTACTTTGTTAGTATAAGTAGGCACTTTTTGTATATACGATAATAAATGGAATACAAGTACAATAGATATACTATTTAACTATTTATACACAGCAACACCAACAATTATATGTTAAGTATTTAACACATCACTAGAATCCACAAAAAAAACACCATTTTAAAACAAAAACTAAATATTTTCCACTATTGGCAAGAGCTTGGCTGCTGCACTACCAAACACAAATAAAATGGTTTACAGCTAATAAAAGGAATAACAATCAATTAATTCATTTGGCCTCAATAGATACTGTAGAAATATGATAACTATTGAAATTTATTGTGTTATTCAATTGAATATGATATCAAACTGCACTGGTTCCATTCGCTCCAACAGGCAGGAGACCTACCAGTAGGTACATTATAGGCTGATTAATCTGTGTTATTTTCATTGACAGAAGAAACGATGGATGGACTGTATGAAAGATCTTCTGAGCGTATCGATGACAATCTAAATGCCCAGAACTAAGCCACTAGTTCGGCGTCTCCAGTAGCTTTCATAGTTCCACTAATGGACAAACAACAGGAAACGATATTAAGTGCCCCATCTTTTGTGGAACAGCACCAGTTTTACAGTCCAGGGCAGAGTCATCAGTGAATTTCCACATGAGCAGGTTTTTCTTGGTCCAGGTCAGTCAGGCAATTCATGTCCAGGTGGGATATTTTCAGCAGGTGGAACGAATGGGTTTAGTAAGCACTACCTCGCCACAGCTTTAGTCGTTCCATAGACCGACAGTGAGTGGGGCGACACACTTGAGAAAGCTGTGCCGGCTTTCCAGCCTTTGCGACAAGAGGGTATTTAAGGGAAAGGGTGTCGTGTCTGTGTGTGAAAGATGATATGGCTAGAAAGGAGCTGAACATTGAGATACTCTGTCTGGCCTTTTCCCTATGTTGTGGTCTGCTTCCAGTCTAACCGAATGCAGCTGAATACCAGTATGTTACTTGAATGGAAGATGATGTGACACAATTATATATGGACTGTGAGAAGATATTGCTAGGAGGTGACTGCTGAGAGCTTCTTAGCAGCTAAGAAGAAGATCGCAACATGCAGCGATGACAATTCAAATTTAGTCAGCAAAAAATTTGGCGACGGATTTGGCATTTTTAGTAGCGTGCATCATCCTGTGCAAACAACAGGACAGGCAGGACACGATATCACTGCTAAGATGACGGATGGTAAAGAAGTATGGAAGAAGAAGACAGGCCGAGCCGACCCCAAAACAAATTGGCGTAAGGGCAGGAGAAACACCGTCTAGTTGCAGGTACATTTTTATTTTAAGAACTAAGCAATGATGAGATCTCTCATTTTCTCAACTCAAACTACCAAATGTGATGCTGGGGAGTTTGTTCCGGTATTTCTTCACTCCAGTTAAACATTAGGAGTGGTGAAGGGCGGAAGTTTTTCGGGCCAGTCTTTGTAATTTCGACGTTTAAAAGTGCTTAACTGTCAGCCAATTTGCCGACTTCGTGAAGGGTCTGTCTAATTGTCTCTTTATTATCAGTCTGACGGCACATTGCACATGTAAGTAGGCTCACAAATTATTAATAATCAGTTAGCAATAAAGTGCACAAATTGTTAATATCATTAGCAAGTAATGCTCCACGGTTGATAGCGATAACCCCACATCTGTTTATTTATGTTGTTATTTTGGCATGGCAACATCTCTCGAGGATTCTTAAAATTTTCCTCTCACAAGATTGATCCAATAGTTTTTTTTCTGCAGGAAGCTCACTGGGTTTTTTTGTTTGCCTTTTGAATGTCCCACAGCTGGACAGAGGCCTCCCTTTTCGAATTCCAAACCCCTCCATCCTATGCAATCTCTGGCCATGTTCGCTCCGCAAACAAGATCAGATCGTCAGACCACCTTCGCCGCGGTCTACCTCTACGGCGATTTCCTCAGACGGCCGTCCAGTGGGTGACATTTGTATGACATTGATATCTTGAAAGCTATCCTCATCAATAAACGCAGGTTATTCAATGGTGCGTCTTGCTAATCCCTTCTGTCATCCTTCTCCACGATGTGGCTCTAAAATTCGCAATTTCTCTGAAGCTCACTATCTTGAGCATTTTCTTTTAATAGCACAAACTAAATAACTATGCATTAGGAACACCCACATTCTCCACTAACGCGATAAACTAAAATGCGAGTGATATGCGTGCATTATAAACAAAAAACATAGCTCTCTAATAATATTCTAGTTTACTATATACCCAAAAGAAGTACCCATATTTCGTTTCCAAATCCAATTTAATAGCATAATATACTTCGAAAGTTTGGATGGATGAATGTTTGTTATTCGATCACGCCCAAATTGCTGAACGGATCTGGATGAAATTTGGAACAGTGATAGATTATAGTCTGGAATAGCAGATAGACAACTGTTTTTTTCTCAGACATACCTATCAAAATTTCCACGTGAACGAGGTCGCGGTTACAGCTAGTCAGTATATAATGTTCCCACTGCTGGGACACTCACACAGACCACGTCTCTATGAGAGGTAGTGAGAGTAATCTTTCTCGCGTCTTTGATTTTTTGTTTCTAGGTCATGCCAGTTTCCTTACGATTTTTTTCCTACACCGGTTCGGCTTACCACTGTTCTCGATGTAGTCTTGAACCTAATGCTTTAGCGATAAAGTTGAAAATCTATTAAAAGAAATTTGTCAGTAGTAGCTTGAAGTGCTGGCGTCTGTACCATATAGGTGTCAGTCTTTTAACCAGGCCTAACGCGCTGTGACTGAGAATTTCCTGATAGATAAACACGAAAGCACTTTCCTGCGTTTGAATTTAGGATCCCACTTATCATTCGCGTTTCCGCCCACAAGTCCAACGAGGCAGTTCTTAGTATAGTCTATTAAAAATCTAAGAACAAAAAGTACGTCAAATGTCAGATATGTTTCGTTCCAAAAGATGCTGCTCGATAATCGTCTGACCTATATTCACTTGTAACGAAGATGTTCTTAAATATACTATTCTAAAATAAGTATTGCAGCACTTATTTTAGAATCGCATATTGTAAGAAATTACTATAAATATCCGGCTCGAAGGACCAAAATAAATTAGGAGTTCCCTATACTTACTGATGATATGATAACGGGGCGATTTTGAAGGCGAAGTAGGAATATAGAAAAAAAATGCTGATCTTCTTCAAATCAGTTTCAACACTTTCAACGACCAACGAAAAAGAAAAGTTGTGAGGTAATCGTTTGGCTTGTTGAGCATGATTTAGATGAGAGGAACACCAAAGAAACGATTGACGGACTGTGTGAAGCACGATATGGCAAGAAATGAGGTTTTGATGAGATCACGAGTAATAGAGAAGTATGAAAGAAGACATGCTGCACTGACCCCAAATAAATTGGGATAAGGGCAGAAGTGTGATGATGATAATGGTAGTACTTCACCAGACTCTACTTACTATAGAAACTTCATTCATTAAATCCTTAGAATACGGATAACCTACATCCGTCTTCAAATTGACAAGGGTTTTGTGCCTAATACTTAATATTCCCCTACCTCAGTAAAATTAACATAAGCCACGTGGATGGAACGCATCGATTATACAAATTGATGTAGCTTTAAACCTACTTCAGTTCTTCTTTTCAACCATTTTTCATCAACTGCCTGCCTTTTTCCAACTATGTTGATGTCGGCTTCCAGCCTAACTAAATGGACATGGAGCTTCTGCCTATCTGACCTCTAAAGCTCAGAATCTTTCATGCTTCTAACTACCCTACCGGTCTAGGGACCTGTTCTGCCCTTCTGCATAGTCAGAGCATCTCTGTTCGAAGCGGTTATTATTTTACTGTCTTTCTTTATATCGTGTGTTTAGTGCCTAACATGGTGTCAGAGTTTTTATGCCGCCCACAGGCCTCTCGACTTACTTATCAACGCTTACTACTTAATTGTCTGATTTTACTCAGTAACAAAGCAAAACTACCAACTATTCCCTTGAAGAAAAAAGCTATCCAATTACGTTAAAATGTCCAATCACTTTCAATTTTCCATGCCGTGAAATAAACACACCACCGAACACGCAAACACACACACATTGAACAGCATCGTATTTGGCAAGAACTCGGCGTGGGTAGGTTAGTAAAATCTAGTGTGAAAAAATGTTAAAAGATAATGTTTTAGGTGGTCGCATGCAATGTAAGATAGGTAGGATAGGAATTCATATTTCAAAGTTTAGGACATAATTAAAGCTTTTATGACAATACTAGCTGTTGCCAGCGACCTTTGTCCGTTTACTCTTATTATAAAAATATTATTTCACTATTTGAAATCGGATTTTGTTGACAATTTCAAGGGTTTGATTTTTTTGCACGGAACCGTAATCTTTTTTAATAAAAGTTCTCCTTATAACATCAGCTGATTGCCAGTTAAAGTCCCGTCAAAAGCGGTCCAGCCGTTTCGGAGATTAGCCGGAACAAACAAACAGAGAGACAGACAAAATTAAAACAAAATGATGTTTTCTTATACACCGTTTAAATTTACTTTCATATGCATTCAGTAAAAAGCTGTTATTTTTAAAAGCTTATAAAAAAAAATAAGAAGCTATGTTTTATGACAGTACAAGTCACATTTAACCTTAGCGTGATAAACTGACTGAGCAATTAAGAGGTCGAATACAAACTCAAATTTAATTAGCTAGAGTAACTCCTCATTTGAACGTTGAATTAAATGTTAAGTATGTTGCCAACAAGGTATCTCTTAATATCATAATTCTCCTGCCCTTATCCTAATTTATTTGGGGTCGGCGCAGCATGTCTTCTTCTTCCACAAGGTCTGTAAATAGTTAAGTATAATCCTAACTTCCTAATCCTAACTTAATATTATAAATGCGATAGTAAGTTTGTTCGTTACCTTTTCACGCCTAAACCACTGAACCGATCATCCTGAAATTTTGCATATACGTTCTCAGGTGTACAGAACCGGACATAGGGTACCTTTCATCACGAAAAAAAGAACTGTAGATGGCGCCAGGTGTCTTTCGAATAATGATTGGCTTATATTATTTGATGGAGATTCTTGATGTCAGAAGGTTGCTTGATTAAAACACTCATGCACCAACACAAACTGTTTATTATTAAATGAATATTAGACACTTTACCATGGTTTTGTAAGATTAATTCCATAGTTTTTAATTTATTTTGTAGAGCAGAGCGCATGTATGACGAATCGCTGTACCAGAGAGAGAGAATGTCAGAAAGGGATGGATGGATGTGAATATAAATTAGTATGGTAATACTCAACATTATTACAAGCAGAGTACCACAGCAGTTCTAAATTAACGCGAGCGAAGCCGCGGGCAAAAGCTAGTCAAGTTAATAAATTAGAGTACTTACTGGTAACATACCATAGTAATTCAAAGTTAATATCCCTTTCAAAATTTTGTTTTGATTCACCCTTGCGTCTTTATTCGCCACCCCGTATTACCCGGTACGTATCTCTATTTAGACATCGAAAATAATGCCGATTTTCAGAGCTCTTACTTTTATTTAACGGATAAGACAACTTACTTGGAGCTATTAAAACATGCCCTTAAAACTTTGAAGCAACCTCAAATCTAGCGACAAAACGAATCTGATACCGAGAACTAACATTGACTAAACAAAGTAGGCGTAAATCGAGACCGGGCTAGATTGCTTGGACGTCCTTGGTTCGGTCTAGGTCGGTACAAGGACAGCCTGAGAGCCAGCTTCGCACAGATCAATACTGAATACGGTACAGCTAGATGATAGCAGCTGGTTGCATCTAACTTGTAGGTACACAACTACCCAAAAAAAAGAGTGTTCAAATGTTTTCAAGAACTATGTGAGGATTTTACATACATAATAATACTAGCTTTTGCCCGCGGCTTCGCTCGAGTTAATTAAGAATCTGACAATCAATTCCAGTTGTACTCTGCTTGTTATAATATTATTCAATCATGATTCGAAGTTATTATCTTAAGAACGTTATTGTTGTTTTTCTCGGGAACAGTACTTTTTTCGGGATAAAAGGTCCTACGAGTATGTCCGTTTCTGTACACCTGACAAAGTATATGCAAAATTTCAGGATGATCGGTTCTGTGGTTAAGGCGTGAAAAGGTAAAAAAAAACAAACTCATTTTCGCATAAAAGGATTACTTGTCCTGGCTGATTCATCAAAGCAGAGCCTAAATCACTAGACGGATTGGGATAAAATTCGGCATACAGATAGCTATTATGACGTAGGCATCCATTAAGAAAGGATTTTGGAAAATTCAACCCCTACCTGGGTGAAATAGGGATTGAAAGTTCGTATGGAAATCCGAATCCGTCTGCTATTTATACAATAAGAACGAATTCGTGGATTTGTAAAAGGTAATCCGATTCTGAGGAAATCGCACAGAGAGAAGAGTAGAAGGCAAAAAATAGAGGATTTTGCCCAGCAGTGGGACAAGCTAAGAAAATAAAAAAATCGATTGAACTTGCTACAAGTTAAGGTTCGATCAAACTGTTAAGGACAAACTGCAAACGCGTCTCCGGACACCAGACAAAACATATTCTGAATTACTGAACCGTCAGTTTTCGGTCGCAATCGATCCGTGTCGTGTACCTTAAAAAAGTATGCATTAATTCTATTGTACACACCGTCCAGATTTTCTTAGATCATCTCCGAAGATGAGAAAAGATTACTTTGAAATTAGAGGATTCGGGGTAATGTTAATGAATATATTTCTGGATGCCTAAGGGTAAGCTTCAAACAATAATTACAAAACATCTTCTGAGAATCGGGGTGACTCGAAACAAAACACAAAAATTCAGACATCGAGACTGAGTTTTTCCATGAGAAAAAATTCAGTAACCTGAGTACAGCAGAGTTCTACAGCAGCAGCAGACGGCATTGCCGCTATCCACGGAAGCGTTTTCATAGAAATACATAAAATCCAATATGGTCGCTAAAGAAACAATGCATGGAGTGTGTAAAGGATGATATGGCAAAAAAGATGATTGAGTCTGATGAGATGACGATTAATAGAGAAGTATGGAGAAGACGTGCTGCGCCGATCCCGAATAAATTGGGATAAGGGCAGATTAATAATGGTGAATTGGTCGCTATGGTCCTTTATTGCAGTTACGCAGCAAACTGCTGTCTGCGTTTTTTCTTTGCTTTAGATTTGCTATGTCGCGTCAAAATATTCACTACTGTTGTTGGCAGTTACTTTAGAAATGTATGGTCCCGCTAATTTTTTCCGTCGTTCATTTTCGCGCGACCTAGTAAGGTGAGACACATCTAAAGATTCCAATCTTTGATTACAAGAACCTCACTAGCTACCATTAGTCACCTAACATCAGCCTAAATTCCTGTAGCATAATCGCAGTAAATGGACTGTAATGGGCTAATGTAGTTTGCGATATGGTCTGTTTATAGCATTATAGTCTTTATAGGTAATATCATTAGGATGCCTGTTGGGAGACTATTAATCATAGGCATGAATACCTTGGGGGGTTAATGTCTGTTTCGGGATATATGGGGCGTTTAGAGGAATGGTAATTTTGTTTAGATGGCGAAATAGTTGTAATGTCAAGGTCAGTTTTAGTTACCTTGACGGTATTATTTAACTACCTCCATAACCTCTGCATTATTTAATACATCTATCAGCAATGTTTTGAGTGCGTTGCGAAACATGATTTTCACACCACATAAAGAAGTCGTTTCCTGGCAATGATTTTTGCGTAGTGTTACTAACTTCATTGATTGGTTGAAGTCCATTTACACCCTCTATAACCGTCAAATCCGCAGCTTTTACGAGGAATGGGGAATGGAGGTAATCGCTTGACGTGTTAATAGTTATGCTAAGAGCACTAACGATATAGGTCACAAAATACTCCACAGCGAAACTGGATTCGTTCTAATCAAGTGTTCATTACATCATGACCATCAAATTCCTCCTACGTGACACCCACGCTGCTGTACGACAATTATTATGTATTATCTCGTCCTTGTCGTATTATTGTGACAAGATTTGTTATGTCGCGAATTTTATCGATGCATAATTAAAAAGGTCTTGATGAATAGAATCTTCTTAAAGGGCTTTTAGACAAAATTATGACCTACTTTTTCTGATGGAACGAGAAGGCAAAAGATCGATTTTCAATGTATTTAAACAATAAAGCTTTTTTATGGTTTTATTATTTGTTAACAGAAAGGGGGTTTTTATCCATACGGCCCACCCCATCGTAACTTAGTAACTACACTCGAGAGCAATGAATCCGGGTCACTTAAAGAATCCTAAAAATCTCGGAAACTAAAAATGGTAGGTTAATGCAATAAATTGTATTTAATAGACAATGTAATACTCCTTAAATGAAGGTATTAAAACTTCTTAGTTATTGTAAAGTTATATCATAAAAAAATCAAATTTGAAAAAAGGCCACTTTCGAAGATGGAACTACGAAATTACAGCATTTGGTTTTGCTTTTGTTTGTAATCTGTCATTTATGTGGGTACATAAACCATGTTGATAGTGCTCTATATTCATTATTCAAGCTGAAATTATGTCGCTTACGCCTGAAGAATGCACCAGAATACTTACAATGCTGGAAACCGGCCGGAGTCAGCGCGATACAGCCAGGACTGTCGGTGTGTCGCTGTCAACAGTACAAAGAGTTCTCCGACGTTACCAAGAAACTGGTTCTAACCTACGCAGACCAGGAACGGGCAGAACCAGGTGTACCACAGCACGAGAAGACCGATACTTGGTGAACACCATGCTTCGAAATCGCTTTCTCACAGGAACTGAACTCACAAATCAGTTTCGACGCCTCGGAGGAAGTAACCCAAGTGCATGGACAGTAAGACGTCGGCTTGCTGAATCTAACTTAAAACCCCTTAGACCTGCAAACGGCCCTAAACTGGAGCGTGGGCATCGTATTTCAAGACTAAGATATGCCCAGAGCCACGTAAATTGGAGTATTGAAGATTGGTCAAAAGTTATGTTCTCCGACGAATCAAAATTTATGCTCTACAAGCACGATGGAAGACACAGAGTGTATCGAAGACCAGGGGAAAGATTCAAGCAAGCATGCATCGAAGAAAAAGTAGCCTACGGTGGTGGGTCTGTACTTCTGTGGGCCGGAATTTCTTCTGAAAGTCGCACAGAGCTGGTGATCATAGAAAACGGCTCTTTAACTAGCGTAAGATATGTGGAAGAAATCCTCAATGATCACGTTGGTCCATTTATGGTCAATTTAGGTGAGGATGCTATATTTATGCATGACAATGCCCGACCTCATACAGGTAGGATTGTGAATGACTACCTTCAAGAGATGAACATTACTCGTATGGAGTGGCCAGCGCGCAGCCCGGATATCAAACCGATCGAGCATGCTTGGGACGAGCTAGGCAGATGCGTAAAACAACGAAACCCTCCCCCAATCACGCTTCGTGAGCTCAAAATTGCTCTCACAGAGGAATGGGAGAATATTCCCCAAAATCGTATAAGGAACTTGGTGTACAGCATGCCAAACCGCGTAAACGCAGTAATGGAAGCACGAGGAGGCAATACGAAGTATTAAAATTCAAGAAAATCGTAATAAAGTTCAAAACTTTCATGTTTCCTATTTTTGTTTTAAGGAGAGATCAGCAGTTTTTTTCTTTATGTAATTTTGTGTTAATAAAATGTATGGCGACTCATATTTTTTTTACTTTCATTTAAGGAGTATTACATTGTCTATTAAATACAATTTATTGCATTAACCTATCATTTTTAGTTTCCGAGATTTTTAACATTCTTTAAGTGACCCGGATTCATTGCTCTCGAGTGTATTTACAAATGTGGAATATATACTTACTATGTACCTAATAAAGGAGAATCATTGATAAGATATCTTCACCAAGCCACACAACCTCTTTGCAATCGTTGATGTAGGGGTTTGCTAAAATGATTTGGATTAGCCCAACATATAGAATGTTTAATTTCAACTCTTAAATCAATGATTCCCTTTCATTCTTGCTCCTAACGCACTCCATCAGGATATTATAGGCTTATTGAAAACTCCTACTTATTCAAAGTACCAAGAAGTCAAGGACCAAGAAATAATTAGACAAAGCGTAAGACAAATTCACAATGTACGGATGCAGCCTGCCGCGGTGAGATTTACATTTTGTCAGACTGAATTCATCAATACCATGGGTACTGCTTAAGTGCTATCTTGTTGTTATCTTTCATTGACTTGAATGTGTCCTGGTGGCTGAGAGAATGTCATGCTCACTCAAATATCTCGCTGATGGTGGCGGGTGGGTCGGGTCATTTAGTTCCCTTCAATATGGTTGAGTTGAATGGCGCTGATCCATGCGTTCGTGAACGGGCGCTGTCAGTTGGGACTGGTCATCTCTTAGCTGCCACGGTTTATTTTAATTACTTTATGTTTAAATTGTTGGTTTAATCTTTTACTCTGGACGCTCCTAATGTGTACGTTTTGTACAGCGTTCTCACATAATTATATGTATAATCTCAACATGAATGATGTAACCAAGATTTTGTAACAATATTTTGATTTAAAAGAGTGTCCATGGAGTTTCTTGCCCATTCTTCTCCATAGAGATCTACGCTTTGGAACGTGCAACTACAGTACTTTCGCAAGTAATAATTATGCCTTGTGACTGTAGCTTATCTTTTTTTTGACTTTCAAAAGTGCCTGTAATGGTCTAATTGAAATAAATTCTTTGAGTTTGAGTGGGAAAAAATAGTATTAGGCTGGGAAAACAAAATCACTTTAATCAGTGTTTTTTTTGCTTGGATATCTTTGGTTAGACGTACTGAACGCTGTGTTAATATTTGTCTATCTATTTTAATGGAACCTTTTATAGACCGACAGATCACGATATCGTCTGCGTAGTTTTGCTATTTTAATTTCACTTTCTATTACGGAATTTAACACAAATAACTCTTATTATTCGTAAAAAAAACATTCGCAATTCATGTCACAATCCGTATTTACGGAAATAAAATATAAACGGAATAACAAACAGCCTTTATACGTTCTGAAGTTGGTAGGTTTCAACCTTTCAATGCATTTAGCTGAACAAAACTATGTTTAAAAGCCGAGTGGACAAAAGATCTCGTTTGTTTGTATTTTTAGCTAGAAAAAATGCGCATGGACGTGGATCCATTTTTAGTGTTATTGGTTTTTTTTTATAGGAATTTCCCAGCAGAAGCTTGAAGTCTGGCTTTGTGGCTTGATGGCAATAGGCTCGCTCCCTGTCACATGGGACTTGAATTTAATGGCGAATTGTGTACAACCCTTTCGGAGAATCAGCATTTGCCTGCGTTTTACCAACTATGTGACTCGTTTTCTAGCCTAATCGAATGCAGCATTTAACGTGGAGCGACTGCCTATCTAACTCCACAGTAACTGGATAAGACACTTCTTGGTAAAAACAAGTTGTCAAATATTTCTGTTTCTGAGATTACAGACATTTTTTTAACGTAACCAAAATCCATTTATCTGTCTGAGAATCAACAAATACTGAACTTTAAAGTTACATAAGACTCCCAAAACGCCCGCCCATTCACCACCTCCTATTTTTTTAGCTGGGGAGACGCGAAACGAACGCCCCAGCAACTCATCTGTTTATTAGAAGAGCTCTACTTTCCCGTTCTAATACTTCAACTTTCCAAGAATTGTAAATACCCTATACCCTTTGGTACAAAGGTCAATCTGACAAATATTACAATCGATTTAGTTATGCGCTCGTAAAATCAAATCGAGACGGGCCATCGGTTCGCATTTAAAATGGAGTTGCATGTTTATAAGAATTTGATTGTCAAGGAAATGAGAAATACAGGGTCGCTTGAAAATTAACATAACATAGCTTCTATACACGGGTGTACAGTACTTGTACAATTTGCCAGTTACGTTCAAGTCCCATGTAAAGAGGTAGGAGCCTATTGCCATCCACCGGGCACAGATCCTGAGTCCATTGGCTGCTACTGAGAAATTACTAATGGAAAACCCCAATAATATTTTGCCAGCTCTAGGATTTGTATCCAGGACCTCAAGGCCTGCAGTTGTGCTTGCGGTCAACGAGGCAGTCAGTGAAACCTGGAACTACGATGATTGGCAATCGTCAACATGCAGTGACCAAGACTAATGCTCGTTCAGTCGTTCCTTTTCTGTACGAGAAGAGGACTTTTAGACTGCCTCGTCGGTCGTGCGGCTGCTGAGCAAAGAGATCCTGGGTTAGATTCCCGGGTCGGGCAGTGTTATTGGGTTTTTCCATCAGGAATTTCTCAGTAGCAGCCATGGAGTCTGGATCTGTGCCCGGTTGATGGCAATTGGCTCGCCCCCTATCACATGGGGCTTTAACAGAACTGGCGAAATGTGGGAGTAGTTCCTATTGCGTGATGTTATGTTATGTTTAAGAGGACTTTTCTGAACATTTCTGGGGTTACAGGCGTGATATTAACTTTTAAATAATTTTCAGCCTAAAACGTATTTGTACAATAATTGGGCTGTGAAGGTCAGACAGTCGACCAATGTAAAAATACAGGTATTCTGCATCTGGTTAGATTGGAAGCCGACTCAAAGATAACAAAGATAACTTGGGAATACGCTAATATAAAAACAGCCGCTCAGATCAATCTTCAGGTCAAGCCGTGCTTGCCTAGGTTGGTCTGTGGATGGGTGACAACCCGAGACATACCGAGTTTCCTCCGTGCCTCGGAAAGCACGTTAAGCCGTTGGTCCCGGCTGTCATTTGTAGATCTTTGACAGTCGTTACAGGTATTCAGTGCCTATAAAAGTCTGACAACCAGTCTTGCCAAGGGGTATAGTATTACCCAGTACTGACTGGGTTGTGGAGGTCAGATAGGCAGTCGCGATGATGAACTTGAAAATAAGCTAGGCCGATTTGTGTGGTGAGAGGGACTGAGACGTAAACTACCACGCAGTTCCTTTTGCGGGTTGGTTGATGTTTCTTTACAATGAATTCCTTCTCTGTTTAGCTGACAAGTTTGAAAGCTAATTAAAATAACTTCATTGCAATTCGTTTCAAGGTCAGCCAGCTACAACCTGCATAGAAAATAACTTGAATGCCCTTGAAATGCCTTTCACTAATTTAAGTAGAACTGAATTACTTATTAAAGGAAAATGAAAGACTATGAACAAATATTTGGCAAGAACAAAGTAATTTCTAATAAAATTGTTTTGATTTGTTTCGGTTTGTGATTGTTTTTGGCAACAATAATAAATGGGGTAGGTAAGTACTAAGCTGTAGTGGTCGCGAGCGCGAGGGTTGAGCATAGGGGTCCAAATTCGATTCATGGCAGTCTTTTCTTTTTCGTGTGGTTAGTGGCTAACCAGGTGGCAGAGTTTTTATACCGCCCATGGGCCTCTAACTTGGCTTTACATGCCGTCGAGAAATATCTCTCAGGCATGCTGGATTACTCAAAATATTTTCTTTCACCGAAGCAAGGCAGTGTTGTAGACTTGTAGGACTTTTCATAAGTTCTTAGTAGTAAACCTCTTCAGTCTGGTAGATGACGCACAGCCTAAGCTGATGGGTCTAGTAAGATACATGACATCTGAATGAGGGATTAAAAAAAACATCCTGTAAAGCCCGGACCACAACAAAGGAAAGACGAGTGGAGATGCATAAGAGCTTGGGTGTATCCACCGAAGCTATGCAGAGTGAGGAAAGGAGATGGGCAAACCGGCACGCCACACAGCACACCGCTGGCAGTGCCGAGGCTGGCTAATTACGAGACATCTCCTCTCCTCTCTGCTGAACCGTTTCCACAAAAGCTAAACGGAGACGAGAATTGTAAATAACGAAATTCTATGTGTAGTTACAACACATCTCTCTTCTCGTCTGGTCTGCGCTTCGGTGGAGTCCCAACCTGAAGGGTTTGAATAGATGAAGAATGGATGCACTTCTGTATGGAATTCATTTATCATTTTCACTAATAGCAAATCAGGCACTGCATGGTGTGTGCACAAATCAAAATGTTTGCCATGCTCATAGCGTAGCATAGCATAATCAGCCTATAATGTTCACACTTCTGGGACACACGGCCTCCTCTCTATGAGAGGGAATGAGCCATAATCCACCACGCGGGCCCAGTGCGGGTTGGTAGATGTCACATGTCTTCGAATTTTTGGTTCTAGGGCATGCCGGTTTTTTGAGAGCAGTGGTGATGAAATAAATTACACAAAGTAATGCGCCTGCCTGGGTTCGAACCCACGAATTACTGTTCGTAAGTCAGGGCCGTCACCACTGGGCCACCGCTGCTCTCCATTGCCATGCTCATTGATCATGAAATAAAATTCCCCATTGTGTTTGCACACACAAACAAACATACATTTGTATGTGGCTATTGTGTATTAGAGTGATAACCTATTATAAGGATGTTATCAAAAGAGATTGTCCGAGTCATTGGCCAACTGCATGTGGTCAATTTTTTTTTAAGCTGTTCGTGGCGCACGGGTCTACCTTCGAGGTTAAGCCGCTAGGTCAGTCTATGGATCGGAATCCATTAAATACCGAGTTTCCTCCGACCCTCGGCCAACACGTTAGGCTATTGTTGTTGACTTTCAACTTGCAACTTGAATTTGAATGTTTTCGTAAAAATTGACAAACTGTTCAGTCAACATTTTCAGTGACCAACTAAATAAATAATGAACATGGTCAAAACAAAAGGATAATATGGGCAGGTGGTGTTTTGTAGGTATCGCCCCATGCGGAAAATGCGTGAGTTTATGTGCGAGTGTGGCTTTAGATCTGCACTACAAAAAGTACATCAGCGCCATCTATGACACAAATGAAGACATTATTTACTGCAACTTAGGCTGGTTTTATAGTCACGCCGCTAGACGCGCCGTTGGGCAGCGCGCTGTTGAACAGGAACACCGAACGGCGCTGCTCAAGCGCGCGAATTTGAAACGCTACTACTACCCCAATACATATCCGAGCGCGCGCGCTCCGACGGCGCTGCTGAAACGCGTGACTATAAAATCAGCCTTAACTTCGTATTATAGATTCTTATTACTAAAAAACTAATATTTGTACACCAATTTCATTGGTAGGACAAAGAGCTCGACTAAAATGTATACATAAGACCTTTATTGTAATACCTGTGTTCACAAACAAAGATCGATTTGATTTGATTTGATGAACTAACATCAAAATTCTAAATCGCGCAGTTAAAGTTATCCGCGACTTAAGACTATTTAGAAAAAAATTACACCAACTGTCGGGCAGTAGCCCACCAGACACAACACTCGCCCGGTCAGAGGATCCTCCCTTTTCTATGGGGGATGAACAAACTTACACCCTGTTCTTCATACGGTATGAATCAGGTCAGGTCATGGTCATTCGGTATGTTCTAGCTTTATAGGGGTATGAATCATACCCCTATAAAGCTAGAACAGGGTGCTGATTTTGAAAATACACACACATACAGTAAGTAACAAAAACCCTGTTGTTCCTTCTACCTACGTTTTAAGAATCGGTATACACACGTAATAAAGGAAGTCATTTATAAAAAACGGTCAACAAAAATAATTAAAAAAAAAATTTAATTATTAATATTTGTAAGGTTTAACTGATTTCTAGGCATCTTCTGTCGCGTCAAAGGAAGCCGCCGAGCTCGGCTATTTAGCGAAATAAAGATGTACTTGTAAAATCAGATACTCGAAACATTTTTTTGAATGTGTCGATTTTAATAGTTATTTGATTTTGGCCTCTCGACTGGCCAATGCTTAATTTTTTTTAATTATAACTTCATCAATGTTGTGCTTGTAGGTAAATGTATACGTCCCTAACAGGAACAACAGGGTTTTTGTTACTTACTGTATAATCGGACTTCTCTTACATACTGACATAATAACCTCTGACATGATGATATTGTCTGAATACAAATATTAAGAGATCGAGCATAAGAATGGCAAAACAAAAAGTTATATACCTTAAGTTCTCTTTGGATTTGTGTGGGAGGTAAATAAAGTTCTTTATTGAAATGATTACGGGATGGAATTCGGATGAAGGAATGAACTGTATATGAACTTTTCTAGCAGATAATTCCATGACTGCTTCATTGGTCTAGCGGTCACAAATGAGACTACTGAGCACAAGGACCTGGGTCTGATTCCTGGGTCGGGCTAAGTGTTATTGGCTTTTTCCAACAGGAATTTCTCATTAGCAGCCACGAAGTCTCGATTTGTGCCCGGTTGATGGCAATAGGCTCCCCTATTACGTGGGACTTAAGTATAACTGGTGAAATGTAGGTGCAGTATTAGGTACACTCCTGCTTAACTCTTCAGGGATTACAAGTGTGTGTGTGTTATCATCAGATACAAGATTTTGAAAAAGTAAATGCCTATTTCGTTATTATGATAATGGACTTGTTTTCTTCATCCACACTTTTCTTTTAGTCATCATTGATGTATCACCCTCTTTCAAATCCACATATATTATCATGAATCATTCCTTCTTTTATGCAAAAAGTACCAGGAGAGCATACAAACAAAGAGATACCAAGACCATTAGTGCTGCCCTTCTAAAAGGTCAACTTTACAGCAGAGTAAGCAAAGTCTACTTGTTTATGGATGAGTCACTGGCTTGATGTTTTAATGGCTATTACATATTAGCCACATTTATACATAAATTAACGCCATTTTCCCGTAGGGGTGGGCAGGAGCTACAGAATCTGCACAAGCCTTACATACGCATTTTACCCTCCTCCACGTTTGTACATCTGATGACACACGCATGCATCTAACCTTTCGGAAGATCACCATGAGGTCAGTGTCTGTGACACACCTCATAGGCACATACCATTGAGGAATTTCTTTCATCATCATCATCATCTTCCCGTGTCCCATTCTATTTGGGGTCAGCGTAACACGTTTATTCTTCCATTCTCCCCTGTCAGACGATCTTTTCTTTGGCCTTCCTCTCCCTCTCCATCCATTAATTTATTTCATCATCACTGTACTTAAAATGGCAAAAGAACACATTGTGAGGAAACCAGCTTCTCTTAAGACCAAAAACTCAAAGGCAAGAGACATTTAACAGTCTGCATTTGGCAGGCTGGTGGATTACTGGCCACTTTTATCTTACAGAGAGCGAGAGAGAGAGCCATTTGTAGATCTTTGACAGTTGTTACAGGTAGTCCGAAGTCTGAAATTCTGGTCCATTAGCAACTGAGTTCCCTAATAACTGAGTTATTAGTCCAATGGACAAATGGATTACATTGAGTGTCTTACTCAATGTAACATACTGGTATTCAGCTGCATCTCATTAGACTGGAAGCTGACTTTAATATAGTTGAAAAAGGGAGGCAGACAATGAGATAATGAGGAATATGGCAAATTAAGCCCAGAACAAGCAATTAAAATAGTTTTCTAGGTGTTTAAAAAAATTGTTAATAATTATCATGTTTGCAGACATCTTACTGCAGTCACCTTTTGACCTTAGGGTCAGTAAAGCAGTTATTTTCAGTGGATATCAACAAAACAAACATGCAGGCATTGATAAAAAAAAACTTTTATGCAAAATACAAGATTTGAACAACAAAAAATATTAGGTACAAAACTGTTGGAAAACTACCTCCTTTTTGAAGTTGATCAATCAATCATTCTTATATTTTAAATTGTTTCGAGAAAAACAGAAGTTTTTTTGCATACATGCAGCAATTTGGGTTTGACATTTATTTATTTTCAGTTCCTATCAAACAGGACAACGCAACCGGGTTTATACAGCCAATAAACTCGTATTGGAATCTTATCGGATACCTACTTTATTGTTATTTCTAAAGGGTGGAGAGACACACCTGTAATTTACGACACTCCTTCACCGCAAATTAATTAAATTCGACGCCAAAACCATCTACAAATACAATTTATTGCATGAAGCACTCGCGACATTTTCCAATATTAAAAATATCACGCAAGTTTCGCTCTTACGGGAGTATCGTCCGATTAGATGTACACCACTAATTATCGATTAAATACAACACTATTTAAGAAGAAAACTGTCTCCCCGTCTACCGCGAATGACACGTAAACTTCCGTAGAATACATTCGTAACGTGATTCATTTGAGTTTTACTTAGAAAAGTGTGAAAGAATCCCGAAAAAAATAACTAAAATTAATAAGACATTACGCTAGAAAGGAACGGAGATGGTTACCCGGCCGATTTGAATGGACTGCGACGCGATGCAGACGTCGCATTGTTACGTCACTTTCGCACGCAGCCGGGTTATACACAAGTGAGACAGGGACAGGTCCCAGCAATCCCACCCACTTATAATCGATTTTTATTCAAGCAAAAGACATTTTTTTCTCAATTATACACACGTATTTACAAATAAAACACATTACTATCTTTTAAAATGACCGCCTACGCACATGTGAGTGTCGCAAAAAAACACAAATACTCACCGTGAAAATTTTCACGACTGGTCCCGTCTGACAAGGAACAAATTTAGATACGCTCGAAATTCACACAATAAACACTTTACGAGTGCAGCTAAACGTTAAATATAATTATTATAGTTTTGCGAAGGCGCTAGCGACGTCCTTCAGCGTTTGTCGCGACATATTTTTTATGTTTTCCAGTAATTTTAACTGGGGACTAGCATCGATCGCGTAGCCATGACAGATACATTTTCAACTGAATGAAGTTGGTCTCGGTCGCTCAGCTGACGCCGCTGACGGACGGACAAGTTTTTTTTTCTGGTTGACGCAGTGAAGTGAGCGGGGATCGCTGTAAGGAGGTTAGTGACCTATGCGGTGTAATTTTAGGGTTCCACACGGTACCGCAATGTATGGTTTGCAGGTGACATTTGTGCGGAATTATATAAGTTTGATTTGCGTAATGTTACGGTAAGAAGTTTTATTTTCGTTTGACCATTAGATAAGACGGTACATAAATAACCATTGTTCTGCCAAAAATAATACCTAATATTTTTGTTTCCCATCGCAACAATCAGCTGCTGAGCGCTTGTCTTTCGTCGCAAGGGCCGCCGCCGTGGGTTTGTTGTCAGCAATAACATTAAGAACCGAACATATACAGCAGTAGATGGTTGTCCGGCATGCGTGTATGACCAGGTAGTGGACGAAACCAAAGGAGCCTAGTCATGTCTTCCATAGATTCTGCCTACCCCATGTTTATAAGGCGTGGGTTTATGTATGTATGGACGTTTGTTATTGGCTTTAACCAATAGGCCAAGGATTTTGATGTGCAGTGATGTGACATTGGGTACTTATAGCTTATGAATTTTAAGTTTGACTGTTTAATAATGATAATTTCATAACAACGAACGCGGCCAATCAGGTCTCGAGCGTATCTGACTCGTAAAATGTTAAACAAAAGGGAATAAAAATGAGCAAACACGTAACAATTATTCTGTGTTTTATTTCTTGATGGTACGAATGGTGTTATCACAGGTTCTATGGGCTTCAGCGGGCCTACCATGGTGGGTTCGCTTCTTGTAGGTACTACTTCTACAATCATCACCTGCCTAGCCTTTCCTAACTAAGTTGGGGTCAGCTTCCAGTCTAACCTGATGCAGCTGAATACCAGTATTATACATGGACCGATTGCATATATATAACTCCTACAGATGACTGGATAAAATAAAAGTCATGTTTGTGCAAGTGAGATTTTTTTCAGAGCAAGATCATTTTCATTAAATAAAAAGAGAAAACCTTTTTCGTTCTAAAGGAACTGTGATTTATTCTACAGGGCCGGCAGTCTCGACATAGATACGATCGCTTAATAATAACGAAAAAATTCGATTGCAAAAACAATGCTAGCGAGAAACGGAAGTCTCTACATCCAAGATTTTTTGCTGAGCGTAGGCGCTTTATTCATAAACGTTTTTAAAAATGGTTTGGCTGTGGTTAGCTCGAATGCGAAAAAAAAAGTGACCATAAACAACACGTCTTGTTCTCAGAGTTTCAGAGGGATCTCTTCCTTACTTTCATATAGTTTTATTAGGAGTGTCGAGTGGCCACTCAAAACATAATAATGTCGTTTTCCTATTGTGCTTAATTCATAAATTTCCTGCCCTTATCCTAATTTATTTGGAGTCGGCGCAGCATGTCTTCTTCTTCTTCCATACTACTTCTCTATTACTCGTCATCTCATCAGACACCACCTTTTTGCCCTATCATCCTTCACACAGTCCGTCCATCGTTTCTTTGGTCTTCCTCTACTCTTACAGCCATTCGTACTCAATATTTTCCTCACGACATTTTCGTCATTCCTCCGCATCACGTGCCTTTACCACGACAACCGATTAACCCACAACTTTTCAGTCACTGACACCACTTTCAGACTTCCTTTTAGTTATTAAAAATAAATAAATAGTTTCAAGTTTTCCCTAATCCAAATAAAGCTTTTGAAAGTAACCCTACTTACCTACTGCGCATGACCAGGGGACAGGGACTAATACAGGAAACTAGGAGATACCTTGACCCACTTTATTTGAAGACCCGATAGCCGTCTGAGTTAGTGGCTAGCTATCTCAGGCCCTATGGGTATTCCTCGGAGTTCTGTTTTTGGAAAAGCATGTCCCTCCTAATGGTTGATGCTGGACTCCTGAATTCTTATGCGAGCTTTACTCTACTTATTAGCGTCAGAAGGATCTCTTTTCGTATAGATTTCGAAACTAATAGCAAGCAAAATAAGTTTATGAGTGAGAAAAGTAGAAGATCAGCTATGTTACGAGAGTCAAAAAAAAAAACTTAAAAACCTAAAACTTTATAAGATGCGTGGATTGGTCCAATACAGACACAAATTAATCTATACATATAAAATTCAAAGTCCACTGACTGAAGTGACTGACTGCAGTCAGTCATTCAGGACTTTGATTTAAACTTGACTGACTGACTGTTAAATCAACGCACAGCCCAAACCGCTGGTACTATAGACATGAAATTGGAGTGTGTGTTCTTTGTGAAGAGTAGGTATCCACTAAGAAGAGAGTTTTTCGAAATTCCACCCCGAAGAGGGTGAAATGGGAGATTGAATTTTTGTGAAATTTTTAACTCTCGGGGTCGATTGACTTGAAGATTTGTGTACATACTCGGCTGTTAAAATTATGAGAAACGTGTATCACAGTTTTTCCAAAATCATCCCAAAATATAAAATTCTAAGTCCTCACTGACTGACTGATATATCAAGGCACAGCCGAAACCACTGGTCTTAAAGATATAGAATTTGAAGGGTGTATTCTTTGTGAAGAGTAGGTATCCACTAAGAAAGGGAATATAGTCTGCAATGGCACATAGGGTACTTTTTATTCCAGTAGCACGTCCCCGTGGGAAATTCCCGAACTCCACGCGGGCCCGGCGAAGCCGCACGCATAAGCTAGTCTACTCAACAAAAATCAATCTACTTGATGTCATTCAAAGCGATTTAAAAGACAAAGAGATTTACTAAACTTTACTCGTAATATTTGAATGTCGTTGATGTCATTCAATGACTGTCATACACAAGAACACAGCCTGAGCTCGTAGACAGAGTATATGGAAGATCGTCATTATTGCTTGCAGGAAATCACACCGGGCTTGTACAAAATAAATTCTATGACTTTACTGCTTTGAAAATTATTATAAACCACTAATAGGTGGCAGGAAAACAACATCAAGGAAATTGCCGTTTTCACAACAAAGAAGTCAGTGGGCAAAAAGAAAACATGCCTTCAGTCCAGTCGAGTGCCATCATTTCAAGACAGATGGCGCTAGTCGTCACTTTTTTTATTCTTAGGACTTTTCTTTACTTACTAATAAATCTCAATAAGTGAAGTCGAATGTAGGAAACTCTGGAAAACTGTTTCTTTTTTATTAATGTGTATGTAATTATGAGAATTATTATCAACACGACGAATACGACGAAGAACTAAGAAGGTTTAAGTTTCGTTCAGAAACAGTACAAGCACTTCAGCAGCTGGTACTGTTTTATCGAACAGGCATTACATGACTTAGAAGAACGGTTTTAGGTAATTTATTCAATTATTATTTATTTGTTTTGTTGACTAACCATTATCTTATTTCACAATTAATTTTTAATGTACAGACACAACACATCAAGCTACTACAATCTGTCAAATTTCTTTAATAGATATTCAACTTTATTGCTGAAGCATTAGGTTCAAGGTTGATTGGGCTGTACGATCATTTGTGTTTTTTTGCTCCTTTTACTGTGTAACGATTTATGTTTTTTTTTTACTTTTTCTAAACCAGACATGTACTTTGATAATTATTAATAAATAAACTGGTTCTTCAGACGCGTGGCCATACTCAGGACATTCGATGTCGTCATAAAAGCAACAACTGAAGCCTGATAGTCACTGACAATCAAAAATATAGCCAATACCCCTGCTGAACTAGAGCCCCCATTTTGTTTTTTCTATAGAATTTCCACACTCAATTTCACAAAATGTTTAATAACAGCACCCACCTGTCAATGTCTTTCAAGTGCCAAAAGAACCATGCTGAATTATATGTCCGGTAATGATTTTGATGTCTTTACATCTTAACGAATAAATAAAATTGAAGTGTCTGTTTGTAATTTCAAAATAGTAGCATTTTACTGAATGCATACGAAAAAAAAAATGCAAAATGTAAAATGCTATTTAAATACGGTACTTACAACAAAAAAACTATTATTTTAATTTTTGTCTATCTATCTGTCAGTCCTGGCTAATCTCCAAAACTGCTGGACCGATTTTGACAGGACTTTTACTGGCAGGTAGCTGATATTATAAGGTCTTACTTAGCCTACTTTTATTTTAGAAAAAGGATTAAGACTCCATGCTTAAAAAAACTCTTGAAATTGTTAACAAATTCCGATTCAAATAAGGATATCATTTTTTATAATAAATTCACGCGGACGAAGGTCGCGGCACAGCTAGTTCTGTCTATAATTAACTGTCGCAGTTAAGAAATAAGTGAATCTTACCATGGTATAATCGAAGGAGCCCAGTCCAGTTGGACTCTCCTCGGAGCAACCAACGACATCTTCTCTCCTTTTCTGTCAGCCACACTCAATAAATATCTATCTCTTGCGCACGAACACTTATTTACTATAATATTTCTTTTCGAAATGCCATTTATGTTCGTTTACACACATGTATTTAACTATATTTAAATGCTTATGTATTTAGTTAAAGTTTCTACTAAACAGTAGTTCTTTTGTGTTTTTGGCGCGAAAGAATATGTTTCGTCGATCTGTCATACCTGAAACAAAAAAAAAGGTTAAGCAATTACCATCAAATTACATCAAGCCTGTCAACTCCAAGGGCTTAGCCCCGTTATATTACTTTACTCTATGGTTTAGCCCGTTTAGTCAGAGGTGTAGATATCATAGACTAACATAATGTGAATATCTCTAGCACCTATTCTCCCACATTACCTCGGTTATCATCAGGCAGGAGACATTGTATTAGGCGCACTTTTTTTTGAGACATTCAACATGATATCGCTATACCGCAAAGGAATATATTATGAGTTAGATAACACCTGTGGATAACACAGCAAATAATAATATTACAGTTTTGCAAAGGCTATCAATATTATTTAGTGTAGTAGCTGTTGAAAAAATAAATATTACAATCATGTCAATGTCATAATATATTCGGCGACGCAACTTGTACAAGCAATATTTTTAGTTAATAGGTTTTGGCTGATGTGCGCAAAAATGCAATTTTATTTTTGTTTTGACTGCCTCGTTGCCCATTGGTCAAATGGTTGGGTAGATCGGGTAGCGAGATTGCAGTTTTTGATTGCAGAGATTCAAGAATTTTGTCACTAACAGCTAGCACCAACCAACACACCAAATGTGATAACACATGCAAAATATTTTAACAGTAATTCCTAATCCCGCCGTAATCAATAGAGAAGGTCGGCCAAAGCGCATCGTAGATGGTGTGACCATAGCTAGGTCCCAATCTAACCAATGAGGTCAAGCTATATTGAAATTTCAATTGACATTAACAGATTTTAAGCCAACGACGATGTTAGAAACTAGTTATGCTAGCGCTATTAGTTTCACAGTTGTCTTTCTTATTGTTGAAATGAGCATCACGAATTCTAGTGTGAAGAAATTAAACTCCTGCAGTTTAATTTGATTGTCGGATTTTGAGCCCGAATGATGGCAATAGCCCCTTTTTTATAATGACTGGCGAATAAAGGGTGTAGTGTGCTCCCCATAAACCTTTGCTTAACCCATCATTCGAAGCACAACATCACACACTCTAACGACGCGGCCTATTGACTCGAACCACATTTATATTTTATTTATAGACATTGTTTTATGAATTAAACACACAAACAGCAGTCAAATCCGTCAAGATATTTAGGACAATATAAATATTTGGGACGAACTATTCTTGCATTAGTTTCCAGCAGGTGACGCCTACGCTAAACGTAAATAGACTTGACTACAAATGATTCTGAACGTTCTGTGTTATGTCAAAATTTCAAAATGGCGCTCTCGTAACAAGAGTAAATGTCTTTTCGCGCGCTTTTCCACGTTTTATGTTAAGTAATGGACAAACTTTAGAATTATAATTCTAACTTTGTCCATTACTTAATATGTTAGAAAAAAAAATGTCTTTTTTTTGTGTCTGAAACATTCAATTAACGAAAAAGAATATTGTTTTAGTTAAACGCCTGTTACAATTTACTGCATAGCGTCAAGCAAAGGCGTTAAGCAAATTATTGCAGTGGAAAAATGCCAGGCGTTCCGCAAACTATTTTTATATATTTTTTTAATTGCATAAACTACTGCTACTACTATACACTGCTGGTCAAAGACCTCCCCCAACTTCTTCCATGTGCTTTTTCCCGTGCATACTCGAACCAGCCCTCTCAGTATTTACAAAAATAAAATCTTTTTGGTACAGTATAAAAGAAAATGTGTCAGCTGATTCATTTTATTTTTCCAAATAAACCCAGTTACAAACACGTTTTTGAGAAATACGATAATTATTCTCAAAATGGTTTCCAAGAAAACGGTAAGTTTTATTTTGGGATAAGTAAAGGAGTTTGGAAAGTGTCTCATGAAGATGAAGAATTATAATAAACATAACACTTTATGTATATTTATGTTCAGAAACGTTACTACGCCTCTTTGCCAAGGGGGTAGGTAGAATCTACAGAATGAAACCTGTTGTGATCCTAACCCTAAGGAATAGAATCAGCCTTTAATGTTTCCATTGCTCGAATACCGGCCCTCCTCTCTTTGAAAGGAAGTAAGCGATTTAAATGGCATAAAGGAGTAAGCGCCTGGGAAGCCCGCGAAGTTCAAATGTTCTTATGTTTTTTGCAAATAGCAGGTCAGTGTCAGGTTGTATGGTAATTAAAATATGATTCGCGACTGTAATAAACAAGGGTTTAATCCCATTGAATTACTTTTTCATGAAATAGAGTCAGTCAATGGGATTAAATGAACTTGAAAGGGGTTGTATTGTATAATATGTAATTCTGTAAATACAACCGTATTATGGCCGCAAACCATATTTTGTGTTAAACAAAATATGGTTTGCGGCCACAAAATATTTTTGGTCGGTTGTCATGTTATGGGCATGTGATTTGGAGAAATGAGGAACTGGGACACGGGAGGAAAGTTTTGAGTATGAATGTGGATGGCTATAAGAGTAGAGGAAGACCAAGGAAACGTTGCATGGACTGTGAAGGACGATATGGTTAGAAAGGAGGTGACTGCTGAGATGACGAGTAATAGAGAAGTATGGAAGAAGAAGATATCTTGCGCCGACACCATGTACATTGAAATAAGGGCTGGAACGGTGATCGAGAAATTCATCATTGCTTAGTCACAGTAGATTACTGTAATCATTGCAGTGAATACTTTACTACCGGTATGTAATAACAATACGGTATTGTACTGGTATTACGTAACAAAAAATTGTCATACAGATATTTGTATACATGCAGAATTTAATAGGTAAGAATGAATCAATGGCCAGTGGTGTTCAAATGTAAGTTTTTCTCATTATATGTAGCCATCTTTATCATTAGGAGTTTCTTGTTCATTCTTCTCCATAATAAGGCCTTGAAATGGGCAACTATGTATAGTTAGTTATAATGATTTTTGATTGTGACTATATTCTGAAAGTTCCGAGGATTTTGGTCACCTACCTAGCCTTATCCCAACTATGCCGGCGTAGGCTTCCGGTAGCGTACCTATAATGTGACACTTAAGAAGATGGCTGTTGTCATGGTATGAGGCTATGAGCATATGATGCGGAGGAATGTGGATGAGTTTTAAATATGAATGGCTACAAAAGTCGAGGAATACCAAAGAAACGATGAATGGACTGTGTGAAGGATGATATAGCTATAAAGGAGTCGACTGCTTCCGTAATTACATTTACGAAAAACTTTGACAAACACATCCACAATAGAACACAACAGTAGTCAGAACGATCACAATAACCACACACAACCGGAAGACGAGCTAGCAAAAACGAGCTCAAGGTTGACACTATTATAACGATACCCTTCAGTCAACCACCAGTGAGCAACCGGAAAACTCGTTGGTCAAAAATGGCGAAAAAACAATTCATAATCATGGCAGTGCTACACTTCAGTAACGGTGCTATAAATGATCAATTCTTCCTGCCGATGATGGAAAGACCATCAACAATACCTGAAAGAATCACCAAGGATCCTGTCCTAAGTTTCACAACCCGCGCTTATACAAACGCGTTTGCAGCAGCGGTCAATGCAGTCACTTGGATGCCTCATGCTATAGCAGAAGCTTTAGGATCTGCCGTACAACCTGTCCTCACCAGTAACGCGAATAATATAGACAAAATTGACAAGTTCGTGGTTGACTTTAGTGAAGCAAGTCTGAACGAAGACGCGAAATTGGGAATAGTTGAGTTGATATACAAATACGGTTTTCCTGCCGAAATACATGGAGTGGAAACTGAAGATGGATATGAGTTGACGATGTTCAGAATTCCCAGAAGTGGGCCGGTTGTGTTTTTAATGCATGGACTGTTAGGTAGTGCTGATGATTTCGTGATAGCGGGTAGAGAAAGTGCTCTAGCGTATATGCTATCTGATGCAGGATATGATGTCTGGATGGGCAATGCTCGTGGCAACAAACATTCAAGAAAGCATATGTTTTTGGACCCTACGGAAGCTGAGTTTTGGGACTTCTCTTGGCATGAAATTGGTACCTATGATCTACCAGCGATGATTGACTACGTGTTAAACAAGACGGATGAAAAATCTTTGAAATACATCGGTCATTCACAAGGTACGACAGCATTCTTCGTCATGGCTTCGGAAAGACCTATTTATAATGAGAAAGTATCCTTAATGGTGGCACTGTCTCCAGTAGCATACATGTCAAATGTTAGATCACCTTTAGTCCGGTTAATGTCTCCTGGAACCTACATTTTGCATGGAATATCAAAGGGTTTAGGTCTCTACGAGTTTTTACCAGATAACAATTTAATTCGGACATTGAAACTAATAGTTTGCGGCACCGGACCTATAGCAGAGCTTCTATGCAGCAATACGCTATTTCTTATGTCCGGATTTGATTTTGCCCAGTTGAATGTGACGAATCTACCTGTCATTCTTGGACATATACCTTCAGGAGCGTCTATAAAGCAGTTCGCGCACTACGGCCAGGGAATATTGTCGTATGAATTCAGGAAGTTCGACTACGGCGTCGAAGAAAACTTGGTGAGATATAGTCAGAAAGTTCCGCCGAAATATCGTTTGGAGAATGTAAGAACTAATGTGTCAATGTTTTGTGCCGAGTCTGATTGGTTAGCTCATCCTTTAGATGTGCTTAAACTATTCAATAAATTAAAAAATGTGGTTGGTTTCTATAAGGTTCCGTATAAGCATTTCAATCACGTAGATTTTATTATCGCAAATGATGTGAAGGAGTTGCTTTATAGAAGGGTACTTAGAGAATTGCTTTTGAATTAAAGGGTTTGCGCCAGGGAAGTCCGCGAAATTCAAATTTTCTTACATTTTTGGCGATTTGCAAGTCAGTGTCAGGCTATATGTTGATTATAACATAATTCGCGACCGTAATAAATATGGCTTTTCTGAATTATAATCATTAAAACTATTAATACAACCCTCTAAGTTTATTTAACCCCATTGATTGACTATTTCATGAAAAAGTTATTTAATGGGATTCAATGAACTTAGAGGGTTGTAATGATGATTTTAATGATTATAATTCTGTAAGTTCATACGTGTTTCAGTTGCAAATCATATTTTAATCAACATTAAACCTGACACTGACTTGCAAATTACAAAAAAAAAAACGTAAGAAAATTCGAACTTCGCGTTATTTTAACACTAATGTTGTAAAAACCGTGAAGGAAAGCATTGTGAGGAAACCAGCATGTCCTACAACTCAAAATTTCGAAGACATTTGTGAATGGATTAATGTGAGGGATCAGAGAGGAGGCGTGTGTCCCAGCAGTGGGAACGTTATGGGCTGAGTAATGTTTTATGGTTTTAAGTACATTTTAAGTGGGTGATCAATGTGATCATAGAAAGATATGTTGTGTTTTTCATACTTGGCTCTCTTTTTGTTAATTTGTGTATAAAAATGTAACTTAGTAATGGGCATTGTCCAAAAAATCTAACTATAGTATATTTTAATTATTATTGTGAAAATGTAGTATTTTAGAAACTAATTTGAATATTTTTGAAATTCAATGGCTAGTTTAATTTATATTTAATTTGAATAAATTACGGCTGATGACGTCATCACTGGGAAAGATTCATTTAATCATCAACTGTTTAATTACGTGAGTGACACTCTAATGACAGTTTGTTTTTAATGGCATCCACATGAAGCGAAAGGCTCGTACAGACACGCGGAAACCGTGCGATTACCATAATATATCAATATCTGAACGGCCTACAGGAATGAATGGCCTACAGGAATGAGTGGCCTATCGGTTCAGTGACCGCCCTGTAAACCAGGGTTCGCAAGTTCGAATCGCAGTCAGGCTTAACCATATTTCACAATATTCTTTCTTGAGATAACGTTATTGAAGGTCAAATAAAGTTAGCTCCATTTCTTCAAAAATATAAATGAATAGGAGTGTTTTCTCATTTTAACGCGAAATAAATTATTAGACACCTTATGCCTTGACATGGTTTTGCAATTAGCACCATTTTTTAAAGTGTACAATCCCCATTGATTATTATTTAACCTCTATCTATCCTGCCACGTTGGTCTAGTGGTCGCAAGCGCTGCTGAGAAGTCCCGAGTTTGATTCCCGGGTCGGGTAAAGTGTCATTGGATTTTTCCATTAAGAATTTCTCAGTAGCAGCTACGGAGTCACTACACACGAAGATCGCTTTTTAACTAGCGATTGATCATCAAAATTATGTTTTTGTACCCTTCAAAAATTGCCTGCGCTTACGTCCATGTAAATTACTCTACGGTTTTTTTCCCTTGCCCTGATAGTTATATAAATATAGTGTATTATTATCACAGCCATATTTGGTAGTTATATCATTCAATATATGTACCTATGTATATTTCCATATTTCTCATTTAACAGAATTGAGTTAAGTTTTCATTGTATTTAAGTCAATACCATTCGTATTTTGTTTTTTTTTAAATCTCAATTGTAATGTTTTATTTGTGTTTATATTGTGATAAATGGCAATGGTTGTAAATTACCTGAATAAATGAATTTATATATTAAAGCCAAAAATCGGGGGTGACTGTCTCTAAAAGAGCACACATTTGTACATTTATAAATAAAGTTTTACTGGTTTTTTCTTCCAAAAATACGTAATAACCAATTTAAGGTTCCAAATATATGCTCAAATTACTTTCGCTTGATAAAAAACGCATTTCCTGAAAATGAGTCGTGTCTTTTAATTTTATCTTTCTCAAAACTCAACCGAGTTCGTTGACCAAGAATCTTTTATGAGTTTTAAATTCAAACAAAATAACTGAAATTCAAATTCTGATGTCTTCAGTCTGCCTGTCTTCCGTTTGTGAATACGTATATTTGTCATGTTCCTCGTGTAATAATCGTTATTTATTTGATCTATCTCCGTAATCTTGAATTTCACGTGTGACATTTTTGGGATGATTGAACTATGGACGAAAATAAAATGATTTGTGTCTTTCTGTCTTTTAAAGATTATTATAGTAATATTTATAGGTAGTAACCTTTTTTTTTAATTTTATATGGTTTTATTGTCTTCTTTTTTTTGTACCCAGTGTGTATTTTTGTCAGTTATTATTGTTTTTTCATTTGGAGACACACGCCGACGCATAAATCTAGCTAACTATCCTAGGAATAGAGCAGTCGTGGCCCAGCAGACATAGTCCCGACTTATCGAGTAATTATTCGGTTGGTGATAGGTTCATACCCACACAGGCACACAGGAGAGTCAGACATGTTCTGACTAAATTCCATTCATGTTCCTTCCGTATGTCTTTCGAACAGTCCCGCAGTCCCGGTAGGCATCGGCCCTTGCGGACCCTTTCCGATTTGCTGACATCTCTTTGAGGCGCGCGTGGAACACGAACGCGCTGTCGACACGGCCTGTCATCATAAGACGGACGGACGGCAAGCTAGCCCATTACTCACCGTCCACAGGCCCGCGCTAATGGTGGCCGAGAGCGCTCCCGCGGTGGATGGGACCTGAGGTCCTCTCCGTCTCATATTCCGCCACATATGTAGCAGAGCAATAGGCACAGTATTGATTGATAAAGGTAACTCAACAATAGGTACAGTATGACCACTTTAAGTTTGCAGTCCAAGGTGGCGCTGCTTGGCAAGAAAAAATGCATCGATATGTCAAACTTGGTACATTTATTTTAGTTCTGTGTTTTCCCGCCTGCACAGATATGTTGATTGAAGTGTAAGTCTTTGCATCAAAATTTTTCAGTTATAATAGAGGAGCAAGCTCCTTGCGGGATAGCCCTTCGTTAGAGGTGGTCAAGAAAGGAATAAAAGAACATTTCCTGTCAACACGATCAATATGTACTTATACATTATTGTATAGGATTTTATAGGGATGAATATACATTTGTGTATTGTATGTATTACGTTTAAGTATTAAATTGTATGTATGTAGTTTAGTTTATAAAATTAATTAATTTAAGTTACAGAATGTAATTAATGCTAATGCACATGAGTACCTAGTTATATTCTCTTCTGCAAATCTCTCAGTCAAAATTAGGTTTGCTGTAAAAAAACCCAATTCTGGGTTAAGCTCGCCATTGTACAGACGCCAGTAGATACATCAAGCTACTACAATCTGTCAAATTTCTTCAACTTTATCGCTAAAGCATTAGTTCAAGGTTGATTGGGAAAATTTGACAGTTTCGGGTAGCTTGACGTGCTGGCGTCTGTACATATAAGCTATATTATTGCAATTTGGATGTATATTTGTTATTTTGTGTGCAATAAAGAATAAGAATGAGCAAGCTTATATTTACCGGACGAAAACATACACAGCATTTTTTATTATTTACATAAAAATGCATAGTGTTAATTCAGTCAGTAAATGCACGCAGTAAATTCTCTGTGCAAACATTGCTAATGTTACTTATTCAGGCGCTGTGTTACAGTGCATACTTTTTAAAAAATGGATCTTAAAACGAACATAGCTCAGCTTTAAAACTATGTAAGTGATTAATTGACATCCCGCTTCTCGAACCTAGGCCTTTACGCGTAGCCGCGATTCCGTCCACGGACAATAAGTCATTTTAATACTAATATACTGGTCGGATTCGGTCATTGGTACGGACTTAAAATGAATCGCACGTACGCCAGTGGTGACATCACGCGGCCTAGTTACAAGTCTGCCCTCACCACAGTGTACTTCTACAGAGCCCTGATGTTGACAGCTCGTGGCGACGAGGACAGTGGAGTGTCAGATCGCAGCTGAGTTGAGACGTCCTGGAGCTGTACCCGATTCATTGTGCCCCGTGTTATATTATAATTTCAAGTAATTTGTTAGTTAAAAGAAACAGTGTATCGCACCCAGTGTATTTTCATTGCACGAAACCCATCGTTCTGCCCACATGATTTACAAGCTTGACGGAATAAATCCTGAAAACCCGACATACTAATTAATTATTATTTAAATAGGTAGCTATTTATAACCACATTGTTATCATAGCAGAAAGTGTTAAAAGACAATCCAATGTCGACCAACATCGCCATTCATCTCAAGAATGCGAGAATATCATCAATCTTTCAACAGCTAATTTAATACAATGACCTGATTATGCACCAATAATAGCTGGCAACACCACTTAACCTTGCCAGCATTAAATATTCGTTTCTGATTCTCGTCCATCGATGCTTAGTGTATATGCAGATAGGGTTACCAGATCGGTTAACAGGCCGGATAAAAAAAAACAAATATTATGCAGAAAACATAACATAACATCACGCCTATAATCCCCTAAGGGATAGGCAGAGGTGTAACTAATAGTATACCCACATTTCGCCAGTTATGTTAAATTCAAATGTAATAGGGGGCGAGCCTATTGCTATCAACCGGCCTTAAATACAGACTCCGTGGCTGATACTGAGAAATACCTGATGGATATTTACACAAACTTTTTGCCCGATCTGGGAATTGAACTTAGGACCTCATGCTCAGCAGTCACTAGACCAACGAAGCAAGAGTCCGGAACTCCGGATATATAACTTTTTTATCTTCTCTGTCCTCGTTGGACTTATAATATCGAGCTGGACAGACGATTTTGTTGCTATCAGTTGAAAAATCTAGGAGAAGCTGACATATGCTGCAGGAACGTGGAGATTGGGTGGGAGCAGGCAGCGTCACGCCATCTTGATGCCACCTTTACAGGAGCAGGCGGGCGGGAGATAGGGGAAACTACCGTCCGCATTGCACGACCTTATGTGAGTTGGGTGATGTGACATCGGTCCTGGACATCACTTAGCAGGAGGAGGCGAAAGCTACTGCTGAGGGATCGCTAACGCAACGCTGTTGTTGCGCACAGGACGCAGTGAGTGTTTAGTAGGACTAAATGAAAACGGTTCTTTAGTATTTTGAAGTGTCCGAAATCCTGCGGCGGCGACTAGACTCCTCACTCGCGCTGCGCAATGGCACGTGCGCACGATACGGTGGCGGAAGGCTAACTGAACTGAACTATAGAATGACTGATGTATCGAGGCGCGCGGACGAACTTCGCGCTTGCAAGTGAACTACCGTTCAATTCGTGGTTTATGGGCTATTGAATGTATATATCGCAGTGGCGGGACTTCGGTACTAATTTATTGTAAAAAGGAACACAAGTTAAATGACATAAAGTTTTCTATACGTAACAGCTGTACTGGGGGGCCCTCCAAGAAGCGGGATGTTGGCAAAGACGGCAAGACTCATTACCACACCGCCCCTCGGACGATGGTGTGGTATGCAGTAGGCATGTACTTCGCCAGAAAAAATAGGAACGTGGAGTTTGGCACAGCAAGTACAGACCCAGCAGTGGGTGAACTAAGTCTGTGGACTTTTTCCTTCATCAAAAACAAGATTATGGAAAAAGTCTGGAAACATTATGTGTCCAGTATAAAACGCACTCAGGATACTGTTGAGGCTGCCGTGGCGATGTAGCGCGTCAAGAGGTTTGCGGAAAGACATATAGATGGTTTTACGGCCATTACACGTGAAAGAAGTGCTTCCTTGCTTGCTAGTCTTCGTAGCAGTACCAACACTATCTTGAGTGAATTCGCAGACAGATGGAAGTCTCCAATGCTGCGACATTGGATGAAACTCCACACAGAATAAACTATGTATGTCTACTAACACTAGTAGTCTGAGGCCTCATGTGCGTTGCGTTGCGTCGTCGCAACTGATCAACTGCATGCCACACCTGCGTTGCGACAACGCACGACGTCGCAACGCAAGAGAGTGACGCACGCCTTCGTAGCGCAGCATCTCAGTGTGGATTTCACCCTTGATTGACAATGGATCGGAACAAACGTGTTCTATTGCTGCTTTTGTTACGCCACCGCCGAAACATACATAGA
Organism: Eurois occulta; assembly: GCA_950022335.1. NCBI lineage: Eukaryota > Metazoa > Arthropoda > Insecta > Lepidoptera > Noctuidae > Eurois > Eurois occulta. Next base: position 10,808,050 of record OX465505.1, read on the forward strand.
AACAATAAAAGATTCTGGATATCTCCCTTGATTGCATTAAGAAATAGTGATGGTCAATTTTGTATGCGGGAGTATAGAGAGTTGTTGTTAGATAAAGATAAATTTTACACTTTTTTAGAATGAGTGTGGCCAGCTTTGAGTTTTTGGTAAAAACCTTTGAGCCACATTTGAAGAAGCAGTGTACCCGTCTAGCAGGGGAGTTCAGCCAGCGCGGCGTATCACCCTCCCTCCGCTTCGTTACTCGTCCGTTGAAACGTCGCGTGCGACGACGCAACGCAACGCAACGCAATGCACTAGACCTCACTCTATTGTTACTACCACTATGTGCGTAGCCCGAAATAATAATAAAGTACTGACAGCCACGAAGCCATACAAATCCCGAAGGATGGTAACCCTAATTGCAGAGTAACAGATGGTGGGCTAACGTAAACTTATCGTGAGATTTCACCTTTAATGTTTTGGTAGAGGTCATTGGATTCGCGTTATGTTGTTATTTTGCTCCACTTTAGTTGCAGTTACCATCGCGCGGTATCTGTAGCCCAATTGAAAGACTTATGTGCTTGTAGTAACATCGGCAGCTTTGTTTATCGTCCATATCTGGATTTGACTGGACGTGGCAACGGATTTGCTGCTACGATCCTTACATACTCCTTGCGCCTCGTCCACGTTCATACATCTGGTCATACACGTACGCCGGTAGCGAATACTACGCACCGGATCTTTCTGAAGAACCTCACCAATACTCGGACTTTTCGACAAAAATGTTTTTTTTTACAGAAAACAGTAAAAATATAATTAGAACTAAACAAAAACATTCAAATATTACGTTAAGTCTTTTAAATCTCATTGGAACTGAAGTATCAAAGATTACAATTTGAAATGTTGGAACTTCAGGCAGGATTTTTCTAATTTTAAACAACTGTCATTGTTTGACAGTTGTATAAAATTGGCGAAATGGTAAGCAATTCGTTTCCTTAAACACATTCTACTTTCCTGGACGTTATGTTTTACTTTCACTAAAACTACATTATGTTTAGTAAGAGGCCATTGTGTCGAAAGTTGTAAGATAGGATATCCACGAATACCACCTCTAATACCTACACGACTCATCAAAAACATAGGTACTGTAGTTACGTTCACCCACGGAAACTAAGTCTATTTATATACCAGCGGACCACACACTGAAAACATTACTCAATTTCTTACATCATAGACAATTGTTTATCTCAAAATAGCACGTTTTCAAAACAAGCATCAATGATAGAACGGGCAAAGACAATAATTTATAACAAGACGTAAATAAATTCTGTTCTATTTTGTAACGCGTGAAGTATCGTTGGCGTTACATTCTTCAGTCTAGTGCAGTTTTGTAAAAAAGTTTTGCTTGCTCATTTGCTTTCTAAACTACTACAACAGGGTGTAAACGGACCCTTCACGAAGCCGTCAACCAAGCATTCTGTACATCAAACTAAGTAAATCTACGCAAAAATTATTGCTGGGAGACTACGTCTTTTTAAACTGAAAATTCATGATTTACGGTAGCTCTCAATGTAACGCACTCATAACATTGTGCTGATGGATGTATTTAATGGTACCTACAGGAGACATAGAGATGTTTTAAATAAAATTATAACATTTAAAACTTAGAAAGAAAAGTTTTACCTTTGACCATCAATATGTCCGTAACTAAAAAGTTCCCAGGTATGGTCTAGACCAAAAACAAATCGCAATGACGGGAAAACAAGTACATTTAGGTTTTTTTAAATTCTTTTTTCACTTTTTTTATTTTTTCTTGGCATAACTAACTTACCCTGCCCGGCCTATGGACTTTTTTGGCTGAAAGAAATGTTTTTTTTTTATAGGAGGAGGAGTTGTTCGTCACTTTTTCTTACCTCCTAAAACACTCAGAAATTGCAAAGGGAATTTGGGGTAACGTTTTATATCAATTTGACGTTCAGAAAGTGTTTATTCACTGGCTAACATAAGTTAATGACTTTTGATTTTTATTTAAACTGACAGACAATTTTTTACGATAGTAAAAGTATTGCAAAATCAGAAGTAAAATAACATGAAAAAACAGTTATTTCTTTCAGTATCATTTATCTGCACGAGAATTGCCGCTATAACATTTGATGCACTGTTTTTCTTCATATTCATAATTGGAAAGTCAAAATACACGTGCTGTACTATATGCCAAAAAGAACACGTGCTTTTTAATAGAAAACAAGTTTATTAGTGACATTATTCATGTTTTTCTATTAAAAAAAAGGAAATAAAAATTGTCTTTGAATTTTATTTGAAGCAAGAGTCATAGACAATTATTAATGTTGTGATTAAACTGTTTACAAAGTTTACCTTGGTCATAAAATATCAAGGGATTAAGGAATGTTTATGACGGATGTCATTGCCAAAATAATGCCTCGAATCGTTGATCTAGGTGTTCGCATTCGTAACTGGCGAGTGTGGGTTGGTTTTGAATTTCTCAGTAACAGCATAGTCTGGCTTTGTGCTTGGTTAATGGCAAGGCTCATCATCATCATCATTACTGCCTGAATTTACCCACTGCTGGGTACAGGCCTCTCTTTTCTTCTGCCAATCTCCACGTTCCTGGTGCCAGCCTCATCGAGGTTTTACCATCGATGGCAACTATGTCGGCTGCCCATCTCGCCGCCGAACGACCCACATTTCTTTTCCCCGTTCTTAGACGCCATTCGGTGATAGCCTTACTCCACCTGTCATCACTGCGCACTGCTAGGTGTCCTCCCCAACTCCACTTGAGTGCCATAACACGATTGCCAATCTCGAAGACCTTCGTAAGTCTCCGGATTACGACGTATGGAACTCTGTCTTCTAGTTTTATGCCGACCATGGAACGCTCCATGGCTCCCTGTGCTATTCTGAGTCTGTACACACCTCCTTTGAGCGTCCAACGAGCGTGGACTCCCTCTTATTTAACAGCTTTTTTCCGAACTTAAAAATCATTCCGGGATTTTGTACAGTTCTTACTTCCTTAGTCAAGTTTAAGCAACTGTACGTATTCCGATCACTTCTGTTATTGTCCTTATACCTAAGATTCGTTTTAAATATAACTGGCGAAATCTGCCTGACCCATAAACATCTGCCCACAACTTCGGCGAAAACAATCGTGATGTTTTTGTTTACATCGTCACAAAGAGCTATTCATTACAACGTCACTCAGTATCATGCCAACAATTTGGAACTTAACGTGACAGATATTAAGCGATCCAGGGAATAATATTATGAGGTACTTTCTCCTTCATTGGGTATAGTGGAAGGGACACCGATGCGAAAACGGTTACCACGTGTTCAATACATCATTCTGAGCCTCCCCACATAGAAATTTTTCATCGGTTATTAATAAAAAAAAACCGGCCAAGTGCGAGTCAGACTCGCGCACCGAGGGTTCCGTACAAACCTGTAGGTATATAAGTAAAAGTATTAAAAATATTTTTATTATATGATATAACTAAAAATGTATACTTTTCGCAATTTTTCCTATATCTCTGCTATAAGACGTTGCTTCATACCAAATTTCAAGATTCTGAGTTCACGGGAAGTACCCTGTAGGTTTTGATTCCCTTGCGAGTGTCGAAAATTTGCGGCATAAACGGGAGTATCTTTTGATCGCGTTGACTTAGAAGTTTGATTTTTTCACAGCTCCAAGAGACCATAGACTTGAGTATTTGATATGAATTTCAGCTTGATACCTCCACGCGTTCCTGAGAAAAAGGTCTTGACAGACAGACAGACAGACAGACAGACAGACAGACGGACAACAAAGTGATCCTATAAGGGTTCCGTTTTTACCTTTTGTTGAGGTACGGAACCCTAAAAACAGCTGTTTCCTACACAAAAGTGCAATACCTTCACGGTCAAAATGTATAAAACAGCTAATTTTTAGTACTCGCTAACCTACTCAAAAATTAAGAAATTGATTTTAACTTCGGTTTAGTCCGCTGAAGCAATTCAGCGGAATTCAGCTTAATTACTATTAACGGACTAAATGCCACAATATAATACAATAATTTTCTTATCCTAAAAGAAGTTCCTGTTTTAAAATCAAAGAGAAATCAGGAACAAGAAAAATCTAATACTTTTCTTGTTGTGTAATGTCAAATATTACCGCCATTTTGAATCTAACAACTGCATTCTTTCTTTAACAAACGTCAAAACAGTCTTGCTCAAACCGATTAGGTTAAATAAAGAAAAAGATATATTTATATAAATCCACGTTAAACTATTCAAATAATCTCACCTTTCTCAATATATTCTCTAGACATACTATAAACAACAGCTAGTAACAATCGCAGCCATCTTGGATTCATTCCAACGCGTTCATTTTATATAAATTGCATGTCAAAACTTTAAGTATTTTGATAAGAGACTATTATATAAATTGATTGTGATAATATAATGTAATAGCAGTTGATATCTTTGATATATTACTTCCTCGTTCTTGTTTTGGTAAGCAACGAGCGTGTTTTGGTTAATTCGAGTCATTAGGGCGCCATTTTGAATGAGTTAAACAGAAATTCAGGTAGGTACCTACTCTAATTCAAAGTCATTTATTGAAATTAGGCTGATAACTAACTGTTCTTGAAAATAACATCTAAGACAGTTCACCAAAACTCTCTCACCCATTCCAGATGTTTTACCTGCTTTCTACAGTTAAAGCAATTTTAAGCTATGACTGTTTCAACTAGAAATAAACTCAATCTCAAAGCATTTGTTTCAATTAGACCATCACAAGCACTTTTGAATGTCAAAAACAAAAGGCTGAAGCTAAGGACCAACTTAGGTCAGCGTGGTTTTACCTGAATATCAACTCGAACGGCTGTTATTATTTAGCCACGAGCTACTCTACTAGTTACTACGGTAAAATATCTTGTTGTTTTCCCCAAAGCAAGAACAGCGTAAACAGACCCACATGGAACGTCATACGTAAACATTGCTCTGCCTATCTTCTTAATGACTTCGCGAGATATTTATAGTTTTATAATTAAACCACAGTGAAGCGCGCAGATTTCAAAGAATTAGCATTAAAATAGGGTTGCCGTCTTTTCTGAAACGTCAATAGAAATAGAATTAAAATAGGGTTCAAAGGTTAACCCTAGTTGGGCTGCGGGACTGTTCGAAATAGATACCGTGGCCCTGGAACACAAATGGCTAAGTTGGAACATGGATGGGTTTTAGTCGGTACAAGTCTGACACACCCTTCCGCTCCGCCCGGAGCGGGAGGGGTCATTTGATGATATCCCATCCGAAAAAAAAGGGCCTTAACCCTAGCTAATAAATAATTTATCGAGCTACAGAATATTACATTACGTCTGTGATCCTCAAAAGCTTAGGCATAGGTGTACCTAAGTTGTACACCCAGATATCGCCAGATTTGTTTAAGTCCCATATAATAGGAAGCGAGGCTATAAATATTGCCATCAACTGTTACTGATAAAACCCTGATGGAAACCCCATTTCCATCCAAACAGCCATTTCCAAGCCGTCATCAATAGTTTGCATGCACATCGAACTCAGGACTTCATGTTCAGCAATTAACACTTGAGACCATTAGATCAACCGCGGCGGTCAATACTTATTTATCGAGATTTTTTTTTTAATAAAAAAACCGACCAAGTGCGAGTCGGATTCACGCATGAAGGTTTCCGTACCATCGTAGTAAAGGAGCCCATTTTTAAATTATTTGTGGTTATAGCGGCAACAGAAATACACATTCTGTGAAAATTTCAACTGTCTACCTATTACGGATCATGAGATACAGCCCGCTGAGATACATAGGTACGGATACGGACGGACGGACTGCGGAGGACAGACTTAGTAATAGGGTCCCGTTGGTTACCCTTCGGCTACGGAACCCGATAACTGGATATCCAAAGAGTTTTTTTTTTATATTAACAGCCCTATATTAAACGTTTATTTTAAATCAGAATCTATACTGAGTGAAAACTGTTTTGATTTTCTTTGCAGCTGGTTTTTCTTGCGAATCATAGTGTTTTGGTTTCCACGGTAACAGCACAGTGCCATAGACATGTGGCGATCGATTTCAAAGCGTTTAGGTACTGGATTGACGTTAATTTTTCGATAGCTTACGTCACTCCAATTAATTTTTCAATAGATTTCCTCGAAAACTGGTTCTTTTTGCACTACGTTTAGGTTCAACATGCAATGTATTTCACTTTTTCATTTATAACAACGTGTGCGGAAATAAAAATTTCCACATACATAAACTTAGTCTAAATTGGTTATGGTTCAATGCCTATAGTCGGCGGTGATTGTTTTTTTTTTTAATCTCGGCAAAGAGACATGCGTCTTTACGGCGTAAATATATTTTGAATATAGTTACATTCTCTGAACTCACCTTATCTATCTCTGTGGTAGAGCCATAAGCTCGTACGCTGCACTTTTGTCTTTATCAGCCAGACATGATGGAATGTGCAAGCGCCAGCGACCACCACCTTAGTTTTAAGTTCTATGTATGTATTAGGCTAGGTAGAATGAGCAGTCTTGCATCAAACTCTGTAAGCTCGGGTCGTTTCTAATAAAACTCTTAGTATAACGGGCCCTAACGTTTTATTTCTGCCGTCGCATCGCTCCCGAAATCTAACTGGCGCAGCCGGTAGGATTGCCGTAAACCGTTGCTTTCGCGGAAAGTCAAGTGTTACACGGAAAAGTGGAAAGAACACTAAAGAACTTATTCGCGAGTGATAACGTAGAGTCGTCGTAACTTAAAATCAGTGAGACGTTCTTGGCAATCCTCGAACCAAATAAATACGTTAGATAAGCGTAACGATAACGTGGGTGAGCAGAGATGTTGAAAGTTTATAAGGCGGTTGGACTGTGAGTAACCTTCTACTTCCTTCCTAATTCCCCATAATAGTAATGTTAATAATATTAAATATATTTTTGTAGGTACCGATTATTTCATTAAATCTGGAAAATCGAGTGAAAAACCTTTTATGGTGGAAATTAATTCTTAATAATTAGTGAATAATTATAAATCAAGTGAATATTATTTTCACGTTATTATAACGATAAGGTTTTTCATTCTTTTATTGTTTCATTTTCTTTTCTTTTAATTTTAATTAAGTTTGATAATTATAGAACTAGAATTTTACTTTTAATTATTTTTGTTTTAAATTGTTGCTTATCTTTTGTTCGTTTTTTTTTTACGATTTCATTTAAAATGAATCAAGGTCAGATTCCTGTAACCGCGGCAACCGGTGCAGCCCCGTCGGCTCGTACCGAAACACCATTTTCTATGCAACTCGCTGAATCGTTGATCCCTCGGGATGTTTTAAATTTAATTCCAGAATTCAGTGGTGAAACTAATTTGCTTAGTTTATTTTTAAGAAAGTGCGAATATGTTATTGAAAAGTATCAAGGGACTACGGACCGAAATGAATTTTTAATGCAGACTATTACGAGTAAATTAAAAAGTAAAGCGGCAGCCTTAATTAGTGAAAGAGGTGATTTTGAGACGTATAGTGAATTAAAATCTTTATTGATCCAACATTTTGGGGATCCCAGGAGCGAGGAATGCGTTGCTATTGAACTGGAGACCCTAAAAATCAAACAAGGCGAGTCATACTTACAGTTTTGTAGCCGAATACAAGACATTCGTGCTATATTAATTTCAAAAGTGAATCAGAACAGCTCTACAACATTAAAAGAAGCTAAAAAAATAATTTATAACAATACTTCTCTTAATGTTTTCCTGTATAATTTACCAGAACACATGGTGCGGATTATTCGAATTAAAAACCCTACTACGTTGGAAGAAGCTTTAAAATATGTCCTTGAAGAAGTTAACTTTCAGGAACAATATAATTTACGTAGTAAAATGTTGCAACACCGACCGCAAAGTCATATGTTACCATCACGTGATGGAGGAATTGTTTTTAATTCACCCAATATGAAGCCCTTGCAAAATAATCATTTCAGACCTTTTACAAACCCAACTCAATTCAAATTTGGTATACCTAATCAAAATTTCGTACGCCCGAATTTACCGAATCAACAAATTGGTCGACCGCAAATGGCTCAATTTGGACCAGTCGTTGATAAGAAAAACCCCCAGCAATTAGGTTTTCGACCTCAAGTAGGAACATTTGCCTACAGACCCCCAACAGCGCAACCTGGTTATAGACCCCAAGTAGGACAATTTGGCTACAGACCCGTCCAAGCTTCGGCCTATCGTCCGACTAATAATTTCCACAATAGTGACGTGACAATGAGAACTGCTCCAGCAGCGGTTAAACCACAACAAGGTTTTCCTATAAATGAACTTTATACGGATGACGAACAATACTACTACGACGTCACTCATGACGATTATATGCAGAATATGACGACAAACTGTGACTACGACTACAAAAATATGAATACTGAAGATGGTTGCGTAGATGAAAGGCCTAATGTAGAATTTACCAAAACTGCTGAAAATTTAAACTCAACTGAAAATAACAGTGATCCGGAAGTTGTCCAAAATTTTCAAGTACATTCAATACAAACCCGCCGGAAATGATAGAACTTAATTTTAACGCCAATCTAAAACATCCATACATATACATCCCTGAGATAAACGGTAAATTTATGTTGGACACAGGAAGCACGCGGTCTTTTATAAGTCCCAGAAAAGCTGATGAGTATTTTCCTCAATTAAAATTCTATGAACCATTTACAGTTACAAGCATACATGCGACTAGTAAACATCATGAAGTAGCTGAAATTCCCCTATTTTCCATTTTTAATAACGAAGGGTATCAAAAATTTTATGTTTATGATGTGGACACCAGATATGACGGGTTAATTGGAATGGATCTTATAACTCGACTTAATGCTGATTTATCGTTTAAGGAAAAGATGTTAAAGACAAACGGCGTCAAAATTCCTATAATTTACTCTACCGACCCTGAAATTAGACTAGAACCCCGGACCGAACATCGAGTGAAATTACCTGTTAATCAAAAGGATGGCTATGGTATTTTAGATTACAAGGAGTTTCATGAAGGCATTCGAATGCCAGCTGCAATCGTGAAATGTGAAAATTATTTAGCTTCTACTGTTATACAGAACGCAACTAGCCTTGAAATGAATTTAATTATAACTTCTCCGTTCGAGGTTACTTCTTTTTCTAACGAGTGTATAGTAAATAATTTGACTGATTTAACGGACGTAGAGATAGATTCATTACTGACAGACAATTTAAAGAAATTGCGACTTGACCACCTTAATCAAGAAGAAAGTGACCTTATTAGTGAATTATGTCACGAGTACAAAGATATATTTTACTGTGAAGAGCTGCCTTTAACCTTTACAAATAAAGTTAAACATCATATAAGAACCACTAATGAAGATCCCATTTATATCAAACCTTATCGACAGGGTCCAGCGCAAGCCGAAGAAATCAAAAGACAGGTTGAAAAACTTCTCAAAGACAATGTGATCCGCGAGTCACACTCACCCTGGAGTGCACCTGTGCATTTGGTTCCCAAAAAGGCAGATGCTTCCGGTCAATTAAAATATAGAATGGTTGTAGATTATCGCCGACTCAATGACATAACAATCGACGACAAATATCCACTTCCCAACATAATTGACTTACTTGACAAACTTGGCAAAAGCAATTATTTTACAACCCTAGATTTAGCTTCCGGCTATCACCAAATAGAGATTTCCGACACTGAGAAAACAGCTTTTTCAACACAAAATGGGCATTACGAATTCCTTCGTATGCCATTTGGCCTCAAAACCGCTCCAGCGACCTTTCAAAGGACAATGGACAATGTCTTAAGAGGGTTGCAGGGTATACATTGCATGGTCTATTTAGATGATATTTTAATTTACTCTAGTGGTATTTTAGAACATATTAAAAGATTACGATCTGTATTTGATAGATTACGTCAGACCAATCTTAAAATCCAATTAGATAAGTCTGAATTTTTACGCAAAGAAGTGCAATACTTAGGACATACACTGACTAAAGACGGACTTCGACCAAACAACGACAAAATTCAGGCAGTTCTTAACTACCCATTACCACGGACACAGACTGAAATCAAACGATTCCTAGGGTTTGTGGGATATTACAGACGGTTTATTAAAGACTTTTCTAAAATTACACAACCTTTGACAGCTTGCTTAAAAAAGGGTAAGAAAGTTTTGACTGATCAAAAATATATTGAGGCTTTCGAAAAATGCAAGGAACTTTTAATTAATGCACCAGTGTTGCAATATCCCGACATGAATAAACCATTTGTATTAACCACTGACGCTTCAGAAGTCGCCATTGGTGCTGTTTTATCACAGGGCCCTATAGGCGGCGACAAGCCCATAGCTTATGCTAGTCGAACGTTGTCAGACACTGAAACGAGATATAGTACCATTGAACGTGAGTTGTTGGCAATTGTCTGGGCCACAAAACATTTCAGGCCCTATTTGTACGGACACAAATTCGACATCTACACTGACCACAGGCCCCTAGTTTGGTTATATCAACTTAAAGAACCAAATAGCAAATTAACACGTTGGCGTTTGCGTTTACAAGAATACGATTTTAACGTTATATATAAAAATGGTAAGCAAAACGTAAACGCAGATGCGCTTTCCCGCATCCGCTTAAATGCCCTTAAAGGCGACGATTTAGACAACAGTTCAATGATTGTTAATATAGACGAACAGAAAGACATGATTAGACAAAGTACGGACGGTTCTACAACAATTTCTATATCTGACTCTGAAAGAACCGCTACAGCTAGTCCAATAAGTATACCAGAAACTGAGGCAGTTCTTGACGAATCGCCTCATTATCCCATACCGTCTGAGTCGTCCTCCATACAGACAGTTCATTCGGCCAAAGATCTCGAATCCAATGGAATACCGATCTTGAACGAAGCAATAGATACCAAGCCCAATCAAATACTTGTCTTTAGCTGGTTTCGTAATGAGATTCAAGTAAAAGATTTATCTAGAAATAAACAAAAGGTGTTAGAAGTATTTCTGCCTCTTCATAACTATAATCTCATCACAGGATTTTTGAAAGACTACATAAAACCAAAAATTAAGTATTTCATTTATTTCGAAAATCAAGAACTTAGAAAAGACTTCAGTAATATCATAATTTCTCTGTTCAAGAAAGATGTGGTTAAGTTTTATGAATGTACCGAGCGTGTTGTTTACGTCGAAGACGAGCAGGAACAAAGAGCTATAGTAATTAAATTACACGAAGGTAAGACATGTCATCGTGGAATCAGTGAAACCATTAAACGGATTCGTCGTAATTATTATTGGCCAAATTTGATTGAAACCGTTTCCGCCATTATTAACTCATGTGAGCGTTGTAAAACTTCTAAATATGATAGGAAACCCATTACACCCTTATTGCAACTAACTCAAACTCAACATGCACCTTTTCAAGAGATATTTATAGACCTATTTAGCATAGAATCGAAATACTATTTAACTTTAATTGATGCCTTTAGTAAATTAGGTCAAGCCATAGAAATTCCATCTCGCTCGTCACCTGAAGTGGTTCGAGCGTTGATGAAATATTTTTCATTTTACGGCGTTCCACAGAAAATAAGTTCTGACCCTGGAACTGAATTCAACAGTGAATTACTAAGAGAACTAACAGATTTACATAAAATAAAATTACACATAGGGACCCCAAACAATCCAAACTCTATGGGCCTCATAGAACGTTTTCATTCCACAATTATAGAAATTTACAGATTAGCAAAATATGAAAAGAAGTTTACGGATGCAGCCTCTGTAATGACTTATGCCGTTATGGCCTATAATAGCACTATTCATAGCACCACAGATTTAACACCGTTTGAAGCTGCGTTTGGTCATACCGAATTAAACTCTACATTTAACTCTGAATTTGATAAAGCTTACAAACAACAATTGATTAGAGATCATAAGAAGAGAACTCAGGCACTCTATAAGTATATTTCGGAAAAAGTAAAAGGTCACAAAGAAAGAATTTTAACGAAACGAGGAGGGGAATTAGAACCAGCTTTAGAAATAGGTAATCCTGTTTTCGCTAAGGCCGTTAATAAGAGACAAGCAAAAGATAAGCCTAGGTACCAAAAAGCCGTTGTCACAGGTCAGATAGAACGCAATATCATACCAATTAAATTAAACAATAGGGATACCAAAGTACCTCTCAAAAACATAAAACGTCCTCCACAGGTGGAGTTTGATCCTGGTGATATGGACAACAACCAATTGGACTCTCCCAAGCCAGGCCCTTCAAGCAGTAAAGATTAGTCAAAACCCTGGTATTCTTCCGGTGAAGATAGGCCAAGCGTTTATTCAATATGATAAGTGGTCTATTGTTAAAATAATCAATCTTCAGGGCATAAGCACTGACCTTTCCTTTAATATTAAAAAATATTCGGAATTCAGCCAAATATTACACCTAAACAAATTCCACACAGATGAGTTTATGGCACATAAAACACAAGTCGAGTATATTCAAACTCAGACCGTAGAGAAATTACAGCAATTAATTCCATCCAAAAGATTTAAACGTGGTATTGTAAACCCTTTAGGCTCTTTCATCAAAATTATAACTGGTAACCTTGATCATGAAGATGCGGTTAGATATGATAACTTAATTTATAATATTCAGACTAAAGAACAGGCAATAGCCAATAAATTCACCTTGGTTTCTGAAATGTTGGATCACTTTCTGAACACTACTGAAATAATTAATGAAAATACAAATAGAATAAACAAGCGCATTAAATTGCTTGAAGGCCTTGTAGCTAATCTTAACACAAAAGATAAGCATTCAATTTATATGACTCATGTATTTGGATTACTCAACCAATTTATTGTAAACTTTAGTACTATTAATGCCGAACTCAGCGAACTAGAAACTGCTGTTGCATTTTGTAAGGTATCTGTTTTACACAAAGCCGTAATAAATTCTGATGAATTGTTAAATTTACTAAAACATATTAATGAACATGATAACTTAATGTATCCTGTAAATGATAGAAATTTAATTAATATAGAAGAGTCATTGTCTGTAAAAGCTTACCTTAAAAATGAAGAAATAACCTTTATTATTGAAGTTCCGTTAACTTTAAATGTTACTTATAATTATTATAAATTGTATTCCCTTCCTATGGATTCCATGAACCAAACCTTTGTTGTTTTTCCTGAATTCCCTTACCTTTTAGTAGAAGGGTCAAAATATCGTCCGATTGATCAACCATGCCAAGAGATAACAGTCAAAGAATACCTCTGCTCTGAAAATAACCTCATTCAATATGTGGAAGAAACCTGTATCGAACAACTAATGAAATATCAACATAATCTGTCGCGATGTATTCCCCGTCAGATAAAGTCTGAACATCTGAAACTACAGAAGATTAGTCCAAATAGTTGGATAGTGTATACCAAACACAAACAAATTATATCGCAAACTTGTGGTAATGACGACACCAAGGAACGCATACAAGGAACATACATTATAACCATAGAACCGCAATGTGATGTTTCCATAGAAAATATCCAACTTCATGGACAGCGTTCTTACCTTCTGCAAACAGAGTATAAGCCTGTTCCTGTGATAAACTTACCTAATCTACGAGAACTCTCTACCGCCGTGAAAATGGAAACTGTAAACCTGAAAGGAGTTAACCTGGATGATATACGCCAACTAAATTATCTTCTGAAGAACAGTGCGAATAGTGAAATAAGGGCAATCAGTGAAATTAACGGTGATAGTGTCAGTGCCGCTCTTTACTCTTTGTACGCGATCGTCTTTTTATTGTTAATAGCTGTAGTTATGTATAAGTATAATATAAGGAAAATGTGTAAAAGGCAGGATCGTCGTTCTAATGGTGTTGAAGACAATCCTACTCAACAGGAGGAAAATAGAGTCATTCAGAGACCTGTATTATTAGTGTCTTAACTCTATGATGATTACTCCTCTTAAATTAGTTATAAAATATGTGAATGTTATCTTCACGTTATCTTATAATCGTTTTAACTAGGTACTTAAGTTTTGTCATTTTATAGTTTATTGTTTTTGCGAAGTTCTTGGAAAATCTCTGTTTTTCCGATAACTTCGGTCCAAGGGGGGAGGAGTTACATTCTCTGAACTCACCTTATCTATCTCTGTGGTAGAGCCATAAGCTCGTACGCTGCACTTTTGTCTTTATCAGCCAGACATGATGGAATGTGCAAGCGCCAGCGACCACCACCTTAGTTTTAAGTTCTATGTATGTATTAGGCTAGGTAGAATGAGCAGTCTTGCATCAAACTCTGTAAGCTCGGGTCGTTTCTAATAAAACTCTTAGTATAACGGGCCCTAACGTTTTATTTCTGCCGTCGCATCGCTCCCGAAATCTAACTATATTTAAATTGTGTTTATAAATAGAATATCATAGATAAACATGATTATTTAAAACAAATATTTACTTTTATGAACAAAGCGCCGTAATACGTAACATTTGGCCATAGGCTACCCTATGCCCCTATGCTCAACCGTGGAGACGTCTTTGGGCTGATATGGTGATGATGATGATGTTCGTTTTTTCCCTGTATTTTCTCTTTAGATACTAATACAAAAGCTGGCTGATGTTGATCACAGAAACTATAATTACATATTCCATTCTACGTATGGATATGTTCAAACATCAAAAGAGACGTTTTTACACGATTTGCGTAGATTGATCCGATGTTTCAGCAAGCTGTACCTACCTATGGAATAAAGATTTTAATCGCGATTTTTCCTGTACAACACAGATTGTGTGATGATCTCATCAGCTAACTGCTTTCGTTTGTTTTAATGCCAATGCAATCGATGGATGCAGTCAAAATTGTTTTGGTTTTCGCTTTGCTCTGCAATTTAGCGAGATTAATTTTCAACTCGTTTTGTTTTTTTTCTTCAAGATTCCTTGTTATGTTAGCACATCATTCGATAGACGCAATTTCATGAAAATATCTACAATCTAGCAGAATACTAATACAAATAACATTGTTGCGGCACTACAAAAAGTACTACAGCAACATAATACAAGAAGTACTACAGCGCCATCTATGCCGCAAATGAAGAACTAACATCAAAATTCTTAAATCGCGCTATTCAAGTTACCCGCAACTTAAAATGACATAGAAAAACCCAAAAACCACTGTCGGGCAGTAGCCCACCAGACACAACACCCGTCTGGTCGGAGGATCGTCCCTTTTCTATAGGGACGAAGAACTTTACACCCTGCGGCTGCTACTGAGAAATTTCTGATGGAAAAACCCAATAACACTTGCATACATGGAATCGAACCTAGGAAAAAGTAGGCATCGTGCAACGAAATCGGATCTAATGCTCAACACTCGTAGTTGAAGAAATTGTAGCAATCACTACATATTATAAAACAAAGTCGCTTTTCTGTCCCTATTTCCCTTTGACCGCTTAAATCTTTAAAACTACGCAACGGATTTTGATGCGGTTTTTTTTAATAGATAGAGTGATTCAAGAGGAAGGTTTTTATGTATAACACATGCACCCGTGCGTAGCCGGGGCGGGTCGCTAGTAAATAAATAAAATGCAAAAACTGCATTCTAAAACAATTTTTATACAATTTTAGACTATGATTTTCTCGTCTTACACGATCTCCTACAGGTTGTACGGGGTTTTTTTGTGAAGAATACTAGATTTTGCCCGCAGCTTCGCTCGTGTTAATTTAAAATGTGATAGTCAATTCGGGTTGTACTCTGTATAATATGATTCAATCATGATTCGAAAGACACGTGGCGCCATCTATTGTCACAAGAATGTTATTGTTGTTTTGCTCGGGAACTTTCGGGATGAAAAGTACCCTATGTCCGTTTCTGTACACCTGACAACGTATATGCAAAATTTCAGGATGATCGGTTCAGTGGTTTAGGCGTGAAAAGGTAACAAACAAAGTTACTTTCGCGTTTATAATATTAAGTAAGAAAGGTAAGGCTTAGTAAGGACTAGTAAGGAAGTAACGATAAGGTTATGGAAGTAAGTATGTCACGTTGATGATATAATTAATATTGTTCAATGCTTGTTTCACACAGTTTAAACATATTTTGTAAATTAGACTGTTTTTCATTGGTTCTTCTTGTTCAAAATTTTCCAAATTAATTATTTTAGTTTCCTTTCCTTGTTTTTAATTTTTATTCAGACTACTGAGCAAGATTTACAAAATAATAATTCAGGTTTGTTGACCTAAATACATAAATACAATCAAAGGAAAAGAAAAGTTGACATTTACTACCTAATCACAGTAAATAAAATACGTTTTTTTCGCTTATAATCCCGATAATCTCTCTCAACTACTGCCAAGTGTTTGAAACCTATTGTATGAATGTATAGAACAGTTTAAATGAATGTTTTATTGAGTTATTTTATTGTGCCGTTCACTGAAACCCAAACATCGCGGTGTCACGATCGTAAAATCTTTTTACAGTTTGGTTAGCCATTTTACTTCATGCTAGACTTCTGTCTCTTTAATACGAGTAACAATAATTTGTAAGGTCATCTGTTCAGGTGAGTCAGGTCATTGGACTATTCTGTTTACAGTTTATTCGTACTTTCAGTCGCTGTAAATCTATGTCATGGCTTTCTCCCAACTATGTTGGGGTCGGTTTCCAGTCTAACCGGGTGCTGCTAAATACCAGTACTTTACATGGAGCGACTGCCTATCTGACCTCCACAACCCAGTTAGTACTGGGTAATACGATACCACTTCTTATGACTGGTTGTCAGACTTCGGGCTACCTGTAACGACTGTCAAAGATCTACAATTGACAGCCGGGACCAACGGGTTAACGTGCTTTCCGAGGCACGGAGGAAGCTTGATATGTAAAGGGGTGGTCGCCCAGTCGGGGGCCACGTGGTGGCTCCCGGCCACCGTATGTGCGGGCCTGTGGATGGTGAGTAATGGGCTAGCTCGCCGTCCGTCTGTCTTATGAAGACAGGCCGTGTCGACGGCGCGTTCGTGTTCCAAGCGCGCCTCAAAGGGATGTCAGCAAATCAGAAGGTTCGAAAGAGACACCGCGGCCTTGGAACACAATGGGCTAAGAAGGAATATGGATGGGTTTTAGTCAGTAGAAGTCTGACAGTCCTTCCGCTCCGCCCAGAGTGGGAGGGGTCAATGATTTCCCATCGGAAAAAGGGGGTGGTCGCCCATCTACGGAGCATCCTAGGCAAGCGCGGCTTAACCTGAAGATCGACCCGAGCGGCAGTTATTTTTTAGCCACGACCTCCTCCAACCTGCCACTGATGATAAAGTCACAATTTACATTGCACTTTCCTCAAAAGTTACGCTATAACTTCACTTTCATCCTACTATAAAATGCAACAGATAAGACGTGTACATGAGCTATCAATCTCGTACTAAAGACATAAACACAATATATCTTGAGAAATATTTACATCTCTCTCGTGATCAAACTCGTGGATTCTATTATTATTTTTTATGTTCGAACAGACCGGTAGAATAACACATAGTACGAATTTTTTATACATATTTTAGCTAGCCATTGGTATTTCCGACGTATAACGGATCGTTAATTTCACCGAGTTTTATACAGGGTAGCGATTGAGGTGAGCCTACCCGTCATATTAAAGTCTTTTTCAAAAAAACTTAAATCCGATACTTGATAAAAAAACTTATTCCACTACAACAGTCGATAGACTATCTCGATGCATGTATGAAAAGCCTTTTTTTGTACCACCCTGTAAAGCCCTCGTTGGTCTAGTGGCAAGCGCTAATGCTGAGCATGAGGTACAGGGTTTGTTTCCCGGGTCGGGATTTTTTTTTGGGATGGGATATCATCAAATGACTCCTCCCGCTCTGGGCGGAGCGGAAGGGAGTGTCAGACTTTAAGTGACTAAAAACCATCCATGTTCCTTCTTTTGCCTTTTATGTTCCAGGGCCGTGGTATCTCTTTCGAACAGTCCCGCAGCCTTGTTGAACAGTCCCGCACCCCTGCTCAGTAGCAACCTGGGTCGGCAGTCTCGACATAGATACCGACACTGTCGCAAACTTTCGATCGCTTAATAAGAACGAAAAAATTCGGTTGCAATAACGATGCTTGCAAGAAACGCATCTTGGATGTTGAGACTTGCATTTCTTGTTTTTTTCTGTTATAATTAAGCGAACGAAAGTTTGCGACAGCGTCGGTATCTATGTCGAGACTACCGGCCCTGGAGTATGGATTTGTGCTCGGTTGATGGAAATAAACTCGCCCTCTATTACATGGGACGTAACCATAACTGGCAAAATGCTGGGATACTGCTGGGTGCTAATCCATCAGGGATTTTAAATGTGATGCTGTGTTATTGTAACTGATTGTTAAATTAATTTTACTTACGTAAACCTAACGGTCCCATAAACTGTGAGGGAGGGATATCAACGCACAATCGGTTACATGAATTCAATACGAACTCTTTTCATTATTTTGTATCTAACAAGTCGTGCACTTACTGGGATTTTCCATCGGATAAACGATATTCAGACTTCCCCCTAGTTACCCCTTTACAGGATAAATTGTTAAAAAACATTCTGTAATATTCTATAAGGGATAGTATGATGAATTGATGATTCACCTCCTCCACTGCCAGACACTTTGTGTGGGGGTAACCCACCGCCAGACACCTTTAAAGTATGATAAATTAAATTAATGTTCAATTACAATTCTTCACACTTTTAAAATAAAATATAATTATCATGCTTTAAAATGCAATGCTATTGATTTCAATGTGTGGCGATCACGGGATTTTGGACTATAATAGAGAATAGAGACGACGCACTAAACTCGATGCGTCATGAGAAAAATCTTTATAGTAAGTACTACATGAAAACAAAACGCAAATATAATACCAAAGGACAGACATGTCGTCTGCACAATTTATTTAAGTTCCAAAATACAAGATAACACTCAAGGTGTGGACAGCAGGAAACTGAACTAAAATAAAGAAATGTCGACGGTGGAAATTTAAAATGTTGTAAGCGACATTGGTCGTTCTTTTCGATTCTCATCCTTCAAATTAACGCCGAAAGTTGTAAATCCGAAAGCTTGATACTTGTCGCTTACGATAGTTCTTTCAACTGGAGATTTATAGAAGTGTCAGAGGAAAATGTTCATAAAAACAATAATATCATTATATTTATAAACTTTTTTTACGGAGAAGAGGATAAATCAGGGAGACTAATATGTAAGATGTTCTATGAGACAGGGCTGGGCGAAATGATGAAACACGTGGCTCTTGTTATGTCATACAGCTACTTTTAACATAATATATACATCATACCGACACTGAACTGGACTGGACTGTTTTGGTACTGATTGTGCACGTAGGTTATCCTCTACCGTTATTCTCGCAATCGAAGTAAGGTTTGCTGTAAGAAAACCCAATTTTGAGTTAAGTAAGCTAGCCGTTGTACATGAGCTATATATTGTAATTTTGTGTGCAATAAAGAAAAGAATAAGAATACCTGAAATCCCCAAAGGATTAGGCAGAGGCACAACCGACTTTGGCCAGTAATGTTTAAGTTCCATGTTATAAACGGCGAACCTATTGACATTAACCAGGCATAAATCCAAACTGTGACCGTGGCTGCTACTAAGAAATTCCTTTGAAATAAGCCCGAGAACACTTTGCTTGACCTAGGAATTGAAAAACGGACCTCATCATGGTCAGCAATTTAGTTTCCAATAACTAGACCAACGAAGCACTTTTTAATATAATTATCCTAATCCTAACTAATATTATCCTAACTAATATTATAAATGTGAAAGTAAGTTTGTTTGTTACCTTTTCACGCCTAAACCATTGAACCGATCATCCTGAAATTTTGCATATATACGTTGTCAGGTGTACAGTACTGCCAATAGTACCTTTCATCTCGAAAGAAAGTACTGTTCCCGAGGAAAACAACAATAACGTTCGTATGATAATAGATGGCGCCACGTGTCTTTCGAATCATGATTGAATTATATTATTACAAGCAGACTACAACCCGAATTTTTGTCAAATTCTACATTAACGCGAGCGAAGAAGCGGGCAAAAGCTAGTACTAAACAAAAGAGTTATATGTCCGTTTCCAAATAAAGATTGATTTGATTTTTTTTTATTTTCCATATTAACTAGGCGATACTTACCTAAGCGTTGCTGAAGGTAAACACTAAGCAGTTGGCAAAAACCCATTTTAGTAGTAGGTGATGACACAAATTTACTGACGCCTATTTCAACTGCCATAGTAACAGGATCTTGCAACATCCACGATCACCGATTTTGCTTCAATTAACATAACCTCACTTCAGATAAAGACTATTCTCCCTTCCAAACAAATAAAAGAAAGATGAAGGCAAAACTGCCTTCTTTCTTTCCAAAGCAAAATCAGTCGTCTAACAGACAACCCTGATCAACCGTCTATGCGTAACTCAAACGTTTTTAACCTGACATTGACCTTCACGGACGCCATCTTAAATCGACCAAAATACGCGGGAAAAGTTTAATGTAATTGCGTTTCTGTACTCGATGTCGAGGTTAGTTTTTTTTTGGTTTTTGAAAAGGTAGTACTAAATGCGATTAGATACCCCACCGCACCGCATCATCGCTGGATTTTGATGAGTAAGAAATACGTGTTGTTGTACGATGTTTTGATGATGGAATGGATGGAAAAAGTACTTAAGTATATAAAACTTAGCATTGAATGCATGATATGCAGTGCATTGAAAGAAAAAATTAACTGTATTCTGCACAAAAACACTCAGTCTTGAGCAGTCTCTTTAAAAGATTTTTGATGAGTCTGACAAACATGCTGACAATTTTTTTACGACAGCGCCAGGGTAGCCCGTGAAATTCAAATTTTCTTACGGTTTTTGCAATTTGCAGGTTAGGTTTGAGGGAAAGTATAGAAACTAATATACTTTAAAGGTGTCTGGCGGGGGTTTTCCACCACACAAAGTGTCTGGCAATGAAGGAAGGGAAGATGAGGGAAGGTTGTGTGGCGGTGTGTCATCATACTAATCTTATGTAATATAAAAAATCACGCTTCTGGTGTCTGGCGATCTTGGAACTCCCTCTATTATTCTCGTTGCAATTAGATTACTTTGCCGTTCGGCTGCTGCTGACAAAAAATAACAGTGAAAAAACTGTAAGACAGCCCATGCAATAGCTCCATCAAGGACTAAACCGCGAAGAGCTATCAGAGTCACCATTGTTGAGGAATGAGTTTACGGTATTTTTTCTGATACCAGATGTCGCTACGTAAGTATTGAATTTTATGCCATTGAAACTTTTTACCGAAAACTCATCGTATTTAACCTGTTTTATAATATCAAAATGGACAAAAGATTGAGTTCAAACGTAGAGGTAGAAAGTCACTGGTACCAAGAAAAACTTATGCTGCCCTATGTAAACTTAGAACTGCGATTGGTTACAAGTCACTCTTTTAATCGAGTTTTATCTCATAAGGGGAACTTAAGCCCTCCTGTATTATATGCACACATAGGCACTGCACAACTCTGTGGTATTTTATGGAAGAATATTCCTCTGTTAATGATTTACAAGATAAATTAAATGAAAAAAAATAAACGTAAACTACAAGACGGTCATGTATTTTGATTTTGACAGATGATTAGACGTTACGCTATCACCTCGTGCTGCCACCTCGTGGATCTTATTACAGAAAACCCTCATTGACATAAAAGCCATATGGCAACGAGGAAAAATGTCATTGTACTGCAAAATCCGTAAAAATCCTTAACAGTTTGTTTGTTACCTTTTCACGCATAAACCACTGAACCTATCATCCTCAAATTTTGCATATATGTAGGTTGTCAAACTCAAGGTCAGCCAACGTGCAATGGAGCGTAGCATTCTAGGCGTCAAACTAACCGACCATGTACGCAACACCACACTGCGCTCCAAAACAAATTACTTACGTTGCTCAAAAAGCCGCTAAGCTGACGTGGGATTGGACTGGCCACGTCTGCCGCATGCCCAATGAGCTGTGGGCCAAAATAACCACTTTCTGGAGCCCTGATACAGCCAGATGGCGTCGCGGCAGAGCTCGTAGAAGATGGCGGGACGAGCTGGACAAAACCAACGACCAGTGGCCCACATTAGCCCTGGATCGAAACAACTGGAAGTCATGGGGAGAGGCCTTTGCCCAGCAGTGGGATGACGCAGGCTAACACTATCGGTATCAATAGGTTGTCAGGAGTACAGAAACGAACAAAGAGTTTCACCCCGAAAAAAAGTACTGTTCTTGAGGAAAACAACAATAACGTTCTTATGATAATAGATGGCGCCACGTGTCTTTTGAATCATGATTGAATTATATTTTTACAAGCAGAGTACAACTTCAATTAATTGTCAAAATCTAAATTAATGCCAGCGAAGTGCGAAGTCGCGGGCAAAAGCTAGTCTGATACAAAATAACAATGAACAGACAGTCTCAGTATTTCTGAAACAATAAACAAGACGCTATTAAAGGAAAGTGCAACACCCACCAAATCAACCGCGGTCAGAAAACTAGGTTGGTGACCGCAAATTCATTCCCCTCGAAACAAAATCTCAAAACATTCACATTTTCTAATTTCCTGGCATTCCGATCTATTATAAGAACGTTACATTCAACATTTGAAAACAAAACGTAAGAGCCATCAGCGAAAATAAAAGTTTCAATAAGAAATACTGGCGAATCATAAAGTTTAGCCGACTGGCTCGTTGGTACTCGTCCTCGACCAAGATTCAGGTCAGAAGATTGAGACAGACACAGTGTGTATTGCTGAACAGGGGGCTTAAAATGGCCGCTTTAGCAGAATCTTATTAGGAAAATAATATGAATCACGTTAAAATTCTTGAAATGGCCATAAACGTAGTTAATATCACGAAAACTCACTTTTTGACCATTTTACTAATTATAAAGTTATTTAACGGATTGGATTGGTTTTCTGCATCCACATCTGCATCCGCATCGATTATTGTGGATGCGGATGTAGAATTGTGGATGTAGATGTCCAAATCGATGCGGAGGCTTCGCATTTGCACATCTGCTGTGGATGCGAATATCGGCAACATCCCTGATCGGAAATATACCTCTATAATTTATATCAAGAAGAACGGGCAAGAAACTACATCGACACTCTTTTAAATATCAGTCTTGAAGGTAAGACGTAGTTTTTGTTGCTCAATGAACTGGTTTCCCAAAATAAAGGCACTTCTTTGATATAGACGTCCAGTGTCCACCCACTGCTCTAAAACAAAGCTTCAATTATTTATAATGGTCTGGCGCCAATACACTTAAAATAAGGAAGAATGATGGAGAATACATGACAGCTGATTTGTAGATGGATAAATTGGCAAAGTCAGATTTGAAATGCAAATGAGTGGAGGATAATCTGGCAATTATTTTGGGTGATGTATTGAGAATGGATTAGCTATTGATCCAGGCTGTCATTTGTAGATCTTTGACTGTCGTTACAGGTAGTCCGTGGCTCGATATCTAACAACCAGTCTTACCGGACATCGGACTGCTTCCACGAAATTCATGTTGAAAAAACAACAACACTCGATGTTGAATTTTTCCATTAGGAAATTCTCTCTACTGGCCATTGCATTTTCAGTTACCAGCCAAATAGGCCGCAAAATCTAGCACAGATTTTAAGAAATGCCTACACTAGACAAAAAAAACTGTCCAAATGTGGCGTACTAACTCTGTCATTTTGTTGGCAGTCGACAGATTCGTAGTAGGTGTACGGGTGTCGGATGAGACATAATATCTTAGGGGCATTGTAACGTTTACACTTGCTTGCGTGGAATTCGACCTGTATTATTGACTAACTTTTGCCCGCGGCTTCGATCGTTTTAATTTATTATTTGACAATTAATTCGGGTTGTACTCTGATACTGATAATATAATTCAATCATGTTTCGAAAGACACGTGGCGCCATCTATTATCATAAGACCGTTATTGTTGTTTTCTTCGGGAAACAGTATTTTTTTTCGGGATGAAAGGTATCCGTCCGTTTCTGTACACCTGACAACGTATATGCAAAATTTCAGGATGATCGGTTCTGTGGTTTAGGCGTAAAAAGGTAACAAAGAAACTTACTTTCGCATTTATAATATTCGTTAGGATTAGGATAGGATGATAAACTAATTAATGCCCGTTTGAACTAAAACTACGTGTAGGCCACATTCAAAGGTATTTGGCATTTTTAAACCACCATTGTAACAATGTTTTCTGCAAAAATAAATGATTTGATTTGATTTGGAGGTCGTTGGTTTGGTTAAAATCCGGCTCGAAGGACCACAAACAGCGTTTATAAAGTAAGATTGCTGTTGCTGTTAGCCTCGCGTCTGCGTCATCCCACTGCTGGGCAAAGCTCGTTAGAAGAATACTGATGGGTATGTTAAAATAACTAAATTGTTGAATTCGAACAACAACCATGTGCTTGTTCAAAAGCTGAAAGCAGAAAAAAAAGAGTTGGTTCCACGATATATCACAAAGTGGCCGGTAAGAAACGAATTATTCAGATTTAAAATAACTATTTACATTTTCAAGAAGATTGTAGTGAACACTAGGCAGCGCCTTATGTTAAGAAGTTCCTCAGAGCAAAAGAAAAACTGCATTCGATAGACAAAATTACGACACTAACAACCATAGCAGTGATAGCCAAGTGGTGTGACCGTCAGAGGCAAGCCAAGTCCAAGGCCAAGTCTCGAGTTTGAACCCAAGACACGCACCTATGATTTTTCGCATTCATGTGCGTATTGTACATATAATTATTACTTGCTTCGGTGAAGGAACACATCGTGAGGTAACCAAACAAGCATGACTGAAATATATTTCTCGACGGCATGTAAAGCCAAGTCAGAGGCCATGTGGCTTAAAACTCTGACACCAGTTTAGGCACTAATCACACCAAAAAGAATGAAGAAGACGACACCAATTCGCCGATGCCTAATGCTAGGACAACTCTAACGGGTTGTCTTGCAACAGATTTATGTGGCCAACATCATTCGCTTGACCTTTTCAATTGTAAAATTCGTGAAAAATACTAGAAAAATTGCAGCAGACGCCAACAGTTAAAAAATCACAATTATGAAAGCAATTTACGTTTATTTTGTTTCAAACGAATATCGTCTTTAACGTTGGATTGTGCTCGTGCCAAGTCCAATGTTTGGATAGTGGACTCGAGTTTAAAATAGAATGCAAGTGTAGATTTAACTAGGGTTACGTACCCGTGAGGCGGGGGGATTGACTTACAGTGCAGTGCATTCTGGGGATAGACCTTGATTGTATAACGTAATCCTCAGGATGATTAGGCAGAGGTGTTTCTACCTATGATTTACAGGTTAGAATGGACACTGACGAACAAACGCTTACCACGTATTCGGTATATCATTCAGAACTCCCATATTTTGACCGTGTAGGTATACCTTTGTAGGAAAAATTTCTATTTGGGGGGTATAGAATGATGTACCAATTGTTTGTGCGTTGGTGTCCCTTCCACTGTGTCATACCCACACACCCACATTTCACCAGTTATGTTTAAGTGCCAAGTAATTGGGGGCGAGCCTATTGCCATCAACCGAGCACAAAACCTGACTCCGAGCTGCTACTGAGAAATTCCCAATAGAAAAATACAATAGCTCTTTTCCCGACCTGGGAATGGGATCCAGGACCTCGGTCGTGCTTGTGACCACTAGACTAATGAGGCCGGCGTTTGGTGTTGTCGGTGGAAACAGATATCATATTCAGCGTATAATGTTGCCACGGGAAGCAGGCCACTTTTCTTCGACTGCTCACTCGGCAGTAATCCACCACTCGGGCCCAGTGTGGTACATGTCTTCGAATTTTTGATCCTAAGACCAAAAACACACGCCGATTTTTTTACTATGTTTTTCTTCAACGTTTCAGAGCAATGTTAATGAAATAAATTACAAAGTCAAGTGCCTACTTGAGTTTGAACTCACGACCTACAAACTCGTAATGTTCGGGCTGATACGACTGGGCCACTGTGTTAGTGCTAGTGCTCACTGGATATTGCACAGTGTACATACTTTAATTGTAAGCTAATTAATCTATACTAATAGTAAGTTTGCATGTATATTGTAATGTCCGGAACTAATGATCCAATTTTAAAAATGTTTTCACTGATAGAAAGATACATTATTCGTAAGTGTTATAGGCTATAAATTATATTTATATCATGCATATTAGCCGAGCTATCACAACTTTTGCGGACGAAGTCGCGGGCGAAGTGCTGGTAACTTGCACGAGTTGTAAGAGGTTACTTTTAGTAGAATGCATGCTGAAGAGTGATCTGAGCGTAAGAGTCTTAATGTAAAAGTCTTTGATGCTATTTATCTCTGAAAATAATAATGAATCGCAGGCCATAAGTAGATGAAAGTAAGGTTAAAATCGGTGGCGTGCCCAAAATATTTTGTCGCATGCCGTTGGTTTGCAATTCCTGGTCTAGGCCCTCAGAGAGCCGTGGGTCTATAAGACAGAAGTTATTAACCCCATATACAATGCATCAGTTTGTCAACGGTTGTGAAACAATGACGGTCCACGTTAAGAGCACAATGTATTGTTTGGCAAGACTTCGAGGACAATGCTGGCGTTAATTGGCCACAAACATTGCCAAAGAACCGTGGGTTTGTGGGGAAGATATTTCCGAAAGTTGGATGTATTTTTGGTGGTAAATAAAGACTGTATTTGCTTTCAGACAAGCGATCAAAAATCTGTAATCATAACACGGGGACGTAACTGGGAAAACAATATATCCTTTTTAACTAGTCCACAGCCAAGCTAATAGGTAATAGATCCTCAGGTTGATCTTCCAGATCAATTTCCTATTGCTAAAGTTGATTTCTGGATAGGTGACCATCAATTAGTAACCAAGGGAGCACTCTCCCTTCCGGACTCTCTCTCCCTCCCTCGAAAAGTACGTTAAGCCGTTGGTGCCTTCTGTCAATCGTAGATCGTTGACAGTCGTAATGGGTAGTCCAGTCTTACCACGCTAGTGTAGCGTAGTTTAGTCTTAGCAGTGATAGACTAGTGGTGTGACCGTCGGACTGCCAAGTCATACGTCTCGAGTTCGATCCCAAAGCACGCACCTCTGATTTTCCGGATTCGATTTTTCGGTGAAGGAAAACATCGTGACGAAACGCGTGCCTGAGAGATATTTCTCGACGGCATGTAAAGCCAAGTCAGAGGCCCATGGGCGGGATAAAAACTCTGACAACAGGTTAGGCGCTAACCACACGATAAAGTAGAAGATGAAGTCTTACCAAGAAGCATGTTGTTACCTAGCATAACTGGGTAGTGGCGATCAGAATCGCAAAAGCTCTGCTAACAAAAAATAATTGGAAAACCGCACACTCACGCTCATTGAAATGATTCCAGACGTTTATTTTGGTTATTGTGTCAAAATGAAAGGCAACGACCTTACAGGTGGCCGCTCTAGGAAACACCTCATTTTATATCTAGGACAAAACAATGCTTTGTTTAAACATGTGTCATTGTTTTCCAGAAATTTTGATGACAGGTAGGAAGCTCTGTGATGTGGTTGGCTGCCTTTCTTTTCGACCGCGTCATTTCCGACTAAATCTGTGAAGCTTTTTTTAGATATATTGGAGTGGGCTTCCAGTCTCACCGGATGCTACTGAATACAGATCTTATACAAGGAGCGACTGCCAATCTGACCTCCAAATCTCAGTTCTCATAACAAAACACCCCTTGTAGTCAGAATTTCGGGCGCCTGACTACCTGAACTACATGCCATCATGATAGGGCCGTAGCCAGGTACTTTTTTCGGAGGGGGTTTTACAATGGATAAAAAATCTGATCTGGGGGGAGGCCAACCAATAGAAAAGAGCTTGTACTTACTGCTCAACTGATGTGTTAGGTTTTCGTTTGTCGGTGTCGATTCATGCAAGGAGTGACTTTGTCGACTTATACAGAATTCCAGAGCGAGCGAAGTGAGCTCGAAAAAACTTAGCAACCACCTCAAATTGAATTACTTTATAAAGAAAAGCGCTTGAATTAAAAGAACACAGAATTTTAGATCGAGCAGAGTGAACTCGAAATTAGCACAACCTCGGTTAGGTTAGATTTTTTGGAGCATTCATACATAAATAGGAAATAAGTAGTTTCTTTGGCGACAAATGGAGATAACTTTTGAGAATGAAGAGATTGCAAGAGCGAGCGTAGCTAGCTCGAAAATTTTAGCACTCCTTGGATAAATTTACTTGGCTTTTTTTGTTCACTACTGCAAAAATGAGAATAGGACAAACTGTCAACTTATACAAAAATCAGAAAGTATAGATAAGCGAGCGAAGCGAGCAAGTAACCTTTAGCATTCTACCACGGATACGTTGGTTTCTCTAAAGAAGTTCGAGATTTCGGGAGATTTGAACCCCCCTGCCTACGACCCTGCATGATACTACATCTCTTTATAAATCCAACTAAATCAATAATCACTCATAATTGAAACGAGAAATAATTTGACACGTTGCCACGATCCATCAATAAAGGTCGACGCACTGACAAATATAGGCCGAGGATATAAATAGATAGCTAGGTTACTACTAAGATGATTCGAATTACTGAGATTCAATTACGGATATGTAGTGCTGCATGGATGTTTTGGCGTGTGGCCATAGTCAAGGAAGAGATGTGATATACTAATAAACGTAACGTGAGCTTTATGGTTCCGTGTCTACTAGTCCTCACTTCACTTATCCCGGGCAGCGAGTGCACGTATCCTTGAAGTAGTTCATCTACTAACTGAAAATTTGATGGTTTTATTCTGAACCCTAAATACTTTTCCAGACGCTACCATTTTGTTTTTTTTTTTCAATACAATTTGGGAAAAGGCAGTTGATGATTAATAAAAGGTGTAAACGGACCCTTCACGAAGCCGTTAACCAAGCATTCTGTACATCAAACTAAGTAACTCTACGCAAAAAATATTGTTAGTAAACGCGTTTCTTTTTCGGAGTGAAAAATAAATCACGGTTTACTTTGTACTGACTAAATGTAAAGCACTCAAATTATTTTACTATTGCCCCTCCCGGACCAGTAGGTAAGTGGAGACGCTGATGAGGTTAACTTTATCAGTAGCGTCCATTCCTGGACCAGTCAGTAAGGAGACGATTGGGGAAGAGTAATGGACGACTTTCAGCTGAAATGAAGATGGTCTAGATGAATGATTCTAGTGAAACATTTCATCCAAGAAATATAGCACTAACTTCGCTGCGGCTAAATGTTGCTGTGTTCAATGTTGTAATTGCAATGGACATTCGATAAGATTTTACCGCATTCAATGGTGTGCACATGAACGGTGCGGCGCGGCGTGTCACGGCGGTGGCGGTTGCAAAACTGCGCATGAGTAGACTGTACACAGTTACACACATCTCTGCCCCGGTCTAGCCAGTACGCATCTCCGCACAGCTTCAGTGGATTGTATTGTTTTGTATAATTTCCATATAAAATAACCACATACACACACACCAACACACACACTCTCTCACACACTCTCTCACGCACACACACACACACACACCAACAGACTAATTTAAAAATATAAAAATTAAACTAATATAAGACTAAAATTAAAATTATTAATTCATAAACTTTTCTTTAGTAACATGTACATAAATGTATAATTGTAAGACATAAAAGAGCGGCGACTCCTGGCACAGGCATCTATATGCTTAAAAGGAGACGCCACCAACTGTATAATGAACAACGTGTAATAACGAAATAAAACATTTTTGATTTTGATTTGATTTGATTGATAACGGGCTGGTGTCCGCAAATCCACGTCCAAGCGCGTATTTTGCGTGCAGGTATAATCCCAGACTTATTTGTTTCGTTTGACAGATGCATTTCAAGAAGAGATGTTGTGAAAAATAAAAATGAGATAAGGGTAGAAGTCAAATTATCATAATGCTGACGAGTGTAATAAGAGTAAGAGAACAACTCAATACGTGAAAATGTTTCAACAAACAAATCATTGTTTTTTAAGTGTCAATAACAAAACCTAAATATAGAGCAGTACGACACTCAGGCGCATGCCAGGTTGTCTTTCGACAACCAGATAGTATGGCGCCTGTGTTATTGTAGGTATTTAAATATAGTTTGTAAATCAGTCTATTAACCATTAAAAGGTATGAAGAACATGGTATAAAGCTCCTCATCCATTATTGAAAAGTGAGGATCTTCTGACTAGACGGGTGTTGTGTCTAGAGGGCTGCTGTCCATTATCATCATCATTTTCTTGCCCTTGTCCCAATTCATTTGGGGTAGTCGCAGCATGTCTTCTTCTTCCATACTTCTCTATTACTCGTCATCTCATCAGACACCTCTTTTCGTGCCACATCATTCTTCACACAGTCCAACCATCTTCATCAGTCTTTTGATTCGCCTGTAGGTCTAGTGGTTAGTGACCCTGACTGCTAGGACGGAGGTCGTGGGTTCGATTCCCACACAGGACAAATCTTTGTGCGATGAGTACGATTATTTGTTCTGTATCTTGGTGTATAATTTATCTATAATATGTATGTATAATATATAAGTATGTTTATCAGTTGCCTGGTTGCCATAGTACAGGCTCTGCCTAGTTTGGGATCAGATGGCGATGTGTTGGTTGTCCCAAGATATTAAATTATTTTTATCTTTTCTTTGGTCTTCCTCTACTCTACAATAGCAACTAACATTCATAATTTAAAATGACAGTTAATATTCAATTAAGACATAATTAACGTTACACGAGCGACGAGACACAAACATCACTGACGTAAATATATAAAATCTGAATCGAGAATAAACTGCATGCTTTGAATATCTCGCTGAAAATATGCTCTTTGCATGGATCGGCCAGA